>CM023626.1:783156-1185656 GCA_013358685.1 Antennarius maculatus | reverse complement strand
CTCTAGTTTAAATGACCCTAAAGTTCATTTTTATTTGTTTTTATATTATATATTTATTTTTCTTGCTCTTTTAACTTTTTGTCGGTGTCTTCTGTTGGTGTTATTATCACGTCACTGTTGTGTGTGTGTGTGTGTGTGTGTTAACCTGCTGTTAACTACAGGCCGGTATATATAGTATTTATTAACGTCTTATTAATTTAATTTGTAACTAATTATTATTCTAATTGCAGCAGTGCGTCGTTGTTTGAGAGTGGAGGGAGGAAAAGCTCAAATTCAGCTGAACAAAACAGTCCTGCCCACCAATATACAGGAATGATAGTCTGGCACAGAATAAAGATGGGAGCAGATTAAACATCTGATATCAGCCCTTCATTCCTTTGGAAATGTTTTTATAAAGTGAAGACTGTTAGAAACAATTTTTGATTATATTTAAAAAGTAGATAATATAACGTCTGCAGGAGTTCCTTTTCCACACAGGTGGAATTCTTGAATGCAACAGCTATATGTATATATTCTTTTTCCACCGTGGTAACATACATCCGTAATTTTTCAGTATAAGGAAAATGTCTGTTTAACAGAGTCATTATTCCATTTTCTGCTCTCAGTCTTCTCCCAATGTTAAAGTAAAGAATCCTGGATCCATTCTTCTTAATATAGCTACACAAAAAAAAATCAATGATTCCTCCATTGGGGCAATATCCACACTTCCACCCAGACATGGGGAAGGAAAAGCCTTCATTTACAACATGCAGACAGTGAAAAAAAAATTCTCAATACACTCCTTTATCCAGATCCACTGTAAAGTGTGATTGTTCTTTCCTGATATGCCCAACCTTTCCACTAACTTTGATGAAAACCAGTCAGTTTGTAAAACTAATTATTAACGTATTATAGATAAAACGTATTATAGATATGTCTGCCTCTGTTCTTTAATAAGTGCTACACATAAACTGCTTTTCCACAGTGGATCACAGGCTGTGTTCTGGAAATAATAGAATAACTTCTCCATGATTTCAGAGAATGCAGCACACACACCCCATCGGAGAGAGGATGGGGTACGGGTGGGTGGGCAGGGAGACAATAAGAAATTGGGCTGGAATGCACATATGTCCATATGCCAACCCACATATGTACAGACAGACAGAAGGCACATTGTGGCCGTTAGCGCTCACTGAGTGGAGACGTATTTCAGAAATAACTTCCCACTAACAACCGGAGCTAACGCTGAGTTTGATCGTAACAATGCATATTAATGAGGCCTGTTACTAATCTTGGGTCTGACATGTTTTCGCTCCTCCTTTTGATGGCTTCATCACTCAGATCATTGTTCTTTGCTTTGAGCGTATGAGCTGTTTTCTCCACACACTGCATTGGTTTCATATTATTCACAGCTTATTACTGTGGGATTGTGTCACGGCCCAGTTAACATCAGGGTCCCGGGTCATGCACCATCGGTGATGGAATATTTAAATGTTACTGACATTCTGGGACTTTTCTGGACAGCACTGAATCCTGAGTGTTGCAGAAAGAAGTTCACTTTTTTTTTTAATGATCAATATTACAGTTGTTTTCTATTTTCACGAATCTGCTTTTTTATATTAGGGATGTTCCTAGTGATTAATTTCCAAGACATTGACATTTAAACGGGTTTAACTTTTGAATGAGAAAATACATAAACAGAAGGAAAATACATAACTTTATCCAGGCAGTGTTTGTGGTTAGGGTTAGGGTTAACTGACTAACTTCATCCCTTCTCTAAATAAACAATAATAATAAATATTTAATTTTCATATAAGTTAATTCAAAATTATTCAAATAGATTTAAATAATTAAATAATTTGATCAGTCAGTAACATCAGACATGTTTTCTGTAATCATTGTTGAATAATTAATTTAATTTAATTTTTAATTTAATTTAATTTTAATTTGTACACTGTTTATACACCTTTTAAATAAAATGAAATAGAATTAAAGTTAGTCTTAACTGTTACTCTAACATGTTCAAACACAGAGAATATCCTCAGATTACCCCCCACCCCCCTCATATCACGCATGCAGGCAGACTACAAGATGGAAAAATCTGATTTCTACATGACTTGGTGAAGATTCTGGTGAGACATGATGCGCCGCCTCACGTGATCTCTGCAGAAGCAGCTGTGTAACATAAACAGAATGATTGATGAGGTTGCCATGGTGATCAGAATACTTTGCAGTGAGACAAGAGGAAAATGGGTGAGGAAGTAATTGTAAGGATAAATTAAATAAAGGTGTATGGGGGGGTTATTTTAACTTTAGTTGCTTTGATGGCTGTCGACAGTAGCATGTTGCTACCAGTAGCCCAGTAACATGTTTACAGCTGCTGTGTTGCACCCTCAGCTGCCCCAGGATGCCTGTCTTTAATTCATAGGCCTGCTTCAGCGTGGGCTCAGCTTTGGTCTAAGGAAACACTCATAGACTTGTTTTAATAATTCATGAGGTATTGATGGAACACGCTAACAAACTTCTCTCATCACGTAGCGATAATGTCGGTCCATGTTGTTCTTCCTCTTTATCGATCCTCCATTGACGGTCAATGCTGCTGACCCCTATGGAGGAAGGGTGTAGTTCATGGTCACCTACACAACAGCGATGATGGAGACGGCAGTGAATCAGGGGCTGTCTACACGAGCACTCACCAGGCATTCAGGCTCATTAGCTAAATGTAAAAGTCACAAAGTGCACTCTGGCAGTTTATAGTGAATCTAATGGAAAGTAGGGAGGATGTGTTTTATTATGAAGGATGGTCGAGTCGCTGATGCTAGAGGCCAAACGTGAGTCATCGCTCTGGGAAACTCGACACTGGGATAGAAATAAAATAAGATACGCTGGTTATGTATTTTCAGTCATTGTTGACTGTATGTGAAATATTATAGCCGGACTGGCGTCCCCTCTCCATACACACAGTCAGTGTTCGTGTGTGTGTGAGTATGTGTGTGCTTGAATGTGTGTGTGAGTCGTGGGGGGGTGGGGGTGAGGGTGGGGGGTTACAGGCTGGGAGACTTGCTGTGAAATTTGTGACAATGGAGCTGTTTGTGTGTCTGATAGAGGAATGGTGTGGATAGAGTGTGTGTGGGTTAGGGTTAAAAGGTCACACATGAGACTAGTAGCCTTGTTTAATGCTGGGTTAAAGGTGTGTGTGTGTGTGTGTGTGTGTGTGTGTGTGTGGCATCATTCCTCTAAGAGGTGGGTTGCTGAGGAATGTGTTGTTGAATAGACCGAGTGAGGAAAAGATTAAAAACAGTCAGGTAACGTTGGGTTATTTAATAATTCTCTCATTACAAAGTTTTCCATGTACTTTCCATCAGAGGCGGGTGAAGTATGTGTGTGTGTGTGTGGGGTGGGGGTGGGGGGGTGTAGAAGAAACAGGTGAACGAAGAGAAAAGAGAAAAGAGGGTGAGGATCAGGTGTAGTTACGTGATGTCTTTTTCTGTGTGTGTGTGTGTGTGTGTGTACTGTATGTGTACTGTATGTGTGTGTACTGTATGTGTACTGTATGTGTGTGTGTGTGTACTGTATGTGTACTGTATGTGTGTGTGTGTGTACTGTATGTGTACTGTATGTGTGTGTGTGTGTACTGTATGTGTACTGTATGTGTGTGTGTGTACTGTATGTGTACTGTATGTGTGTGTGTGTGTGTGTGTATGTGTGTGTGTGTGTGTATGTGTACTGTATGTGTGTGTGTGTGTGTGGGTATGTGTGTGTGTGTGTGTGTGTATGTGTGTGTACTGTGTGTGTGTGTATGTGTGTGTGTATGTGTACTGTATGTGTGTGTGTGTGTGTGTGTATGTGTGTGTACTGTGTGTGTGTGTGTGTGTGTGTGTATGTGTACTGTATGTGTGTGTGTGTGTGTGTGTATGTGTGTGTACTGTGTGTGTGTGTGTGTGTGTGTGTACTGTGTGTGTGTGTCTCCGGGGAGGGCCTGACCCCATCTGTGTGCCCGGCTGCTGATTGGTCGTGTTGGGGTCAGGTGCTCTCTCCCTGCCCTGAGACCTCACTATCTTTCTGTATTTCCATATATTTGTGGCGGACCATTAAAATATAAACACTGCCTGCAGCAAATGAACTTTCTATTTTTGGATTTTTCCCCCCTCCTGGTTTCCCACACATTCTATCCAAGTACATTTGTTGACCTATTGTAGGAGAGGTGATAGTTTCCCTCTTGTTTATTTGCTTGTTTGTTAGCTAACTTATATTTCAAATGCTGTGTGTCTCTTTTGTCTGCTGTTATTTATCTGAATATAAAAGAGGTGGAGCAGAGAGGAATTGATGACATGTGCAGAATATTTATTTAGCCTTTCCATAGATTCTATATTTTTTACTGATTGATTTGTTGGCAGGTTTGCGCAAAAGCAAACCTGGTAAGGATGGAAACCTGATGGAAGGAGAATCTTCTGCATTTTCATATGAAACAGGATGTCTCTCTTTAACATCCCTGGATAAGACAATTTGGAACTTTTTGGCATCAGAACTTCCACATAGATTCTACATAGACAATCAGAGATGTGCAAAGAAAACCACATGGAGGAGAGCTGCTCCTCCACTGTTTGATTTAAAGGTGGGCAGCATCAAAGATGAGCGCGTTGTCTGTGGGCCTCTGATTTAATCATTTCCACGTGTTACTGAGCTAAACTTGGATCCTAAAATAGACTCGTCTGAGTTGTCAGCTCAGAGGAAAGCAAAACAGAAAAAAGAGCAAAGCAAAAGCAAAACAACTAAAGCTTCCTACAACATTCCAGACAAAGGAAGTGCCAGGTCCATCTGCATGTACAGAAGACTGGCACGAATTAGCATCAGGTCATCTTATTAACACTGATATTTAATAGTTGAAAGGAAAGGAAGCGTAGTGATTTATTTAACTCTCACTCGATTTATGATGTGATTTCATCTGAACTGTGGAACTTCACTCATGTATGGTGGAAGATGACATTTCTTGTCTTGATGTGAATATCGTCACTTGTCTCTGTCTGTCCATCCAGTGTTGTCTCTGTCTTACAAATAATAATAATAATAATTTATGATTTCATCATTATATGTTAATTTCATCCCATGAAGGCAAGACACAGTAGTCAGAGACAACTGGCAAGTTTGGGACAATTTGTACTCAAAAACTTTGACTATCGTGGGCTCTACTGGTGTACAGTACAGTACACTAGTGTTTTGGACGGGCCTACCCGGGGTATCCTACCGCTGCTTACCCTCTTTCTTCCAGAGCTGCATTGAAACGCTTGAACTGTTTGGTTTTTTTTGCCTCCTCAGACACTCAGAGCCTCTGTCTTGAGTGTAACAATGGTCTTATACATCTGCAGGGCTGATCTGTGGTCAGTACTAGATAGTCAGTACTAGACTCTTTGGAGGTCTGTTCTTTGGGAATGTCCTGGGATTTTGTCACCAGCTGCTGTTTATTTGCAGCCTCCACAGACTCAGTGACAAATGTTCATATCAGCTGTTCTTCATTCATTCTGTGAGTAATTTGATGACAAAATGAAACATGTTTTGTGCTTCACAGTTAAGATATTAAAGTAAGTAATTGTCCTGTACATGAGACAGCCTTGTTTCTGAGTGAAAGCACCCGTCTCTGAATACAGTCGGTGTGTTTCCATGTTAAAACGACACAAAAGCATATTGACAGCAGTTTTGAGGAATGCATAAAAATGAATTCGTAGCTATTTTTGGCTCAGAGCTATTTTCAGTCAGATAAAATAGGTCAATTAGTGACACGTAGGAGGAGCGAATGCTCGCTGGTTTGAACTACAGTTTGATCCCATCCTGCTGCACCTGATAACATCCCCACACATCAGTTTAGCAAAGCTCTTGTATATGACAAATATTTTAGATTCCAAATGCAGACCTGTAAATATGAAACCCCTGCAGCCACTGAGGATCTGTCAGTAAAAAGTAGATTCTGAGGGTTTTACTCAGAGTCTATAAATGTATATTTTAACTTAAATGAAATTCACAAACTATTTCATACTATAGAATAGATCATATCGAGGGTCAAACTGAGTTCAGAGGCTAAAGAAATAAGATTATGAAACATGATACATGCTACAGACAATGGACGCTTCCTTCCGTTTTGTAATGCAGTGCTGCCCACTTGTGGTTGTAAAGTGTGTGTGTGCGCGCGTGCGTGTGTGCATGCGTGTGTGCATGTTTTCAGCATTAAGCTGAGCAGAATGATGCTGAATGAGCATTAATATGTTGCATGTTAATGACGCTGAAGCACATGTGTGTTCTGTCAACTCGTTGAATTTATATTGAATAAATTATTCACTTCTGTTTTCTTTGTGTCCTATCAGAATATTTCAGACAGTGTTGTGTAATGTACATTAAAAGAGCAATGGTGAAATGTGTATCATTTTGATTCAAACTGGCAGAAGAGTTAGAAATATTAATGAGAAAAATTAAATTTTAAAAATATATAATTGAATTTCTCGGTTTTTCTCAGGACAGGAAACTGACAGTTTTAGAAGAAATAGGGCTTTTGGAGTAACAGAGGAACAACATGACTATTATTCTTGTTACACTCTGTGTTTGCAAGGATAAATGAGTAAAACACAGAAAATACAGCAGTTTGGCCAAGTCAGATGTTCGTATCTTGAGGGACGTCCGACTGTAGTTCCCCCGTCTGCTGCGCCCCCTGCTGAGCAGCACCGCTCCTCATGCGCCTCTCCAACACTCATCTCCCTCGTCTCAGCGTTTGGTCTTGCAGTTATAGGTTGAAACTACATATATAATGACTTACAAACAATTCGTTTAATGAACAGCCGCTCTGAACCTATTGAGTTTGTAAATCGGGCACTATCTGTACACTGATTGACTAACTGGACTCTTCCACAATGTTCAACTGAATGGATGTTTTTCTGTTCACCCTGTGGTCAGAGATGCAAAATTATAAAAGCAGGCATTTCAGCTAAAATTAGTAACAAGGCAGTCAGAGACTGCAACATCCCGCGAAGGGTAGGTCATGGTACCGTAAAAGTAGTACCTGACAAGTGCATATCTTTGACCTTTCAGGGTAGGTCAAAGCTATGCACTAGCTTTGACCATAGATCAAAGCTAGTGCATAGGTAGATCAAAGCACTAGCTTTGATCTCTGGTCTTCTCACTCCTCTTTCTATCTTACCTGGTTCCTGAGTGTACAAAAGTTGACATTTGGCCTTGACCTAATTTTCTCAAGGTCCAGGTCATCATCTCATTTTCATCCTTTTTGCCTCCCAAGTAATCTGCTTTTTATTTCATCTTTCTATCTGCAACGGTTGTGAAGATATTTTGGTGGACGAACGGCAGACAGACGAACACTGACAATTACAATACATCACCTCTTTGAAGCTGGATGTAATTACCCTTTTGTAAAAACTTAAATGTTCTGTACAGCTTATGCAATTAAAAATGGTGATTATAACAGGACTGAAAGCCAGCCATAACCTTAAGTAAATACTTTCATCTACAATGTTCACATTCTGAATTGTTGAAAGAAATGTCAGATCTGATGCTTTACAGGTTCAGAAACTATGAATAGTAGTACTTTTGGAACATGCGACGATTGCTTCCCCCTTGTGGGATTAGTTTACAGACTATGCCAACATAGTTTGATAATTATTGTTCCTCAAACCTGCTCTATATTTATTATGTACTGTATATGCAAAGGTTTGAGAAAAGATGGCTAGAAGTTCGGCAGGGTCTGCTCGGTGGAAGCGTCTTCTGGTAGGAAGTTAAAAGGTTGGCAGGTTTTTTTTTTGTTTGTTTGTTTTTTTCCTTTGGCCAACCAACCAACAAAAGAAGGACGAACCACCCAAGGAAGGAAGGAAGGTAGGACGAACGAAGGAACCGCCCAAGGAAGGAAGGGAGGATGGATCCCGTCTCAATGCAAGGATTTATCCCATCGGGCAAAATACAAAGACGTGATTGGAACCTTTAACTTCAAGAAAATGGAAACTAGTGTGCATGGTCCCAAGCTATCATGCCAATTTGTGGTGAGCGTCTAGAAGTTAATGACCTTTGACTCATTCCTGTGAGCTACAGTTGCCCTACTTCTGTGAGTTCAGTCAATTAATACAATTCTCTTTTTGTTTATCCAGCTTTGAAATCATACTCTTTGCTGTAGCCGAGCTGACACGATCTTGTCCTCACCAAGGCATCATCATCTCTGCATCTCCATTTCTCCTTCTCATCTTATTTACTCTCTGGTTATCTCTTTCCTTTCTCTCACTCCCTTTCTCTGTCCATCTTGTCCTTTTGATAAGATTCTGTCTGACAGCTCTTTACCTTGTGCTCTGCTTTGTTCCTATTCCCAGTGTTCCTCATTCTCCATAAACCCTCACTTGACCTCAACTGCGGAACATTTATAAGTTTAAACCCAGTGAAGTGGACAAGTTTCATTTAAATAGGAATGAGTAGCCAAAGCAGAGAAGGCAGGCAGACAAGATGAAGTTGTGTAGTTATTTAGACTGTGGTATGGAATGACCATTTTAATAATAAAATCTTGATTAGAAATTCAAAATGCCGTCTGATGTATTTCTAGAAATCCCACTGGTGTCGCAATGAGGAAAGAAAACTCACTCCTGTGATTTGGAAAAAATCCAGAAGCCATTATTTCAAAAAACGTTCATTTATGTGTTAATTGGGAAAGTCACTATTTTTGGTCTACATGACAATGCAAAGTTGTGAGAAATGTTACAACAGAAATAAAGTTTTGTTCTGTCCTCCAAATGTCCTTTGAATTTCCAACTATTTATTTCAGTGCTTTGTAAATGGTTAAGAAACAGACGGTATTAATGGTTAAGAATCACTCATTTAGACGGGTCACATCATTTGAACTACTGGTCGCATTGTTTAAATAAAGACAAGCTAACTAAATAAGCAAATAAATGCTGTGCATTCTGCACAAAGGAATTAAGAGACTTGATTACTACGTTTGATCGATATTTAGCTGTTTGTTAGTCGATACTTTATATTTCCACACTAAGAGCTGAATGTAATGTAGTCAGACAGTCTGAGAGAGGCTATTCTCCTCACATCTGCCGTATGATTGGTCATCCTCAACGCATTGGTGCTCGCCTAGAGCTTCAGCGCAGTCGTAACAGAGGCAAGGCGAACAGAATCAGGGCAGAGCAGATTCATACTCTGCTCTGACTCACGCTTCACACGATGTTATTTTAGTTCTGACTTGACTCCTCTGTGATCAAGAGATGAATCAGTCAGGAACCCGTTGTCAGAAGGGCACGCTTTGGTCATTTTCCAAATTTAACAATCCTCAGAGAGGTATAAAGTTCCCAGCAGTTTTATGGTCTCATTTGACTGAGAGCATTTTATTTAGCTTTTATTTGCCTGTTCTACAGAAGCTGAAAGTAGGATTTCTACAGGACAGACATGGAACTGAGAGGTGTTATGAAAGGAATGCAAAGCATACTAGAGGAGAAAGAGAAGAGAAAAGGGAATCCAGAGAAGAGATGAGAGCTGCAGAAGCTGCTGGAGGATGTTTGCGTGGACGTCAGCCTGTTTTAGCGTCTCTACATCTCACTTCCTCCTCTTTATCCTCATCCTCCCTTTTTCTCACTGGCTGTCATTTTAGCTGCTCTCAGGTGTCAATGATAAGTGGACTGGGGGTGACAGCGCTGCTAGGGCTGTTGTGGAGGGTTGAAGGGGACGGATAAACACACACACAGGCACACACAAATGCTGGCGTTTACATTTCAAGTTATTTGAAAAGATTTATGCTAGAGAAAGATAAGCATGCCATTTTGAAAATGAATATCAATCTACTAAACTGTAGCGACTTCAAGACCAATAAGTCGCTGAGAGGCTGATGACGGGGCCTTCCTTTGTCAGACACGCTTCCAGGCAAAAATCACCACGATACAAAAATAACACATTTAATCCTTTATTAACGAAAAAAAAAAAAAGAATAATCAACTCATAAAAACTGTTCACAAATTCATAAATAATCACAAAGTCGTAGTGATGTGTTGTGTTTTGCGTAATTGCGGCGGTCAACAAAAATACAGCAACCCTGCTCACCCTCTCTCTCCTCCACACAGGTGAGAAGATGCCCCATTTAACCTTTACTAACGTTCACGCCCACATCTATTTGACCCGCTTATTCCCTCAATAAGATCACAAAAAACAACATCACAAACAACAGTAAATACAATATTTAAGCCATCATCAGTATTCTTTAACCCACCTCATCTCATAATACAAAATACCTATAAATTCATTCATGGCTCCTACAAAACTATTTGCCTCATAATGTGAAGTCATGAGTGCAGTATGTACCTGTTACTTGCCAGTGAACACTAACATCTTCTTAGGGAGCTTTAGGTGTGTTGGTATTTATATTTGTGAACTTTTGTTGCTTCCTGTCTTGATACAAATTCTGGTAAACTACCAGAATTTGTATCATCCTAAAATATACTTTAACCAAAAGAGACTAGTGGTTGAAGTAAGTTGGCGTGTTTATTACATTAGATGAAATGTGTTAATTAGTGTTTTGGATTGACTTTGGTTACAGAAAGTATTTGGGCTGGTTGAGCTTTCTACATGGTGCCATGTGTAGACCCAGAGACCGTTGGGCTAGTTTTCTAGGATGAGAACATTCAATTTTAATTTTGTCCCTATGGTTTGGATATATGGTCGGCAGGGTGGAGCAGTGGCTAACGCTGTTGCTTCACAGTAAAAAAGGTTCTGGGTTTGATTCTTTTCTGGGCCAAGTATGTACGGTATGTTCTCCCCGTGTCTGCGTGGGTTCTCTCTGGGTTTTCCAGCTTCCTCCCACCTCCAAGAACATGCAGCTGAGGTGAACTGGTCACACCAAATTGTCCGTAGGCGTGAGCATGCTTGTTTGTTTCATATAGTCAGCTGGGATGGGCTACAGCAGACCCGCGGACCCGTAAGGCAGATAAGGTGCTGAAGGCGAGATGACTCGTCTACAAGAAAATGGATAAATGGATGGATGGATGCATGGATGGATGGATAGTTTGGAGATTTTACTAGCACTGTCTTCCTACCTCCGGCATTCTGTCGGAGGTATTCCAGCTCTGGCGGTCTCTTTCAAAATCTGACAGGATGATTTGTAGGAAGACAGACATAAAACCTGTGGACAAAAATTTTAAGAAAAATAAACAGAATGTTGACATGACTTTTTTAATGTCTTAGCCCTCTTATGTTAATTATTCATATGCACAGTAATATACAGTACATGAACACAACGCAAACAGAGGACTAGCTCCTGCGAACATTCATGAATAACCTGTGCTCCACAAATACCACTGACTTGTCAACCTCATGTTTAATAGAAGACTTTTCCAGAGTGCAACAGCCATTTAAAAAAAGCTGCCTCTGGCTACAGTGTTTTTCTTCAGGCACTATACATGAATACATGCTGGCCCCAGCATTGTACTTGTGAGTACAAAGAATTACTTGTTCGAAATTCCTAAGTTCAGTAATTGGAATTGGTAACTGTAACGGCTGTATGACATTTTTACCTGATCTGTTCTGTTGGATTGATGTTGCATCAATCTTGTATTTGATCAATCAAATAATGTTTTTGCGCACACGGATCACGGTGTGCTCTGGATACCAGCAGCAGCATCGTGTGAGGTTTAAAGGAGGAGACAGACTGACCCTAGACAGTGTGAGATAGTCACATTGCTTTCTGCTCTACCAATGGGGTGGACTGTGTAGCAAAGGGATGAGAGGTATGTGACTGAGAGGGGGGGGGGAGTGGGAGAGAGAGAGAGAGGGGATGTCAGCAAATACACCCAAGGGAGATAGAGAGAATGAAAACAGAAGCATGCAGGGTAGAGATGAGGGAGGACTATACTTAGACAGCAATAAAGATAGTCAGTCCCGGCCAACGCAGCATTATATTATCAGCATAGAGTGGGACACACGAGATCTCAGGGCAGCGTGGGATTGTATCCACTTATAAAATCTGGTCTGGCAGTGTTACTGGTTTTTCTCAGCTCAACTAGCCCATGAATGGAATTCAACTGGTTTGGGATGGATTCCTGTCTGAAAATCAGAGATAGACACACTTGGAGACAGTTCTATTCTGGAAGCATCGAAGAGGACAGGTCATAAGTTGGGATAATTCCTGCTACTGGAGTTACCTTGGGGCCAATACTGTTTCCAGTGCTATTTCAAGAATTTTCTATCCAGAATGATGAAGCAGATGGACTGAAGGGTGAAAGAAGACATGAAGACATCGGCTTTTTGATCACTGAAATTAGCCTTGAATTTTAAAGACAAGGATTATCATGGCAGGTTGGTAAAAAATAAATGAAGGCTATGTAAAGAAAGTGTGGTGGATAACTGGACAAGATATGATAATGCCATTCAAAAGTGGATTCCTTGATTTGGACTTTGGATTGACCTTTGACACCATGAGAAGAAAGCAAGAATTCCATTATTACAGATTGACTCAGTAAAGACTTGTTGTTTTACCTCCTAACTGCCAGTTGTGTGCGAGGGTCCTTCCCAATGATACACACTTGACTGTCATTGGCCATAATGCATCAAGCAGAGATTGTTCAGAGGTGACCATATATGTGATTCGTGGGCTCTAAACCTGTGGGCCCCCCAAAACTACCTGTGTTCAATGCATAGACAGTAAATGCATTTGCACATGTGGAGGTGCTATGCTAACATTGACAGGCATTGCACCAGCTCCATCAGGCCATGAATGGAGGTTTCAGTGTTCTGTTGGGGTGGACTGTAGTGATGCAGAACCTCGCTGCATCTGGCTGGCAGTTTTAAGGGGCGTTTCACCTCGCGCCTCACCACGGCCAACCCCCATCCCTTCACCAAGAAGACGGGGCTCACGGAGGATCATTCACCGCCATCGTGTCTCCTGGGTAAGGGAGGAAATTATCATTTTAGGTAGAAAACTACTGTACCTGATTTGGTTGGCAATCTTCAGTAGTATTGGATTGTAGTGTTTTCTGGTTATCTGTTTTTTCTCAATATTAAACTCTCGTTTGAATGTAAGGTCTTAGATTATGGTTAATCTTAGGGTTAGTTTATTGTATTCAACTGCTTGTCTAACTTTAGGAAGATTACAAGAATTGTCACAGATTTTTATCTATTGACCATAAACTACTAAATGGATTGTAATGAAACTTGTTGAAGGGTTAGGCGTATTGAATTTAAGCAACTTTTTAGTTTTGAGTGGATCTGGATAAACATAGATTCTTTTTTTTTTTTTTAATTTGGAACAATGTTATCTGGTTTTGTTAATTACTGGTGAAGTTCTTGAGGGATTACCATATAGTAGAAGAAAAGAAAGACATTTGGAACCTGATGAAAGTGTGGATACAATATTTTTTGTTTACTTTTTTCAACATTGCAAGAACCCTCTTGACAGTCATTAGGGAATATCTGCTCAACCTATCACAAACAGAAGACCACAACTAGGAATGCAGTGGCAACACAACCAATCGGACAACTGTTAACTTTTTCATTTAAAAGTAAGCAGACCTCAGTGCTTAGTGCAACTTTAGAAAAGATGGCAGTAGCTTTTAGTGTTTCAGTATTTTGAAACACTACAGGGCTTTAGGCTACAGTCTACACAGGAAGAGATTTACTGTACAAATAGTAAGTAGTAAATATAAGTAAGCCTAAGTTCCATTTGTATAAAGGCAAATGGAACTTAGAAAGGTGTAATTTTAGATGACCAATTCATTGAAAACTGATGAAAATTCACCCCATTGGTTTTCATGTAATTTACTCTCTCAGGACTTTTGCATATTGGCTGCATGCTCCTTGTTCTCTCCACCCACGCCTGATAAATTCCAGTTCAGTTTGTTTGGTAGACCAAACCATTTGTACACTGGAGCAGACAAACTAGGCAAACCTAGCCCACAATCTACCCACATCTGTTCAACATAGAAACATAAAGAACACTAAACTATGAGTTGAATAAAATTTAGCCCACTGAGCATCAAAGTCATAGCAGTTCATAACAAAGTCATTGATTGCTAGTGACTGATGTTAAGACTGGACTAGCGGTGTCAGGTGATGCTCAGCTGATACAGTTTGTAACATTAGCCAAGCCAGTTAACCTGTGCATCTCTTGTGATAACATGACTGGATACAGTCATGTTATCACTGGATACAGAGTGAAGCCTCTGAACCTATTCCAGGCAGACAACACAAGTTGCACTGCGAGCAACTCACACCTGCACATGAAATGTCTTATTCTCCTCAGTCATCATCAACACACTTCTCAGTTTGGTGGTCTGTTCAAGTATGCGTCATTCTGCCCGCTGCTTCATGTCCATTTTGCTGCTGCACTTTCAGCTCCACCACCACAACCCCAGCATCCACCTGTAGAGTCCAGGAAGTGGGTTTCAAGGGGTTACCTTGAAACAATGAGTTACCTCATCTCTCCCCAACGTATCCATGTAAACATAACTGGGGTATAAGATCAGAGCATGGAACAATAGTGTACAGGTAGTCCTCAAACACAACTGGTTCCGAGAGGCTGTTCGTAAGCTGACATGTTCGTAAGTTCATTCATTCATTCATTGTCATGTACCGCCGCTGTATCCGCCGTAGCGGGTCACGGGGAGCTGTAGCCTATCCCAGCTGACATAGGGCATGAGGCGGGGGACACTCCGGGCACGACACCAGTGCACCGCGGAGCCACATACAAGGACATACAAACACACGTACACACTCACTCCTACAGGCAATTTGGGACCAGCCAATCAACCTGAAGCGCATGCTTTTGGAGGTGGGAGGAAGCCGGAGAACCCGGAGAGAACCCACGTGGACACGGGGAGAGCATGCGAACTCCGCACAGAGCGGGACTCGAACCCGGACCTGCCGTGTTGTGAGGCGACAGCGCTAGCCACTGCGCCACCGTGCTGCCCCTCTTGTCTTATTATTTAGGGTAATTTAAATGTTTATGACCCTCCCCATACTGATATTAAACCACCTTCTATCTGTTTGACCTTTTCCCACACTCTGATAGACTGTTAAAAGCACTTTTGTGTCTCACGGAAGTCTGAGACTCATGGAACAGAGTGCACTTCTGGATGCCGTCAGCCAATAGAATGCGCGTACGGTATCACATGACTGCCTACTAAAAATCTGCAATGAGGGGAAGTTGCGAGCGTTGGTGCGCGAATGCTCGAGGGATTACTGTAACTGCTAATTTTTTAAAACGCAGATCAAAGAGAGTAAACAAGGAGATTAAACACTACATCCAATCAAAGGAGAGTAGATCAAATGTCAGTCAGTAGGTCAAACCCTGCTCGTGTAATTTACACGGGCCCCTGCTACTTCGAAATTATTTTAACTAGTGTTCGTAAGTTGTTATTTATAAAATTTCAATAATTTATTGCCATTAGAGGTCATTTAAATGTCATTACTACTTTTAATACGAAAGTACTATTCCCTATGAATTACCAGAAACAATTACAAGATATTAAAAAAAAAACACATAATGGAATAAAATACTGTAGTACCGTAATATAGCTTACTTTTGGATCGAAGGAAGAGGAGGAGGAGGGAAGAGTTATTGTCGGCGAGAGACAGGGCTGTCATCGGAGGAATCATCGCCAGAGATTTCTGTGGAGACGTCTTCAGTGGAGAGTTCCCAGCACTAGCCTTTGCTTTATCAGCCATAATAAACAATAAAGTATCCAAGAGGGTACGAAGCCTGAGATGCTCAGAGACACGCTCAACATCAACGGGGGGAGACGATGGTAGGAGATGCATGAATGCAGCGGTGCTGCTCGGCGGGGCTTGTGGCAGAAAGTGGAACTACAGGACAGTAGTCAGATGAGGAAGCATGCGTTTGTTCATATCTACAAGTATTCACAAGTCAGATGTTCATATCTTGAGGACTAATTTGAGTATGCCACAGTCTAAAAGCGCTCCATTTAATGGTATGAGCCTAGTTTGGACTGGCTTTTGAATTGGTCTGCAGTCTGTCCTCATGCAGAGCTCTGCTGATCTGAAAACATCCAAGGCTGTGATCATGTTCATGGGTCGTCATCTCTTCTCTGATCTGATGACTGTGGACAGGTGTGTTTCCTCTGGGATCGTCTCCCATCTTGTTTTAACCTTTCCTGTCGGCTCTGTTCAGTACCATGAAGAAATCATAATTGATTGCTGCTGCCCTTTTTAACTATGTGGGTGTGTAGTTGTAAACCAGGGGGCCTCAGTTGTTCTTGCTTTGTGTGGGGGGGATCCAACCTGTCAGTCAGCATTCAAACAGAATGATACGATTGGAAGAACATGCAGCACGTGGTGTTTGATTCATTCGGGTGTGTTATGCCATCTCCGTCCCTCACATAGGTGTTATGTAATGTAGCACTGAGCGTCCTGTTGACATTCAGGGAAGCGAGATGAGACCGATTCTGTCACTACGCACACATTCATGAGGCTTTATAGAAAATCTTGTGTCTGTGTGTAAATGCGGGTGTGTGTGGTTGTGGTCTCCCATCAAACGCTCCAGCCTTTTGCACCACACACCATTTGAATGTGTGTGCATACCTGCAGGAGTGACAGTTTTGCTAATCCAGCTTACACTGTACAGTATACAATGTGTGAATGAGTATGTGTGCACATGCATGCGTGTGTGTGTGTGTGTGTGTGTGTGTGTGTGTGTGTGTGTGTGTGTGTGTGTGTGTGTGTGCGCGTGCTGTGGCCTGAATGTCAGATCAGCTAAATCATTTCAATGCCCAATAGTGCGGCTCTGCAACTGAAATACTGAAATGACTTGTGGTGTCAGACGAACACTGAGTGGACATGTCCATGAGTTATGTGTGAGTCAGCACTGGAAGCTCTGGTTATCCAGAAACGACTGCTATGAAGGGTAAGAGGGGAGAAATAGCTAAAACAATATTATCTTTTTATTAAAGATTCTTTTAGGGATGTATTAAATTAATAAAAACAGTAAAAAAAATATCTAATCCTTTCTGTTATTCTCCCTCTCCTTACTCAAATGATAATTTTTTTGTTCTGATATGGTAATTGGTAATTGTCCTCAGCGTTCCTTTTTTGTTACTAATTACCGGTACACTGAATGTAAATTGCAACTTTTACTCAAAGTTTAAAATTGTATTTTTACCGTGTCTTCTTTTAAAAGAACATTTCCCTGAAGAGCGATAATGCAGAAAACATCAACGTTTTAAGGGTTTTGTTGTTGTGTAAAGCTAGACAGGAGTTAATGTCTGGTGTGGCATTTCACACCAGGAGTGTGTGAGTGAATGTGGTGAGTGTGTGTGTGTCTGTGTGTGTGTGTGTGTGTGTGTGTGTGTGTAGGTTGGAGGTAAGCATTTAACGGCATCTCATCTCTGGATTTACCTCCAAAGCATTTCAGCTGCAGAGATGCTGATTAATGTTTGTGAGGATGATTGTCAGAATTATATTTTCTATGAAGTAGCAAGCAAGTAAAAAATAGTCAGACTGAGTTGTGAGACTAAACATGTGACTTTGTCTGTGCCGGTCTTTTATAATGTTTTATGTGCAGTAACAACTCAACCACCACACTAACGTATCTTCTTGGAACTGATAGAAGTCCTAAATTGAAACTAACGATGGCAAAACAAATGTGATTGACATTCTCTGGTGTGTCCTCCCTTTACTTCTTGAAACTATTTGTGGAGGTGAAACTTTCCCAAACACACCTCTGAGGGTCTCAACCATCCACTTCCTGTCTCACAAAGCAGACTTCCTGTTGTTTTCATTGCTGGATTAGTCAGGTTGCAATGCTGTTTGTGCTTAATCAAAGCACACACATGGTGTGTGTTTCTCTTTGTTGATGTTGGTGAATGCAGATAATTACACTTTCACCTGATAAACTCACACAACCCTGGTGATACTTGTGATGTACTGTAAGACTCACAAGCTAATGTTTCATTCATTCCCTTTGGTGAGGAAAATGGAAGCTGACCTAAACATCTCCATCGTTCAATCTCATAGGCTAAAGGGTGGAGAGATGGCATGGTGGCATCCAATCAGAACAGGAGGCGGCCCCTGTCGTCAGGTGAGGTGGAGGGCGTGTCCTGGCACGGCCCCCGGACAATATTCCTCCAGAAGAACTCGCAGGGATTCGGCTTCACTCTGCGCCACTTCATCGTCTACCCGCCGGAGTCGTCCGTCCACAGCCTGAAGGTCAGCAGAACATCAACCGTGTGTGTGTGTGTGTGTGTGTGTGTGTGTGTGTGTGTGTGTGTGTGTGTGTACATCTGTGGATGTAAGGCAATATGTTCTCAAAAAGAAAATAGAAAAGCAAATATTAAAAATCATATTAAAATATTTAATATTTAATATCAGCAAATATTAAAAATCATCCTTATTTCAAAGATTAAGCTCGTGCTGTGTTTCTTATGGCGTAACATTCTCACTGTTTGAAGATGCTAAAACAACCACTGGAAAGTGAAAATAGTGACTAAAACTGAAAACAATAGAAAATGCACCAGTTTATCATGACTTTTTTACTAAGCCTAAAGGCCCCAGTGGGCTCACAATGAGCTGGCGTCTTGTCTGGGGTGTACCCCACCTGTCACCCATAGTCACCTGCAATTGGCTCCAGGAGACCTGCAAGGAGATAAGTGGCTGAAGGTGAGAAGATTACAGCGTCATGGAAACGTAACCCAAACTACCCCGTCACCTGGTCAGACAGTCCTGGGTGGGGCTACATTCAACCTTTATCAATCAACTTTTATTTATGTAGCACTTGATAACATCAGCAGACATTTCAAAGCGCTTTAACAGACAGAGAAACCCAACAGAACCCTCCAGAGGAAGCATAAGAGACAGCAGTGGGGAAAAAACTCCCTCATTGAGGAAGAAACTCTGTGCAGGACATTGAATGTGACCCCGGTCGGGACCCCTGTTTTTCTAATACCTGCTTTGTGTTTCACAGGATGAGGAAAATGGGAATGCAACAGGAAAAGGTATGTTTTTAGAGTTTTGTCTGTCTTTATCAGTCACACAGTGTTTGCTAATGTTTGGGAACTGAGCTCTGATGAAGCAGTAAGTGACCCCGGGTCATTGTACCCGTTGTCTTCTGTGTTGGTGGAGTTCATTCAACTTACAAAAAACTTTTTCTCAATTTCAATTCGGTCAGTGTTTAGTAGTTAGTACTTTATGCTGCAGTAGTACCTCAAGAGTTAATCTGTTCAGAGACCGAGGAGTCAAACATTTCCCCATTCATACTGTACACATACAGTACATACAGTACATACAGTACATACAGTACATACATCAATACCCACTTCACAGGTCTCAGCTGATGTTGTATCAATCCGCAAAGTGGGAAAGAACGAGATCCCAAAGGTCCTACTCTACTCTTGAAGTCAGTACTTTGGTGTTTATTGTGTGTGTGTGTGTGTGTGTGTGATCTGTGTGTGTGTGTGTGTGTGTGTGTGTGTGTGTGTGTGTGTGTGCGTGTGCGTGTGTGTGTGTGTGTGTGTGTGTGTGTGTGTGTGTGTGTTTACACAGGTGGTCAGAGGTCTCGGTTGGAGCCCATGGATACCATCTTTGTGAAGAGCGTCAAAGAAAATGGTCCTGCTCAACAAGCTGGTCTTTGTACAGGTTTGTACATCAACACGCCTCATCACGCCTCGGATTTTTGGTAGGTAGTCACGTGATACCAGACTCGCATTCTATTGGCTGATGGCATCCCGAAGTGCGCTGCGTTCTGTGAGTCTCGGATTTCCATGAGACACAAAAGTGCTTTAAACAGTCTATCAGAGTGTGGGAAAAGGTAATACATAAACGTTCATAAACGTTTAAATTACCATAAATAATAAGATAAATAGTTTGTCGCTATATCACGGAATTCATTATTCGCGAGTGTTTCCTGGCACACATTAACCGCGACTAACGAGGGCGCACTGTAAATTGTCTGGTCTGATGGAAATAAAGATTTTTAAAAAAAAATTATTTTATATACTGAATTGATCCCTGGAGGGAAATTAGTGGCATTTGTTTTAGGCAAGATACTGAACCTAAAGTTCTCCCGGTGGCGGTTCCACTGGGGTGTGAGTGATGCTGTGAGTGGTTACCACTCCTAATGTACAGGTGGCACCTTGGACAGTAAGAATACCACTGATGTATGGATGAATGGGTTCATTTATGATTAAGTTGGTGTGTGTGTGTGTGTGTGTGCGTTTGTGTGTGTGTCTCCAGGGGACCGGCTGGTGAAGGTCAATGGGGAGAGCATTCTGGGTAAAACCTACTCTCAAGTTATCACACTCATCCAGAACAGGTAGGTGTTTGTGACGTGACGATGACACCCGGTCTGTCTGTGCTTTATTCTTATTTCCTGATGTTTGTTGTAGTGAAAATATTTTGGAGCTCTCTATTATGCCAAAAGACGAGGACGTGTTGCAGTTGGTAAGTGTGAGTATTATCTTTCTTCTTTTTTCTCATCTTTCCCTCTCTTTACCTTTTGCTGTGTTTATCTGCAGCAGTTAACCTGAACGTTTATGTTATAGCATGGATTCTATACAGGGTCGGGTGTTACTGTAGTTAAAAAATTAGTCGCAAATTAAAATTAAATTTAAAAAACCTGGAATTACACCTTGGTAGCATTGTGGAATTATCACTTAGCTCATGGCTAATTATTTTTTTTATTGGCAGGTATAAAATTTCACCTCAGGGATTAATAAAGTTGATTTAATCTAAATGTAATATGAATCTTAATCTTAATAATAATGCATGAAAAGAGATGATGCAACAGCAAAAGTACAAAATAAAGAGTTTTCATCATGAAAATGTTTTACTACAAATAATTGGAAATGTAGGTTTTCTAGTCAGATTAAACGATCAGAAAGAAATTGATGTTTATGTTTGTCAGTTTGGACCGTTATTATTCTGAGAAGAGCTAGATTACATTAAGTATTTGAGATATTCCTTAGTTGAATTTAAAAGCAAATACAGATTGAAGCATAATCTCCTTATGGTTTATTTAAGGTATATTTAAAGATTTTAAAGCTATGGTGGTTTTCTTTTAAAGTTTTAGCTTTAGAAAGAAAAATGCCGCGTGCCTTCCATCTAGCCCCCCCTGCCCCGTCTGTCCCGTCCATCTTTGTTCTTTTATTTTCTGTGCCAGGTTTGACACTGTGTCCCACCCCCTTTTTGTCCTCAGGCTTACTCCCAGGATGCTTACCTGAAAGGTAATGAGCCATACTCGGGGGGGGCCCAGAACCTCCCTGAGCCGCCGCCTCTGTGTTACCTCTCCACCAAACCCAACTCCACCGCACCACCGACCCACAGCCCCCACAGCCCCCTGGACAACTGGCAGTGCCGATCTGTCCCCAACACCTCCCCGCTGGACAACCGGCCCCCCGCTGCTGCTTCCACACCCACCCCTGGCTGGCCCGGGGGTGCTGAGGACTCCGGCGGTCTCTTCTCCCCACCGGGGTGGCACCGCGGTCGTTCGTCGTCCGCCGTCAACGCGCTGGACTTCCATTTCGCGAACCACAACGCTGCCATCGCCTCCGCCACCCTGCCCCCGCTTCGGAAGAGCAGCACGCCGGCGTCTTCCCGTAGTCACGCCGACGCCGTGTGCCACCGGGCGCTGTCAGACTGGTACTACAGCCAGGCTCAGGCCGCCGAGCGCATGTCCCCCCGCCACCGCAGCGTATCTCAGGATCGCTTAGCGGAGCTGGGTTTGGGGTTGGCCCTTGGCCCCGGGCGTCCATGTGCCCCCAAAACCACTACGGAACATCATAGAAGAGAAACGCTCCACCACCATCATCATCGTCATCATCATCAGGCAGCTGCTGCTTCCCATGATGCCTTCTGGCTGGACGGCTGGAGCGGCGCTCCAGGAACAGGAAGCGCGTTGTGCTCGGAGAGCCTGCAGGCGGCCTACAGCGAGTACGAGCACAACTACGGCCGATCTGTGGAAACATTGGCTCAAGCCGCTGCATTGATCCCCCCCCACTATGATCAACCTTCACAAGCCCCCCAAATCACAAAGTTGAACAAACCCAGTGAGCAGAAGGTCTCAGCAGGGCGTCAGCACCAAACCACACTGTCATCGCCCATCGCAGCGTCCTTTGTGGCGCCCCCTAGTGGCAGGCAGTCAGGCCAGCAGATAGCCGAACCCCAAACCAGGAGGGGTAAAGACGACGACCTGGGGGGCTACAGAAGCTACAGCCCGTCCTTCTCCCACAAAGCTGGTCACCTCCTCCAGCAGGCCCACTCCTTCAGAGAGTCCAGCTACAGCCCTCACCTCAGCTGGAGCCCTGCAGACGGAGACGGGGGGGTGGCTCCCAGACCTCAGTCCACCCCCGCCTTACCCGCATCAGAGGAGGAACGAGCCCGACTAGGTGAGGACAGGGAGGTCGTCTCGCCGTTCCCCCTCAGCCAGGAGGTCGTACTCAGACAGAAGCACCGAACCTCCGGTCAGGCGCTCCGACATCCTCACCACACGACACCCGTGGCGTCTCCTGAGCCCCCCGGGGCCACACCCACACCGGGGGCCTCCTCCCCCATCGCCATCCGCAGGGCCAACGGCAGCCTGGCACAGCACGCGTTCAACTCCCTCTCTTCTATCCCCTTCATAGGTGAGTGGTCTGTTCTCTGACAGCTGATTTGACACAGACGTTACCATAGCAACATAGCAACTTAATAACAAGCGTCCTACATTAATCCCCCGTAGGGGAAATTATATTTAACTTAATGTAAGTGAGACGATGGCGGTGCTCTTCCTATATGTTTACATTTTTTCAGCACTCGTGTGTGTGTGTGTGTGTGTGTGTGTGTGTGTGTGTGTTTACACCTGTTGCGTGTCAAATATTTGTCAATGTTTGCTCCTCCATAACTGTTACTTTCTTTGTATTTTAAGATGTCGTAATCATTTTTTGTGCAGTACGTCTAATGTCTGTCTACTGTAAAAAAAAAAGTTTCAGTTCTAAAATCAGTTTCTGAGAAACAGACACTCTGGAGTCAGAAATAATCTCTCATGTAATATTTGGTAGATATTTGGATTAGCGTTCAAGTTCAGACTGAATACTGGCTGATAATGACTTGATCACCAATTTCAAAAACATGTTGTTAAATTTCAATTTGAAGTCAACTGAATGTGACTTTTCAGAGACGACACGACAAAAACTCAACGGTAGAACTCAGGCTCAGGCTCCAACCTTATTCAGTCTATATCATGTGTTTATTTGTCAGCAAACATTACATTATGTACACGCAAAGGTACCGATCGACAGATCGACTGAACCGGGTTGGGTTGGGGAGCCGGTTTAGATGGCGACCTTTAGCAGACACAAGACCTGACCTGACATTCAAACTTCCTTTCGTTCTCAGGGTAAAGGCGTGCTGTGATTGTCGTTTTGCAGTGTGTTTAATTTAGAGAAAACAGAAACTAAATTTAAAAAAAACCTGACATTTAGCTTATAAGATATTTAAAGTTGCGCACAGATAAACTTAAGAAAGTTCAATCATGATTTCATCATAGTTTGAATGTTTTGCTGAAGTCTTGAGGACACTTTTCAGCCTCGTCATAGACTGCAGATCTCTCACTCTACATGTCTAGTCCAGTATAATCCACTGTCAGTAAAATCTACACGCTCTTTCAAACACTTCATCTTGTTCTTACGTAGATTTTTCCGGTAGCTGCTCCTCACTTTGTTTCCCGTCAGAGTTTACGTCTGCCTCCAGAGTCGCTCCATCTCAGACACATCTAACAACCTGAACCAGCTGGAGCTTTAGTCAGTGGAGTCTTGTCAGTGCTGTTAATCGTCTCTCATCCCTTGTTGCTCACCTGTGATGGTGACCTTCCAGATGAACCCACCAGTCCTAGTATTGACCTGCAGGCCTGCTATGTACCGGCCTGTTCTGTGGTGTCCTGTTCCCAGGCCTCCACTATGGCCACCCTCACCTCCACATGTGTCTCCCCCACCCTGTCCTCCGTCTACCCCCTTGTCCACCTCCGTTCTCAGGACTGCCGTGAGTCTCACTCGCCCACTCTGAATAATGAAAGAATCAGAAAGTGATTCACCAATTCTGAATGTGTCCAGTATGTTAGACTTGTTTGAATCTCCATCGTGAGCAGAGGGGCAGCAGCGTCTGTGTTTACTACACCAACAGGTTAAAGTGGAAGGTTGGATTTGTCTTAAAGGAACAGTTCATCCAAAAATTAAAATTCACTTTCTCATTCCTTTTCCAGCGCAGTTTTTTCTTAGTCTAAAACATTACTGGGGCTTCTGTTAAACAAATGAAAAGGATGAGGACAATAACCATAAAATGTCTCCATAAAACTCATAAGATCATTTTTGGGGGGTTAGACCATGGCTTTAGCTATCTAAATAATTGAAAAAGTGGTTCTCTGACCTGAAAATATTTGTAAAGAGTCTGCGATTTTAGAATGTGTTTTCTATCTAAGAGATAGAAATGAGGGCTGTGTTTGGAAGTAAAAGCAGAAGGGATTGGTCTCCTCCCAGTGTGGTATTCACCTGAAATCTAAACTGAATGAAGCAACAACAAAAACCGCTGTTGGAGCGAATTCAACACATCCGTGCAGTGGAAGTGTCGAAGAGATGAGCTATGAACTGAAGGAGCTGTACTTTTATTTTAAGTAAACCAGCGAAATTAAGTTTTAAGGTGACAGTTGTAGTTTTATTTTCAGAAATAATGTTACTAATCAACAAAATAACGTCATTTTTAATAATAATTTTTAATAATAATATTAATATTATTTAATAATAATTTTTAATAATGTTATTTTTTCTGGATGAAGTATTATTCTGATTACAAAAGGTTAAAGTTTTATGTACCAAATAACCCTAAGATAGAAAACAATTAAGTTTTTAAGTTCACCCAGAACCTCCATTTATAGTGCAGACTCAGACAGAACCAGTGTGTTTTATAGGAGACGAGTTATTGAATTAATGTAGAGATACTAAACACGACACAGCTGCATGATTTTGTTTCATGGTTTCCATTTTCTTTCTTTGTTTTTTTTTTTTAATTCAGTGGGAAGACACCTGATTTAAAAATAGTGAGGGCACTACCAATCTATGTACTACACTAAAAAAAAAAAGTCTAATTTTTTAAAAATCTCAGCTTTCCTAATGTACTTTTTTGATCTATACCATTTAGTTATGTGTTGTTGCCTGAACTCAGCCAACAACAAGATTACCAACCATAAAAAGACCGACGCAAGTTATTAATGCATTGATAGCTTTTATGTGTTTATTTGCATATCGGGTAATGAAGTACAGTAATTCAAAAGTAACAGAAAGTCATTAAATTATATTGTAAATACGGAACACATTTATTAGTAACTGTATTAGGATATATTTTTAAAACAACCCTCCTGGCCCAATAGAGCTGTGTGTCACTGCCAAAGGGACAAACAGGGTTACCTGGGTCTGTCTGTCCATCCACACACCTGTCCACTGGTTCTACCATATTCTCTCCACAGATTGTTTTATCTGTAAAACAGATAAAACATTGTTTTACAGATTAAACATTGTTTTATCTGTGAATGTCTACTTGATTTTCTGTGGCTATAATAGTCAGTAAGCAGTGACATAATTTTCATTTTTGAGTGAGCTGTTCTTAAAGAATCACTTCACACTTGTTAAAAAGAACTTTTTAATGAATCTTTTCTAATGGAAGTAATTAAAGACATTTTCTCTAATCTGTTGAGACACACGCCTTGTTTTACTTTTAATGTGTTGAACAAAAGGCGTCTGATGTTGTTACTGAGCGTGTGAAGGTAACGCAGGCAGTTTGAAAATCACCCTGAAAGAAATCACGTCAGTCGTTCATCTTCTTGTTTTTTCATATCCTGACATTCGCTGCATCCTTGTCTCATCTTCTGCTCCGCCTCTGTGACTTACCTTCACTCTCTTCAGGCAGTATTAAAGGTCGCCGCTCCTCTTACCTGCTGGCCATCACCACCGAGAGATCCAAGTCCTGCGACGAGGGTCTCAACACCTTCAAGGAGGAAGGCCGCGTCTTCTCGTAAGCTGTGGATTTTTTTTCAAACGCTGAATTTTAAAGTCAACTGAAGAAAGTCGATCCAGTTTCAAAGTTTAGTTTGTGGTGAACGTGTATTTTGGTTGGGGTTAGAACGGTCCATCCATATCTCGTCAGAAGGATTCAATGAAACTTCATGCATACTTTTAGGGGTTATAAAAGTTTGCGTCTCTTTGCTGTTTTTTTCAATTTCCTTGTTTTCACACACTTGAACATAGGTGAATTCTGTTTGCTAACATTCAGCCATGTTACATTATATCGTCAATCCACATGATCACGTATCAAACTTTTTCCATATGTGACATTAGAGGATAAATGTCTTTTTTAATTCAATATAAAGACCAAAACATCCACTGGATTTGGGCTGGAGCGTAGCTGCATGCTATGTGGACAGCAGCCACCAGGGGGCGATGGAGGTGCTCTAACTCTGCTGTTTTTGTAACGTGTACTGTGTGTGTGTGTGTGTGTGTGTGTGTGTGTGTGTGTGTGTGTGTGTGTGTGTGTGTGTGTGTGTGTGTGTGTGTGTGTGTGTGTGTGTGTGTGTGTGTGTTTGTTCTACAGCAAACTGCCAAAAAGGGTCCGGAGCTTTTTCATTGATGGGGTGAGTCTAGTTTAATTAGACTACATGACACTGAAATGTGATTTATAATTCATTGTATTTATTGTCCACCGGTGAAGCAAACACTCTTTAAGGTGGAATGCATCATGTCCTTAAATTGTGTTCCAGTCTCTGGACAGCCTGCGAGCCCAGGAGGAGGCGCGCTCCAAACGCCATTCCACATCTGAACTGGGAATCATCACGTTCAGCGACATCCGTAAGGAAGGCTGGCTGCACTACAAACAGATCCTCACGGAGAAGGGAAAGGTACTACATTCTGACCCTCACCTGAATCCTCCTCTATCACCTGTCAGGATGTTTTGAAGAGTCCCATATCTAATTTAATATAGTTGGTTTTATTCAGCCCTGAACTAAGTTGGCTGAGATTTGAAGTGGAAAAGTCATTTTATTCCTCATCAGTTTGAGCCCAGATGACATCTGGAGTCCAATAACAACTCATAGATTTAAATTGTTTCTGATATTGGAAGAAAAAGACACGTTCAATACTTTAAAAGTATAGAAAGTACAGTTGACAGCCCTACTATATTTCTGTATTTATTAGTCCACTGTTCATTTCTTACAGAGAATGTGAAGATGAATTAAAAATGTTGATGGAACAAACAGAGAGTAATCTTAATTGCAAACAACAATCACTATCAGACTGTTTCCTTTGCAACATAATATTTTGTGCTCTAAAAAGCTTCAGGATGACTGAACACGTTAGTACCTTGACATAAGAGCTGCTTAACGTGTGTATTTTTTAAAATATGAGCCGTGCTTCGGCTAGTTAGTGGATGGATACACCATCAGTGACGCCGGGTCTCGTTCTGATTGGTGGAGTAAACACCAATCAGAACGATTGGTCACGTGTGTTCTCGTGACTTTTTTGTTTCTTTTCATTCGTCATCATTGTTTATGTAACTTATATACAATTAATTATACACAGGCAAAGTCTGCATGTCTATTGGTTGATAAAAAATATGTTTTCTTTTTTCATAATTTTGGAGGTTTGGGGCTTTTTTTTTTTTTTTTTTTACAAGGCTGGAACGGATTAAAGTGATTTCAGTTATTTTAAGTGGGGATATGTTAAAGTGGTATCTTGAGGTTCTGCTGTAAAGACAGTTTGACTCATTCTGTCATGAACAACAGGGACACCAGCTGTTAATGTGTGGCTCCTTGTTTTCTCGTCATCCCCACCGTAGAAAGTCGGCGGTGGCATGCGGCCGTGGAAGCGCGTCTTCTCCGTGCTCCGCTCCCATTCGCTTTTCCTCTACAAAGACAAGCGAGAGGCCGTCCTTCACGGGGCGGGGGCGGGCCCCAGTCAGGAAGGAAATCCTCCGATTATCATCCGCGGCTGCCTGATCGACATCGCTTACAGCGAAAGCAAACGCAAACACACCCTCAGGCTGACCACGCAGGACTTCTGCGAGTACCTGCTGCAGGCGGAGGACAGGGACGACATGCTGGCCTGGATCAGGGTCATCAGAGAGAACAGCAAGACCGACAACGAGGTGAGAACCTCACTCTGGGTATGAATGACTGCATGAATTAATGTCTCCACGGATAAGGAATCCATCCCATTTTAATTCAACCACTCGTTCCAATCTAATCTGTAATCTGCATCTTCACCAGGAGATCAGTTTCTCAAGACAAGCTCTCATCAACAAGAAGCTGAACGACTACAGGAAACACAGGTGAGCACAGCGGGTCTTATCTGCTGAAATTAGTAGTCATGATAGTTATGGGCTTGAAACCCAACTTTAAAAGCAGTTATTTAAAGCCTAAAATGTCACGACGCCCATCTTGGTTGTGTAAAAATATGGCTTTTATAATGTTGTTGAAGAATCTTGATGTGGAAATCTTGATTATTGTGCAGAACCGTGAAGAAATCCTCTCTCTTTCTGTGCAGCCTGACAGGAAATAAGCCAGACTTCTCCCCTCGAGCCCACCGTATGATGCCCCCCTTCCTCCTGGCCAAGACCGACAACACGTCAGTGGACCGAGCCTCCAGAGGCGGTGGGTGCAAACGTAACAACCAAACACCGACAAGTCAAAGCAGCGACGTTCGATCAGTGTTTGAGGCTCCTTGACCTATTGGCCATGTGAAAGTCTGTTGGTGTTGTGTGTTCAAGTCCCATCAGCCATCATTCTACCCGTCCAGTAGAGTTTACATGAACATGACGATGAACCGCCAAAGATGGACAAAGATGGCATTCTTTTTTTTATGTGCACAAACCAGATGACATGATGATATATAAACAAAGGATTATTGATTGATCTTTATTAATCAGAGAAATAACAAGAATCACTTCCTCTGGAAAACAAATGTGTAAATATTTGAAATGTGCTTCAAAAATTGACTCTAATTTTTTGATATCCTGTTATTGTGATGAAACTTAGTTGTGTATTAAAGTGTGTGTGTGTGTGTGTGTGTGTTCTTGCAGATGAAAACAAGGCGCTGTGGGGCATCAACATCATGAAGAAGGCCAAGAAGCCAGGCAGTCCAAAGGCGTTCGGCGTGCGACTGGAGAACTGTCAGCCTGCTGTCAACCATAAAGTCAGTCGTCTGTTTCATGGCGGCAAAACGACAACGTGACGCCCTGCGTATAAATAAACAGATCTATGAGAAACACACACCCCTCTCTCTCCAACCCCCCGTTCAGTTCGTCCCTCTGATCGTGGAGATGTGCTGTGGCGTGGTGGAGGCTTCGGGGCTGGACTACACGGGGATCTACCGCGTGCCGGGGAACAACGCCATGGTGTCCAACCTGCAGGAGCATCTCAACAAGGGCATGGACATCAACACCGCTGAGGAGGTGAGCAGGAAGTCACACAGGATGTTGTCTTTGTGATGTTTGCTAACAAACATTCTCACCTCAGAGGTCTTTGTGCTCCAAATTGTTTACAGGATTTTCCGCACTATGAGGCACACCTCTCCTTCTTCTCCTTCTTCTCCTTCTTCTCCTCCTTCTCCTTCTTCTCCTTCTTCTCCTTCTTCTTCTTCTTCTTCTTCTTCTTCTCCTTCTTCTCCTTCTTCTCCTTCTTCTCCTCCTTCTCCTTCTTCTCCTTCTTCTCCTTCTCCTTCTTCTCCTTCTTCTCCTCCTTCTCCTTCTTCTCCTTCTTCTCCTTCTTCTCCTTCTTCTCCTCTTCTCCTTCTTCTCCTCTTCTCCTCCTTCTCCTCTTCTCCTTCTTCTCCTCCTTCTCCTCCTTCTCCTTCTTCTCCTTCTTCTCCTCCTTCTCCTTCTTCTCCTTCTCCTTCCTTCTCCTCTCTCCTCCTTCTCCTTCTTCTCCTCTTCTCCTCCTTCTCCTTCTTCTTCTCCTTCTTCTCCTCTTCTCCTTCTTCTCCTTCTCCTTCTCTCCTTCTTCTCCTTCTTCTCCTTCTTCTCCTTCTTCTCCTTCTTCTCCTTCTTCTCCTTCTTCTCCTTCTTCTCCTTCTTCTCCTCCTTCTCCTTCTTCTCCTTCTTCTCCTTCTTCTCCTTCTTCTCCTTCTTCTCCTCCTTCTCCTTCTTCTCCTTCTTCTCCTTCTTCTCCTCCTTCTCCTTCTTCTCCTTCTTCTCCTTCTTCTCCTCCTTCTCCTTCTTCTCCTTCTTCTCCTCCTTCTCCTTCTTCTCCTTCTTCTCCTCCTTCTCCTTCTTCTCCTTCTTCTCCTTCTTCGCACTGATTTTTGATTGTATTTCCTCTTACTTTATTGGTTTTTAGTGTTCCTGAAGCTCTTTAGTGTTTTCATCTAATGTAAAATTGTAAAATGTTTTGAATGTGATTAAAGTGTTTTTGAAAAAGTCAAAAAAAAGTCTCCTTCTTCTCCTTCTTCTCCTTCTTCTCCTTCTTCTCCTTCTTCTCCTTCTTCTCCTTCTTCTCCTTCTTCTCCTTCTTTTCCTTTTGGCTTTTCCCTTCAGGGGTCTCCACAGCGAATCAGTGTCCTCCATCTAACCCTGTCCTTTGCATCCTCTTCTCTCACACCAACTACCTTCATGTCCTCTTTCACTACATCCATAAACCTCCTCTTTGGTCTTCCTCTAGGCCTCCTGCCTGGCAGTTCAAAACTCAGCATCCTTCTACCAATATATTCACTACCTCACGATCTGGCGCACCTAAAAGCCTTTCGTTTTCTCAAAAACCGACAGCGTGCCTTATATATGATGTCACGGCCCCAGGGTCGTGGTCCTTCTAGGTCTTTGCTTTGTGTTGCAGGTCCACAGTTGAGCAGGATCATCAAGTTATTTAACCCCGCCTGCCAATTCACCGGGGCGCATCACTTTAAGTCACAGAGGGTTCTGGTTGCAGACGTGGAGAACGGCTGTCTTTTTGATCAGTGCCATGCTGCTAGTTGTGTTAATTTATTGGTGTTAAGTTGGTTGTATTTAATAAACTAGTTAACTTCTGGAGCCACCCACCCTACATCTTTTGTTTGTTGCGGTCTACGAGCCGAGAACACAGTTTTAAAACGGGCCGTTCATTGAAGATAAGTTCTCAGATGAGTTCTCAGCTCTCGGCTGTAACCTCAACCCCCCCGCAGTTACCTGCTGTTTCAGGTGTCAGCCAAAATTTGGAATCGATCGCAGCATGCCAGACACCTTTGGCTAGCAGTGACTTGGCTCTTGAAATTGGAGAAAAGTAATGAATGTAATGAAATTATTTTTTAAATGGGTCATTCATTGAAGCTGCGCGTTATCGTGCTGAAACCTCACAGGGCGGCACCAGGAAACACTGAAGTGTGTCTTTGTGTCCTCAGAGGTGGCAGGACCTGAACGTCATCAGCAGCCTCCTCAAGTCCTTCTTCCGAAAGCTACCAGAGCCGCTGTTCACTGATGGTGAGATCTTCGTGGTGATCTTCGTCGCGCGTCGTGATGGTTATGGATTTGAGCTGCTAATGTATTATTTTCTCACTTTGGGATTTTGCCGACATTTTTTTCCACTTGTGTGAATGTGACGTGACGATGGTTCCTGCTGAATAACTGTTGTAACTCACCCTTATCAGTGAATGTTGGTCGTTTTCTGCTGTGACTACAGACAAATACAATGACTTCATTGATGCCAACCGGATAGAGGACGCAGTCCACAGACTGAAGACCATGAAGAAACTGGTATGTGGCGGTGAAACGTGTCAGAACGGAGGGAATGGAAACTGTTGGACATGGATGTGTTTTCATTGATGACCTTCCACTTCCTGCTTCAATCCGTCCTTGTCCAGATCCACGACCTTCCTGACCACTATTACCACACCCTTCAGTTTTTGGTGGGTCACCTCAAGAAGGTGGCAGACAACTCTGATAAGAATAAGGTGATAACCTAATCTGTTCATGTTCTAAACTCCTAATCTGGAGTTTTGTCCAGACTGACTCCACACATGAACATAACTGTGTTTTCCAGATGGAGGCCAGGAACCTGGCTCTGGTGTTCGGCCCCACTCTGGTGAGGACGTCGGAAGACAATATGATCGATATGGTCACACACATGCCTGACCGCTACAAAATAGTGGAGACACTCATCCTGCAGGTAAATACAAGCTGTATTAATATTCTGAATGACTTAAGATGGTGCTTTTTGTAAACATCATCCATTATTCTGTGTGGTTTTACTTCTACAGCATGACTGGTTCTTCAGTAATGGAGAGTTTGATGAGGAGAACAAGGTATGTTAGACCCTACCAGAGGGTTTGCTGTAGCAAACATCCAGGTAGGCTGGGGACACTGAGATTGTCTTACACTCTTTTTCTGTACGTCCATGTTTGGTATGGTTGTGTGTTCTTGGATGTGTGTGTGTGTGTGTGTGCGTGTGTGTGTGTGTTAAGGCCCCAGAGGATAAACACGACATGCAGCCTGTGCCCAACATTGACCATCTGTTATCTAACATCGGCAGGCCGGGGATGCCAGGAGAAGCATCAGGTGAGAAAGAGTCCATCAGTAAAGAAGAACTGGATTCAGTCGCACCGAAATTGACTTTCATCAACAGTAGAACCTACAGAGAGGATGTTTCTACTTCATCAAGAATTCAAAGTTACAGCAAATGAAAATTTACCAGCGGTTAGTGGTGGTGCAACAGGTCACATCTGACAGACAGACAGACAAAATAGTCGGTTTTGGCGGTACACGTTTGTGTCATGAATGTTTGTAAGTCAGGTGTTCGTATCTTGGGGACTACCTGTCTATTAGTTTCCATTTTCACAAAGAATCAAAAATCTTTACGTCAAAGGAAATAACTTTCTGTGAGGATTCCAGTGAAACCTTAAACTTTGTTTCTGTTCTCCTGTCGTCCGACGGCCTCTCAGAGACTCGACCTGTCGCCTTCCTCCCTCTCATGTCTCTATAAACTAACGCTTTCCTGCTTTCTCTCACCTTTCTTTTCTGCCCTTTGACCCTCTTCTTCTCCAGCTGAGACGATGGACCAGCCTCTTCGGTAGGAACAGGATTTCCTCCTCGTGTTTTTTTAATACTTCCATTCCTTTTCTTTCTGTCTGTCTTGTTCGTCACCGGTTTGCCGTCATTCGTCTCGCTGACGTTGAACTCGAGACATTTTTGCTCTTTGAGGTAAAAGCAGATAAAGCTGTGATTATTTGATGATTGTAAAGATGATCCTTTTATCAAGATAGCTCCCTTCCCTATTCCTAACACAGTAGTGCCATGGCCTCTCTGTTGATGGTCAGGTGATAATCCACTTTATTCTTCTCTAATAGATTCCACCACCAGCGATTCTCTTAAGTCAAAGGTAGGCAAGACATCTTTCTCTGGTGTTTTCCCCTCCAAGTTATTTCAGGAATTGTAGTTGATGGCGTGTGGAGTGACTGTTAACGGACTGAATGTTTGAACCCTTCAGATTTCTTCGGGCTCCAAGAAAGACCCGAACGCCGGGGACTTCCTGCCCCTGTCCATCATCTCTGCCGTCACCCGCAAACGTAAGAAATGCCTCAGCGCCCTCCTGCAAGACGGCAGCACCGACGACGACCCCGAACACGAGCCGGTCAAAGCCAGCAACTACAGGGGAGATGAGGGAGGGGGTGGAGGAGAGGAGGAGGAGGAGAGAGGGGAGGAAGAAGCGGTCAAGGGAGAACACACCATTCCTAAAAAAGAAAAAAGGGATGAAGAGGGAAATTGTGGGGAGACGGCGGAGGGAAAACACCCACTGGGGGGCGATAGAGACGTGAAGAAGGATGTTGGAACAGATGTTTCAACAAAAAGAAAAGAGACGACCCCACCGGGACACGCCCCACATCTTCATCCAAACCGTTTCCTCTGCTCACACCGTCCAATCCCCGCCTCTTATGTACCACCCCCGCCTGCATGTAACCCCCCTCACGGTCTGGCCAGAGGACGCCCCCCAGTCCCTTTCTGGATTAGACCCACCAGGCCCCCAAACGTCTACCAGGCCTCCAGCTTTACCCAGCAGCCCGAGTGGAACCAATCAGCAGCCGCCAACCGGAAGACCAGAGGCGGGAGGACGAGGGCCGTGTCCATGAACCTGGACTACGAGCTGGGCTGGGGGGAGGACAGAGTCAGAGGACGGAGAGCAGAGAGGGTGGAGGTGATCAGGGTCATCGAGAGGACACCAGGTCAGCAGAGGTGTGATCGGGTTCCTCAGGGGTCCGTTGTGGGCCCCGGGTCAGTTCAACAGATAGATCCTCTGCCCTATGTTGGTCAAGAGGCCCCCCCTCTGCCCTCAGGGTGGGTGGATCACGGCTCCTCAGGACCGTCAGTGGTGATGAGGAGATCGGCCCTGGGCCCTCGTGACAAGACAAGAGCCTGGCGCCGCCACACGGTCATCGTCTGACCCAAAGGTGTCGTCAGCTAACGAAGAACACAACACCCCCCCTTGAGTCTGTCACCGCCTCTAAAACCAGTGACCAGTGTTTAACCAGTGTTTAACCAGTGTTTAACCTGTACTGGAGCTGGAAACACGTCAGGATGAACACGTTACATCATCCATCGGTCACGTCATTGATCAGCTATTAGTTCTAAACAGGTCTCTTTTGAAAGATTCCCCCGCTGAAGTATTCAAACTGTGGATGGAGAAACACGGCCGGAGACGACAGAATGTCCCGCCTCCTGGAATTACTGCTGGGATTATTGGATCAATCCAGCGGTTTAAAAAAACCCACCTGGGTTACCAAACCATTGTGAAAATGCTCAATAGTAGAACTGTAGAAATGGAACCTGAGACAAAGCCATATGAGACATTCGACACTCCAGAGACCGGCTGCTGTGGACTCCAACAGTCCCCACTGGGTTTCATCCACTCTTTGAAGCACATGGGAAAATATTCCATATACACACTCCCCCCGTCAGCCTGGGTACTGCACAGAGCTCTGGTTCACAAGCTCTTCCAAAAGCTTCATGTGGATCAACAGGGAGCTTCAGGGATCCACAGGAGCCAAACAAGCCACGGTCTCTTTGGGTGACGTCACTCGGCCACGATGGGCAACGCTTCCACGGACTAAAACCTTGCATGCTTGGGGTCAATGATTTATAAAGAATATGCAAACCCAAAAGGTTTAACACAAGAATATTGTGCTTCCCTCTATGTGTGTGTGTGTGTGTGTGTGTGTGTGAGTCCAGGGCAAAGATCTTCATCAAAGGACAAGTGTTTAAGGCAGCTATGTGAAGTCAAGCCAAATCCTTTTTTCCGTCAGAACCACGGAGGCTTCAGATCCTCCCGTCTTCTATCAGTGTGTGAACAGTCGTATTATAGTGTGTCCTCTATCACACACTTCCATACTCACAGGCCAGTTTGACTGGATGCCAAAATACAGTATACAAGTGAGCAGAAAGCGCTCAGAATGACTGTGGAATGATGGACTAGCTTAACAGTTGAAAGTGTGCAAATAACCTCCTTAAATGAAAACCAGTCTTACCCGAGTAATCTTTACTTTTTTTACTTTTCCATATTTTATTTTTTTGCTTCCTTTGTGGAAGTTTTTATTAGACGGCGTCCAGAGAACAAAGTGGAACTGACCCACAGTGTACTGCTAACCACTGTCGTCCGAGCAGAACGTTTTTGTCTTCATCATATCCCGTCTGTCCTCGCTGTCTGTGCCCCGGTTCATGTACCACTTCAGTTATGTGGGTGTGCATTGGCCAATTTTGTAACAGTTGTACAAAGCCTTGTTAAGTCAACCTGTGTATATAAATAATATACATAATATATTAAATTATTTGTTTTGGAAATGGATGGGTTTTTTTTGTCTGATTGTGTAGTAAAGTCAGGTGGATTCACTTTCACATAGAAACACTGAAACAACACCTATTAACTGGTTTATTTCTTCTGTAGAACAACAATAGACACTTTAATATGCAGTCATGCTTCAGTTTGATACATGGGTGTTCATTCAGGGCAGTTGTGATGACAACTCGTCCATCGTTTAGATAGAAGAGGCTTAGTTAACACTCATCACTTCAGTGTCTAACTTTAGACGCAACCAAGCAACTGGATTATTTCACACTGAGTGGATCCACGAAGGGGTTTGTGTGAACTTCATTAGAAGCTGTGTGACACGATGAGGTGTAGCCATAAACAGCTCCTCAAACGGGGATCACACCGTTTATAATCTTTTAATGGAATACGATGAATTTTAATTATGTGTCACTAACTTGAACAATATAACAATACAATTCATTGCACCATCAAGGCTCCTCTTGATCACTATAAGCACTTATCCCTTCAATATGATGCCCAGTATGTGCTACTAGCTGGCCACCAGTAGCCAGATAATTACTGCACCTGAATTATTTTTTCATTAATCTTTATTTGCTGAGTGAAAACATTTCTGGATCTTAAGGTGTAAAAATGCCAGACATATTTCTCTCCGAGCACACGGCCAGTCCTCACACTTCTGTCTCTCCACACGGTGATGGAGGATGAGGCCTTCTCATAAATTCTGATTACATCCTTTCTGCAGCAAAAGAAATGAAACTTGCTCTGGTGATTGAGCGTCATCAGCCCCCTTCATGAGGATATACGACTTCTTTTCTGGGCCTTCCGTAGCAGGTAAACCAGACCCTGAGCGACGAAGGGCCATAACAGGAAGATGATAATGGTCTGTCCAGAAGCATCGAAGGGCCACCGCCTCTCCCCCTTAGAGAAAAATTACAATATAAACATGTTTGTACACATTCATGTTAACATCATGTCCATAAAAGTTAACATATGGAGTTCCACGGGGTTTGGTGCTGGGACTTCCTTGGGCAATATTGTCTGTAAACACCATAAATTTCACTACTATGCAGATGACATGCAGCTGTACCTGTCAGTTCAGCCTGACACAACCAATCATTAACTAGACTTCATGCATTAAGGACATTCAATCCTGGATGACCAAAAAACGCTCTGCTATTAAATTTAAACAGAAGTAATGGTTCTTGGCCCAAAACTTCCCACAAATGTTGGTTCTTTTAATGTAGTCGACCTCGATGGTGTCGCTTTGTCCATCACTCTCAAGACCCTGGAGGGTTATCTTTGTTTGGGGTCTGTCCTTCCATTCCCACATAAAACTAATTCCAAGGACTGCATTCTTTCACTTTTGTAATATTTCAAAAATCTTAACCGTCAAGATGCAGAAAAGCTAGACTATGTTTTTGTTACTTCCACATTGGATCTCTGCAAGTCATCATTATTCTCAGGTTGCCCCAACAACTCAAACATCTCCACCTGATCCAGAATGTAGCAGCTTGTGTTCCAACAACAACCAGATTGAAAAGATCACATTTTTTAAATTAAAACCTGTCAGTAATTCCTGAGCTTTATAATTCAAGTGATTACGGTGTTTTGTTTCAAGCTCAAATTCAGAAAAAGAACAAATACTTCTCTTACCTGTTGTGACGCTGCAGCTGCACACTGCAGACATGGTTGCCACGGTGACCCCTGCCACACAGAACACAGCAGTGAGATATGCAGCTAATTACATACTGATGTCTTACCGAGTGACAAAAGCACACGACTGCATCAGTTTGTTTCAGCTGCTGTGATTTTAGCATCACGTAACAAATCACTGATCTATCAGCTGTGTGATGGAGATCAAACTGGAGACTGGATAGAAAACCTTCATTTTTTGATTTATGACATTAAACACTTTCCTATAAGATATAAAGAAGGGAAAACAAAGAAATTCAACACATAATTGTGGGTGTCTAATCATAGAATAAGTATTCAGTGGCAGACCCATAATGCACTGCAGTTCCATGCTGGATCCTGAAGGGATACAGCTGCACGGTGACCAGCTTCTGTACATTACTGAGTTATTCTATGTCTGTGCAGCCTGTATGTGTGCGACACCAAATCTCCACACTTTGATGTCCAGTTTGTCAGAATCTTTTTTGTAACATAAGAAGCTGCTAACATTAGCAGAACTTGCTTTTCGCGTGTTTGTAGGTTAGAATTCATTGAGACGGTTTTAAAAGAGGCCCCCACCTCACCAAAACAAAGACAACTGTAACCAAAAATGATAATGTAATAAATAAATCTATAAATAAATAAATGCTGACATTTACGGTTAAATAAAATCAGCATCTCTCTCTGATGATTTCTGTTGTTTTTTTCTCTAGCGTTCAGTGGGTTGACTGATGATTTAAGACCCATCCAATGAGTCAAATCCTTCCACTGGTGAATTTTAGGGTCCAAATTCAAACACAGATATAAAAAGTAACAGGAAAAGGAAATTCGTTGGAAAAACAAGCAGTCAGAGCTCTGAAGGAGTTAACCTGGTTTCAGAGGCTCAACACCACATGACGTGGAGAGCGTGTGAGGGACGGGGGACGCTCGGTAACCCTGGAGGGGGCGTGACTCGACTGAGCCTTTGACTCCTAATCACTGATATCAGGAATGCCTTGATGCCTGAAAGCTTCTCCACCACAGCTGTAAGTGGTGCTCACGTGTGTGGCGGCGAGCCTCTCCACCACGTCCAGCCTGTCCATCACGCTCCTCATGTCCTCCCTGAGCCTCCGTAGGGCCACGATGATCTGCTGCTGGAGCTGGACGTCGTGCAGCCTGTCCACCCCTCCCTCGGAGCCGTCTCCTCCTCCTCGGCCGTCACCGCCTCTGCCGGGGGCGCCGCGCCTCGGGCTTCCCTGAGGAACACCGCCTACAGACCATAATAGTTATTGGCATCCTGAGAGATGGAACCCACACACACAGTCAGGACAAGTCAAACGCAAGGATAAAGAATAAAAGAAACTGCAGTTAATTCCAACAGCTGGACTCTGATTCAGACTCTTATTCGTCGCTGTTTGACTCGTTTCATGATGTGTTCTAATCGAATCATTGCTCCTAGCGGCTCACGTTCTCTCCAGTTGTGGTAGGAACCTTCCCTCCACGTGTTCTGACTCCTCCTGTTGGGACCCTGACCCTTTCCTTCTTCAGACACCTCTCCTCCTTTACCCGCTCCGACCTGTCGGGGCTCCGGTCGGCCGTCCCGCCGCTCGTTTTGAAACGGAGACGAGTCCAAGAACACGTGACCGTTGTGGAAACCGTTTGACTTGATGAGTGGAATCTGTGAATACATTTAAAAATGTAAAAAAAACAAGCATGTAAGAAACTGACTGGAACAGCTGATGTGTCCACTGCCCTCTGTGATGCTAACGTGCTGCATCTGCTTGTTAGATCCACGCACCGCTTTAACCTCAGGCAATATTCACGTTCTGGATTTTTTTTGTGCGACCCGGTACCATACGGACCTGTGGCGGTCCACGGGCCGGGGCTTGGGGACCCCTGTGCTACAGGATGTGAGCTCATACCTTGATGCTGCTCAGTTGCTCCATTGAATCCACAGAATCACAGAAGATCTCGCTCTCTGAGTCGCTGGCCAATCCCAAACCTTCAGAAACACCCGAGTCTGCAGCAGAACCGGAGCGGGACGAGAGAAGATTTCTGTTAAACCTTAGAATTAAGGCTGGCTCAAGCTAGCTTTTAGCTAAATGGAGACAACTGATTGGCTGTGGCGACCCCTAGAGGGAAACGCCGAAAGGAAAAGCAGAAGCAGCAGCTAGCTTTTAGCTGTGCTGCCATCGGCCTGAACCGCTGAAGGACTTCCTGTGATGCAGCGAGTCGGTAATTACTCCTCTATACTCATAGCTTATTGACTGGACCTGTTCTCAGAGGGGAGGACAACGTCTTCCTGTGACACAGGAAGATGAGTGAGCTCCGTAGATGACATACCATGGGGGGGGGTGCTGACAGTGACGTCTATCATGTCAGACCGGTTCAGCTCCTCGTCTGGATCTGCCCCCTCCGGGAGGGAAAAGTCTTCTCGGACACCATCCTGCTCGTCTTCGTCATCCTTCATCGCTGCCCGTCTGTCAGCATCCTCACTGCCTTCAAGACCTGCAGACACGGGTGGAAAAGTCGTTGTTTCCCCTCGTTTCTGTGGTCAGTAGAACCTCCACATACGAGTTCTTCCATATTGAGTTATCGTCGCCCGAAATATTTCTGTTCTACATACAAAACATCAGCTGAGAAGGGATCTTGTTTTGTGGAGTGAAGACGTAGGGCCCGTTTGTTTCCATACTTTATCAATGTTTATAAAACTTATATACTGTATATACAATAATTAATTACACACAGGTAAAGTCTGCATGTTTATTGGTTGATAAAAAATGTTTTTTTTCCATAATTTAGGGGAGGTTGGGGCTTTTTTTTACAAATTTGTAACAGATTAAAATGATTTTAGTTATTTTAAACAGGGAAATGTTTGACTAACAGTCGAGGTACGACTGTATTGATTTCTGTATTGATTTGGGAATGGGTCTGTTTACAACACACCTCCACTAAAGCCAAACCATCCCATGTCTCAGGCAGATCAAGTCTCAATCCCACCACCCTTATAAAGTTTCTAGACACACAAATACTAATTGTCATGAATTTTGAATAAAAATATGTTTTTTAACTGCTTTAAATCACCATTAAAGCACTAATTCCTACCCATCTCACTCCTGTACACTGCATCAAAGATAATGGTTCAGGACCGTCTTTAACCTCATAACTGAACGTGTTGATTTTCAATCAGCTGATCTTTGTAGTCACTGACCGACTGATCACCTCCACTGCTGGTGGCTCCACTTACAGACTGATTATCTGCGGCGCTTACCGTCTTGGAGTCTGAACAGCGACGCTGGAGGCCGCGGCATGTCCTCAACCACTCGGTAAAGAGGCTCGAAGTGGTGGAAGAGCGAGGCCGTCTTCTCGTCCATGGGCATGGTGTCGATGACCTGCGGAGACGGGGGGGAACTTCAACGATCGCTGCTCATACATGTTAGACAGAGGTTTAAATATTTAATACTCCTTCAATGTCAAGGACACAAAAATGATCCGTTAGTTAGATCATGAACCCACATCAGAGAGGATTTCGGCTCAGGTTTTTTCTTTTAGATCTTTTATGATGTGAAGTTTATGAAACTAATTATCAAAATTACTATTATTGGCCTCAAAAAAATAAAAGAATGAAATCAGTCGTTCGTATACCTCCTGAGCTACTTTCTTCATCTCGTCCACGTATTCCTCCATGGCTCGCTCCCTGCTCATCTCTCCCAGACGACTCCAGGCATCCCTGATAGAAACACCATCAAACGTCTCCATCATGTCCCACCACAGCCCATCTGATCACACAGGTCACCAGCTAAATGCATCATGTCACATTTCCTGGTTCCATGCTTTTCATTTGAACAGTTATTATTCATACCCCACTCACTTAATGGTATGATCTGTGTACGATGGTTTGTTAGGAGCAACAGGCAGAAAAACTACAGACACTATTTCAATGTCAACTTTGGAAGGAGGTGAAGAGAAGCTGATAAAAGAATGTTGTAACGTTTATAAGTTCAACAGAGTGGCTGGTTTATCTGACGCTAACATGACTCTTATTTTAATCTCATACAAACACACACACGGACCATTTGTAGCGACCCACGGGGTCCCAGAATCCGGGTCGAGGCACAGCACAGGGTCCACAAACCGCCTGCTTATACAGACTGTAGAAATGCAGCATCACCTCGTAGGATGGCCGATAGCAACCTACAAGAGAACACACACGACACACACACACATTTATCCATATATCTGATCCAGTTACAGAACAGAGGACGGCAAATCAGAGGAAATCAGAGTAGTTGCAGCAGCTTGCGATGCAACAAACTTTGCGTTGTAAGCTGCTGCATGATCCCATGATGCTTTGCTCTGAGCAAAGCATCATGGGATCAGTCATTAACAGAAAGAAAACACAGATAAATGACCAAAGTATCGCAGGAAGTCCACTGAAAGAGATCAGCTGTTACAAAATGCTGGCAGCCAATGAGTTAATGACACACCGTCAATCACAGCCGCACTAATTGATCAACAGCCCTACAAGTTCAAGTCTACGGTAACAGATGGTCAGGAACCACGACTGTTATTTGATCCCCAGCACACCTTTTGTCTTTTTTTACACGAGACAATGGCTGGTTAGAAAAGGCTATTCACCATTTTTGGGGAGGTTTTGGATAACATGTACAGCAGCCTGGAACTGCTTCTGGTGATCGAACCTAGGCTCTGCCATGGCTGAGACCGGCATGACACGTGGACCAGTTAAACCAGCTGGAGGGACGGGGGAAACTGGGGAGAGAGAACACCATGTTATAATGGTGAAAACCAGCGTGACGAGAGGAATTTAACAATGAAATCAGGTTAACAGTGCAAACATGTTAGCTTTGAGGGAATTAATTCTCTCTTGATTCTATGAAAAAATTCGTCCCTTTTCAATTTGTTCTTACGATTGTAGAGAGAAACGAGGGGGGAGAGAGACGTTCATAGTGAGCGCCGTGCACCACAGGCTGCCGGTCAGATGGCGTCCATGTCATCGTTTCATCACTGTCCCGTTTTCTCTCCTCACCCTCACACGTGACTTAGTCAGACTGTGTGTGTGTGTGTGTCTATATATACATAGACATACATACAGTAGTATCTTGAGATACGAGCAGCTCAACATACAATTTTTTGAGATACAAGCTGTCACTTTGTCCAGATTTTTATTTGACATACGAACAAAATCTGAGATATGAACCGTGTTTCAGGACACCACCACTAGCTGGTCGATGGACACAACATCAGCTGAAACTGGACCTCTTTCATACTTTATCATTGTTTACATAACGTATATATAATTAATTATACCCAGGTAAAGTCTGAATGTCTATTAGTAGACTTTTTAAAAAAAATAATTTAGAGGGTTTGGGGATTTTATAGAAAATCTGTTTATATATATATATATATATATATATATATATATAGCTTGATACATCTACAGATTTACCATGACCTCATCCAGCTGTGGAGAATTTGTCAGTAGCTTTACTAAACTTAACCATTATATATTACTTCAGTTCTGACAAGTAGCGGAACATTAACCAACGTTAACCTGACTCACTATAAAAACAAGACATTTACTGTAGTTCACTATTTACGTGTTAGCTCTGGTAGCTAGCTTAGCTAGCCCAGTCAGAACCCCGGTAAAACACGGCTAACAGACTTTAGCTCGTTACCTTGTCTTACCCCACAGGACATGTAGCTTCACCTCAGACCACAGTCTGGTCTTACAGGAGTGGATGTGTAAAATTTTAATTATTACTTGATAATTACTTTACAACGTGCTGTAGCCGCCCGGACCTACCGTACCTGGGCTACAACTGCCCTCCGTGGTCAACCGGGATGTATTTCATGGAATCGACTTCCTTGTTAAATCACGTGACACATTCTTGACGTTCTCACGTGGACATTTAAAGTGACACGTACAAAATATATGGTGACGGTGTGCGGATCCATTAAGTAGATGTAGACGTTCATCTATTTATTTCTATAAAGGATTTTTTTTTATAAAGTCTTTTTATTCTTGCTATCATTGAAAAGTCACGGTTCACTTGGTTTTTCCTTTGTGTACTTCATTAATTTATACTAATTCTGTACTTCCGCTAGCTTTCTACATTTTTAATGTGTTCAGATTTATTTCCTGCGCAATATCTTTAAAAAACAGTGGACGCTGCACCGGGGCACTTAAAGCATAAACATGTGAGATACAAACTGAATATTTACGAAATACATTAAAATAAGTGCTTTGCACTCTACGTGTTGTCCTTTGTGGTTATTTGCAATAGTATACAATTTATTTGTATGGACCGTTAGCCAATGAATGAATTCCATCCCATTGTTTCAGACACACATAGGCCGATTTGTGTGAAAATCATGATGCACCATTGCCCTACTTTCATCAGACAGTATTACTGGATAATTTAATTTACGAGTCTGTCGTCACTAGACTGTGATTTGGATAGCTGGAAAACCCGTCAGACCGACGAGGGAACGGAGAACTTAGATTATTGATGAACGTTTGTCTTCGGTGCTTTAAGCCCCGTTTGTTGTCAAAATCACAGAGCCGCAATACAACAGCCGGAAGTGTTTCGAGTTTTCTTTCACAACAAAAGCATAACATTCAATTTAGCTTTAATTAACAGGAAAAGAGCGAGAAAAAGTAACCAGAAACAAAAATAGTTATTTCAATTTTAGTATTCTATTAGAATAACGTTATATTAAATATCTGTTGTTGTTTTTTTATAGCTGTGGGCGCTAGAAGCGTGTAGTCCACCCATTTCGTCTACTGAAGATGCATTTCCTCCAGATGTCTCCAGATAAGACAGTTGTTTCAATTTAAAAAGTGTTCCATTATTAATTTATTTTATCGACAGCTGCTGTTCTGTCAAAAAAAAAATCGACGCGGTAAATTGTCTGCTATTGATTGGCGTTGGCGACCAAACAACTGCGACCCAAACCGACTGACTGGATTGATCATCACTTTTATTTTGAAAATTCCCCAGGAAGCGCCTACCCAGTGTCTTTTATTCCTATACAGTTCTAATTTTAAACCCAATCTCAGTGACATCAGCAGCGTCTGGACAGGAGCCTGTTCCACGGCTCCAGGAGAAAATGATGAGGATCCTTTTGGGTTTATTCCCACGTCCTGCCGGAGCTCCACGGAGCTGATCCCCCGGACTTCAGGACCTCCAGGCAGCTGATCCTCAGGACCTCCAGGCAGCTGATCCAAGCGCCTGCTGATCTTCTGTCAGAGAACAAGTCGGATCTGCTTCAGAGGAACCGAGCGAGGCAGGAATTCCTCACAAAATGTTGGGCAACAAAAAGAAATCGGCGCCGGTGTTGAAGAACGGATCCGGGACGTCCGAGTCAAAGGCCATCGATCCCCTGAGGAACCTGGGTGAGAGTTCCAGCTCCTGTTATCGGAACACTGACCACTGATCAAGGCTCCCTGAGTTGCGTCAGGACCGTTATCTCCTCCACCAGCGCAGTGTTAGGAAATATTTTAAATATGCAGTTCAGTCAAAAATCCCCAAACATCCCGGAGCCGTTATGAGAGTTAGTGGAAAGAATAATCAACGTGAACTCAGGTTGTCCTCTGAATGGTGTAAATACTGCACAATCTGCACCATCAGAGCTGCATATTAACAAAGTGTGGCCCCTGGGAACGGGAAAAGGCTCTGGGAAGACAAATTTGAGGGGTCACAATGTTGTGTGGTATTTAAATTGTCACTAAAACATTTTTAAAAAACGTATAATTACCTAAGTCTTCATCTTTTTCTTTTTTTTTTTGTTAATAGAAATGATATTTTTGCCTAAATCATCAAAATCATCAAGAAATGGTTCATTTTTTTTGTGTGTTTTCTGAAAAATCTGGGGGGAAATGATTGTTTTAAGATGGCATCAAAATTTATTCAAAGGTGAACAGTATACATTTTATCACTTGACAATATATGATATAATGAATATATAATCATATTAAAAAAGAATGATGAAAGTTTAAAGAGGGGAAGCTGAAATCAGTGATTGACACTTTAGTTTCATCAACATGAATGAATAATTAATTTTTCATCCTTCAGTGTTCTGTAGTTAACACTGAGTGTCTCTGCAGTACAGATTATTTTAATTATCTTAATGAAAGCCATGTTAGCGCTCATGCTGTCATTGATGGATGTGATCACTGCCTCTTAGAAATTAAGTTAAATGAAGGAGCTGATCGGTCTGAGAGCCGTTCGTCCACATCTACGGCAGCTGGTGTGTATTTTGGGGGGCTACATTGTGTACAGGGTCACGTTTGGTGCAATCTGGCCTCACAAATTAAAAGGTAGCTTAAAAAAATGAATAACCAAGACAGTCCAAACAGTCCCTTTGATGCATTTAAACTCTTATCCTAATCCTAACAAGATGTGACCATCTGTCCCTGTGGTTCTGTCAAGTTAAAAGAAATTATGGCTTCACCCTTTTTGACTGCACCAGTTCCATAATTCAATGTTTCTATTTTTGGCACGAGCCCCACTCCTCCTAACCATAATGAAAGTGCTTTTCTGACTAACTCTACCCATAGATCACAGCTCCTGTATCAGCTCTGACATAAATTTATTTCTTTCTTTTTGAAAAGTTGTATATTTAATTGTAGTTCTTGGCGACAGGTTTGGACTGTCAGTCGTTATAACTCCGTTTATTACATGTGTACATCACCTTTTCCCTCATTCTCACATGTTTATATTGCTTTTTCTGAAGTTATGACCAATAACAGAAGTTAAAATAAGACGGGTTCAGCTCAGGCTCAGTGTGGTGCCCTCATGGGATCCTCCAGAACGTCACTGATGTGACAAAAACTAAATGTTGTAGCTGTTCTGTGAATTATCAGACATCCATCCCAGAGGCCACAGCACAGCTTCTGCCCTTTTCAGGTGCATTTGTCCACACTGACTTTAAACCTTGTTGCCCCACGAAGGGCAAAGCAAACACTGAGCAGATGTTTGTTCTACACCTGGTTGGGTTTGAGCTGTTATCACAGTACGCAACACTAGTAAAAAAAAAAAAGAAATATATGTACTTTGACTGAGTTTGATGGCCTTGAGCCTCCTGTGACCACACTGATGTTAAGTTTGAATGGAAATGGTTTAAATTAACTGTGACAGAAACAGTTCAGTGCATAGGTCTATGCATGAAAATTTATTTTAAAAAATAAAAATTGAGCAGCTCATATCTCGAGGTATTGCTGTGTGTGTTACTGGGATTATTAGAGATATTAAACCAGAGAAAATCTTTAACATGAAAACAGGCAAATAAAAAGAAATACCCTGTCACATGAACCTGAAGCAATGCCTTGATTTAAGACACTGCATCCACGTTTAGGTTTAAGTTCTGCATTGCAGCTCCATAAATAACACAGATTTATTTCCATCTTCTAGTGTAACGCAAAGAGAAAGTGAATATTCACATTTCTATCATTGTAGATTACAATAAACCTTTGGCTTTAGAAACCAAATAAAAAATTACCAAGAGATAAATACAGAAATATAGTAGACATAAATTGATTCATTTAACTTGTGAATTCTAGCGGTATTTGTGACTTTAGAATATTTGCGTGATTAATTTTAGCAGTTTGTCTTCTGTTTATTTAAGTGGCAAAATTAACTGATTTTTTTTGCAGCTCTCCTGTTGTGTCTCAAAGGTTGTTGCTTTTCAAAGTTCACTACAGAGTTACTTCCAGCATAACAGAACAATGCAGATCAAAAATAATAGGTTGGTAAAAATATAAAATTATAATTAAGAAAGCACCAGGTTTAGATCCCCACCAGATCTACCATCTTATTTCTGTTATCTCACAAAAACTGTCGGAAACATATGAAAAACGTTAAACTCGTCTCCCAGTTTATCTGATGAACATTATTATATGTTATCCCAGCTGCTCCTCGGGGGTCAACGCCACTTTCTGGCTCCTCTTGTTACCAAAGACAGCTGGGAGACACAGACAGATGAAAACATGATGTCAAAGCCTGTGTCACTGCAGCCATGAGGTTATACAGTCAGAAATATGATTAATATTTGTCTGTTATGTGTGATGGACAACACGCCTGGTAGGGATGAGTAAATATTTACTGGTCAGCAGCCTTTAATGATGTCAGACCGTTAAAGAAACATCCCATTATTGTAAATGTGTGTTAGATGTATGTTAGGGTACGGCAGTTGTTTCTGCAGTGTTGTACACACTACCTGTAACGATCCAGAGACAGCCTGGCCATTTATCAGTCTGTGATGTCAGCTGTGAAAAAGTTCTTGTTATTTTAGATTGATTGCAAAGTCTAGGCTACTTTTTGACACTGTCTTAAAAGTCACACAGCATCGGCAGAATGGCAGCAACATGGTGCTGTCAGCACAAGATGTCAACAGGGTCAAAATGCCCCACTGTTTTCATCATGATTATTATTTTGGCCTATAAAAGGCAGTGGTTTTCTGTTTTTGAGTCGGTAACTTTGTTCTATCCAAGAATTGTTGTCATGGCAGGACATTGTATGACTAACTCTTTAAAACCACTGCTGTGTTCAATGGTGAAAGAGCTCTGGTCCACGTTTGGTCCTTACATCTTATTTCTCTTTAACTTGTCACATTCCACAGGACGTTTTTCAGATTGATTTTAATCTGCTGTGGTTAAACCCGTATTTAAGAAGCCTGGTTTGTATGCTGAGTCCTTAATATGTTAGAGACCTGTTTCAAACATTGCCTTTTTTTTTCAAAAGTTGTCTCAGCTCAGCTAATAAAACACTTGTCATCAAATGACCTCCTTGAGTTACTTCAGTCCAGTAAATCATTCAGCTGAAACAGCAGTCACTCAGGTGGTAAACAGACTCAGAGTCACAGTCCGTGATGTTTGTTGGTCTATCTGAGCGGGGCATTCGACACAGTGGAATACCATATAACGTTAAATAGAATTATTGGATTTATTTTAGTGTCTTGTGTCAAGTGCTCCTTTGGTTGAAATTTTTCTTTTAAGAAAGACGTCAGCATGTCTGCTACAGCAACATATTCTCTGAACCAGAGGGTCAGTGCTTGGCCTTTGCTGTTTTCAATTTAAATGGCACAGGTGGGTCAGATTTGATGCTCATTTGTGATCTCATTGTTATGTAGATGACTTACAGTTGTATCTGCCTGTTGCTCTTCACATTGGATTAGACACAACCAATATTGAGACCTGTGCAGCCACAGTTAGGAGATGGTTATCTAAAAATTTAATGTTATTAAATTCAGCAAAGATGGAATTTATGGTTATTAGTCCTGCTAATCTGCAAGATCTGCATGAACATTTTAAATTGTCTCTATTTTGTACTTTGTTGTAGTGACAGACTTAAGAATCTTATTGTGATTTTTGATCAAACCCTTTTGTTTGATTTACATAAATGGAAGTGATCAGATTGACCTTTTTTCACCTCAGGAGTATCACTAATATTGAACCAATCTTTTAATTTAAAGGTTGATGAGATACTTCATGCTTTTATTCCACCATGAATAGATTACTTCAATGTCTTTATGTCTTGTTTGCCAAAGCAGAGAGTTTGGGCTGCTCAAAAGGTGCAGTACAAACATATTCCTCGTGTGTTGGACTGTCTCTATTGGCTCCCTGTAGACTTTAAGGTGCTGCTGCTCACCTGTAAAATGATGAGCAGCATTGCACCATCCTACTTGTCAGACCTGGTTAAAACATGCTCGACTGCACTTCAGCTCTCAGGGGCCTCATTTTCTGAGGGTCCCCAAGGTCCTCAGAAAGACTGTCGGTGAGGAAGGTTTTAAAGCAAAGCTAAAAACCCATTTATTCACTGTACTATTATTATTATTATTATTATTATTATTATTATTATTATTATTATTATTGTTGTTGTTGTTGTTGTTGTTGTTGTTGTTGTTGTTGTTGTTGTTACTGTTATTATTATATTTATAATAATAATTATTATTATTATTTGATTTTATTTTTGTCATATAGTCTTTCAATGTGATGTACAGCACTTTGAGTGAGAATCCTTTGTAAATATATGTTTTATTATTATAATCACAATTATTAAAATAGATGATTTGATCCCTAACATTTATTAACTAGATAATCTGATCCCGTTAACTGAAGAACGTTGGCTATTTCATCTCATCAGCGCTCTGATGTTTAGCCCACCTCCTCCTCACACACCCACTGAATTTCTACCAGTGCTGCCACATTGCTACCCTCATTTACAGTAACCCACTGCTGCACACAAGGAAGTGTTTGTGTGTATGTCCACATGCTTGAGTGTTTCCCAGCATCATTGTGGCTTTGTACACGTAGTGACCAAGGCTTTTCCACAAGGAGACTTCTGTTCCAGCAGAATCCTGCTTCTTCAAACACAGAGGGAGCAACACAAATTTGATATCATACAAGTATATTAACATTTACAGACGCTATTTGCTGTAACGGCTTGGCTCATGTGCTTATACGGTAGTATTGATGTGTTATAGGCAAATGAAACATACAAGAAGTTAAATCAGGTTGTGCACAAATGAGTTGTGTAGCTTTGGAAATGTCTAAACGTTGTGAGAACATTTGACCCGTTATTCGCTGTTGAAAGTAACAGAATAACAAACTCATATTCAAAAATAAAGTTCCTTATAAACTGAGCTTTACAGTGGAGGTACGTCTTGAGTAAAGGCTCAGTGTTCCAGGACAGTTTCAGCTGTTAATGCTTCCCCTTGCCTTTGTCTCATCCTCCACATGTAACAGTTACTAGAGCCTATTTTAAGCCTTCAGTCATTGGAAACTTGGGATAACTTCCATTCCACACATTCTGCTGGAGATTAGTTTGAAGACAGGGTTGAGGTAAACAAAGAAAGACATCCCATAACACATCGGGAGCAGTTCAGGATTTAGATTGATGCATTAAATTGTTTATGTGAAACCGCTGGTCTACTTAATAGATTGAGTTGATAGGAATACTGGGCTCAGTGGGTCTATGACAGCCCACCTGCAGCAGAACTGAAGGGTTGGGCTTCTCCTCCTCTATTGGTGCAGAGAAGCTGGCTGTACTGAGAATTTGGGATCCTTTCTATTGTTTGGAGGGCTGCCAGGCTCAGGGAGCGTCTTTCAATTTAATTAAAATTATAGAAAAAAAGCTAACGCTCTACTGGAGAGCCAAACCCAAAGTCAGAAACACACACAGACACATCAGGATGAAGAGTCTGTCTCTATTCTTTTAACCTCGATTCATCAGCGTTGCCTTGAGTTCTTAAACCATTTTGATGATGCATCATCGCATTCAATCTTATCGAGCTGTGTTAATCCAATCCAATATAGCCAACGTACAAGTAATCCCAGTTTTGACCCCTGTCTCGCCAGTCCTCGTCTGAATGTGGGTTAACAGATGTTGAGAGTGAGATTGGACTGAGGCTGGAGGCTTTCAAATTCAGTCATAAAATCTGTTTTTAGTTTGATTTACAGGCCCCTTCCACTAGATGGCATCTGTCCATCCATCCATCCATTTTCTTGTAGATGAGACGATGGCGATCATCTCCTCTATAGTCTCTAATTCACTTTGCGTGTCAGTGGTCTATGCAATCTAATGTCAATCAATCAATCTAATATTTGCACCACCCAAATTAACGAATGACTGTTTACCTCTGAGAGCAGGAGCATGTCATTGAAGAGGTCTAGGTGTAGTCCAGGAACCAAATCCTCTACAATCTCGAATGCTCCAGTTGTTTCCTGTGTGTTAGTTAATACTCTGTAATCTGTACCCATGACCTACAGCTGGTTCAAGACTAGAACCACAAAACAAGATCACTCAGACAGAAAAACCTCTGCCAAGTCTTCACCTATTTGTTGACAGACATTGCTCTGCATAGTTCCAAAGCTTTAAGCCAAAGTGATGAAGACGGTCCTGGATGCAGATCCTGATCCGGATTGCTACCAAAATTTAATCGGTGATCACCTCTTCTTTTTTCACGATGCCTGTGAAGATTCTCAGCCATCCAGACCATGGTAGAACTCTGTCCAATAAAATCAACTGGACTAGGAGGAAAGGCTTGAAGACATTCTGCCTCTCTCACGAGGACCAGTCCTCATTTACATCAGCAACCTGACAGTCATACACGGTTATCTCAACCTGACTATATTTTTATCCTCACCTTTCTTTCAGTTTTGACTCAAAACTGAAAGAAAGGTGAGGTCTCTAACAATAAAGTGCAGTTTTTATAGCATCAGATTCAGTATTTTTGAAATCATTGTTTGGACCGTTTTTGCTTTCCAGGAGTGGAGGATGACGAAGATGTGAAGAAAATGTTGCAGGGTTCCAGTATGGTAAAGGTACAGTATTAAGCTATGTATTATTTATTTATCATCATGTTACAATGAAGGATATTTAACGGGATCGTTTTGTCTCGTTCAAAGGTCCGCTCACCTCGCTGGCAGAAGCAACGAACACTGAAACTGCTGGAAGACGGTGTGACTGTGTGGTGTCAGTCCCACAAGACGTCCAGCCGGGCCAAAGAGCAACAATCCTGTACGTTTGCGTTTGAAATACTCTTTTGTGACGCAATTAAAACCTCACAGCTCTTAGAGGAATGCTACAACGCTGTTTTATTTTGACCCTTATTGTGGTCCAAGACACATCACCATCACTTTTCATTGGGGTAATTGCTAACAAGCAGGGCGTTACTTTGCTAAGATAACTGCTCACTACTATGCAGGGCTAGGCGGGGATATACAGGACCTATTTTTGACAATTTTAAATGCTACTTACTTCTCTACACGGACATAAATTGGCTCACAGAGCCACTCTCCTCCTCTGCTATCTAAGGGTCAAACACCGCGCCTTGATTATAGAGTTCATCTATTTTGGGCTGGGGAGGGCAGCCCATCCTGCAGCAGTTCTAACAGAGATTAAAGGAGATTATATGGTGGTGGCAGTCGGCCCTGGAGCCTGTGGTTTGGTGCTGTAGACTCAGCCATAAGGTTAGCCACCCAAGCAGAATACAAGGCTTTTAATCGCCCCAAGACTAAACCTGCTGGTGATGTGGCAGAGTGTGTGCTTGGTGTGTGTTTGTGTGTGTTAGAGGGCTTCTCCCTTGAGCAGCAGTGTATGATTACATGTCATTCATCTTGCTTTTATGATGACCTGGTTTGTTTACAGAGGCGTATCCTCTACATCGTAGAATTCTCACTTAGACACACACTCACAAGTTAAAATTAAATGCTGATGTACTTCTGAACACCTGGATTGTAGCTGAATTATCTGCACTAAAATTTTCTCTCTAATTCTGTCATCGTGTTTTTAAAAACTTGGCCTTGTCCTCCAGACAACAGAAGCTTGGCATCAACACTGATTCAACCCATTTGATTAAAATCGAGGCCCAAATCCCAATTCAGAACCATAATCTGATATCCCAAGCATCCCTGCTGTCCGGTTAAGAACTTAGAAGAATCCATGATACGGGGCACTAAAACTGTTTTTAAGGGCTCTTTAAATGTTATATTTTAGGGACTCCAGGGGTTGAAGTTCATGTAGATTATACATACTTTTCTTTTGAAAGCATTATATATACTGTACCTTATTTCTACATAGTCTTGACACTTTCTTTCAGAGACCCATTGTAAGACAGTCTTCAAGCTGGTTCAAGACGAACTTCTTGACCTGTTTTCCTGTTGTTCTGTGGTCTCCTTTTAAGTAATCTGGTCACAATATTTTTTGTCCAGTCATTCTAATAGTTATGTTGTGGTAAGAGAGAATCAATACTGAGCAGTATGTCAGAGACATTGTTATTTAATGCTAGTTTATCATGAAATATTCATTAAGTTATGTGAAACAACAAAATCCCTCATGAGCTCCTTTGCTCTTCCTCCTCTGTGTTCCTTTTTGCACGTGCCCAGTCTCTGTCATGGAAGTGGAGTGTGTTCGTGAGGGTTGCCAGTCAGAGACTTTGCGTCAGATGCTTGGCTCGGTACCTGAGGCCCGTTGTTTTACCGTGGTGTTCAAGGGGCCACGCAAGAGCCTGGATCTCCTCTGCCAGAGCCAGGAGGAGGCCCGGCAATGGGCCCGTGGCATCCGAACCCTCCAGGAGAGGGTAGAGAACATGACCCAGAAGGAGAAACTTGACCAATATCCTTTTAACTGTGTGTCTCATATGAATAGATAATAACACCCAGAATCAGAGCAGAAACAATTTTCATTTACATTAGAAATATTCAGATTTTTAGTTGGAGTTCTCTTTGGAGTTTCAAACAACCATGGCAGCATTTTTCCAATTTGTCTCAAAGCACACTGCATTGTTAGTGTATGACTGACCAGCAGCCTGACTAACACCAATTTTTGCAGCTTCGAGTGTATTTATGTTAGAATGTTGTGGCAGAAGTGATTTAACAACATTTAACAGAAGGAAAAAAGAGATTTAAAGTCAATGACGCATTGTTTTTCCTGTTATTCAGTCCAAGCTGTCTACATAATCATCTGCTTAGCGTGTAAACACTCTTCCTGGATGAATCTAGAGAAGAACATGTACCGGTACTGGTTTTCCTCCATTCATCACCCACCTGAACAAATCATTGGGTCTGATTCAGACTTTTACAACCAGATTTACCACATTTGACTAACAAAAGAGATCAGACACAGCCTTAGTGAGCTTGAAGCAGACATTGGCAGAGACAGTAGGTACTACAGTATTTAAATCTTAGGCGCTTCCTCCTTGACTGTGTTCGTGTGTTACCTGGATTCATGCTTATTTGAATCGAGCTGACCAGAACCGTGATGATAAGATGAGCTATGAAGAAGTGCGGACTCTGCTGCAGATGATCAACATTGACCTGAGTGACCAGTACGCTCGAAGCCTCTTCCAGGTAGCGAAACACACACAAGACCTCACTAACCGTCTGAGTCTGGTAACTGAGACCTGCTGAAGACTTTTATTCACCCCTCTTCTCTGGCAGAAATGTGACCAGTCCGCTGACGGCCGGCTGGACCACGGGGAGATCGAGATTTTCTGCAGGGAGTTGTTGAGGAGACCGGAGCTGGATGCTGTGTTCATCCGCTACTCTGCAAACGGTTGTGTCCTCTCTACGGTAGACCTGAGGGAGTTTCTAAAAGACCAGGGAGAGGACGCGTCACTCATCCATGCCCAGAGTCTCATACTCACCTACGAACTTAACGAATGGGGTACGGTGCTAAGTAACAATGTCTTGGAAAAAACACTTATCCGAAACATACTTGGCAAAAGACTCTGACAAACTCACTGGATGCTGTCTACCTAGCCTGAAATGGGAGACAGACACTGTTAACTAGATGTTCGTCATAGAAAAGGGTTTAGCAGCTGAAAAGATTTTTTTAGGGAGTTGATAAATGTCTAAGTAGATCTGAAAGGATGGTGACTGTTGGACTTGCATTATATTATCAGAAAACAGTCTCCTAGAAAGAAATCAAAGAGTCTGTATCTCCTCTAAGGTCTGCTCCTAAAGGAGATGACAGCTGTGCCCCAGAGACAAATCATCCATGACTTTACCTTTTTGGGCCTTCCTACCAGTGTTTTTAGGACTTTTGTCTTGTGTAGTTCTCACATTTTTGCAACAGAAGGGACTTTAATTGTATAGTTGAACTAATGTGGCCAATGAAATATCTTCACCAAGATATTTGTATGTCTCAATGAGGGAGTTTTTCCTCGCCGCTGTCGCTCTGGAGGGTTCTGTTGGGTTTTTCTGTCTGTTAAAGCGCTCTGAAATGTCTGTTGACGTAATTAAGAGCTTTATAAATAAAACTTGATTGATTGAAGTTGATTGATACAGGTTGGATATCTACTGTAAATCCAGTTTGGTCTTTGAGAATTATTTCTAATCAGAATTCTGTCCTGGTTTGTGTTTGTGCCTGTTGCCCAGTGCAGCCCAGAAGCACCAGTTCATGACCGCTAATGGTTTCACCATGTACATGCTGTCGAAGGAGAACTGTGTATTTAACCCGGAACATGCAAGAGTTTACCAGGACATGAATCACCCACTGGCGCACTACTTCATCTCCTCCTCCCACAACACCTACCTCACTAAGGACCAGCTGACGGGGGACAGCAGCACGGAGCCATACATCCGGTAAGAGGGAACCTTACAGGATTATTTTCCCCCCCTGGAGGTGGGAATGGTTTGTTGGGAGTCTGGTTCAGTGCATAAGGACGTGTTTGATTTATTTTGAATATGTAACAGAATGCTGGGCATTGGTGGAGCATTTTGGCCGCTGTTAAATTTGGTTTATAATTGTCATCATGAAAATATTTCAAACAGTTCTCCAGTACATCAGAGTGGTGCAATATTAAACTGATCATCTTAAATCATTAGATAGTAATGATCTGTTAATCACTTGTGTAATATTACAAAATTAAAAGTATCCAAATAATTTTAATTTAATTTTTCTTTTTTTTTTTAAATTTTTTAAAAAATGTTATTTTTTACATTTTTTAAAATTTTTTAATTGTCTTTTTATTTATTTTAAATTTGGTAAATATCAACAATTTTCAATATGGTGTACGAGGTGAATGCATTTTTCATATTTTATCCAAAAGTTCTTGTCATTGATGCCGTCAATGACCCAGAATTGTTCCCAAACCATTAGGATTCGCTTTTGCCGTAGTTTTAACACCTCATTGACAGTTATCTTGTTGTGCTAACCTCAGAATAAAGTTTCCAGGTAGAAGTCACACATGAATTACATGATGGAGTCAGCATGCAGCTACTGCTGCCGGTACTGGAAACCAACACGGTAAAGGAAAATTGAAAGAACACGTCTTCCTGTCTGCGGCCGGTAGATAACGTAACCTGGAAGGCATTGGTAGACCTTCTGACGTACCTTTGTGGCTCCACCAGGTGCACCGTAGTGAATTTAAGCATCACAGAGGCAAAACTTTACCTTTGATAGAAGCGGAAGAAAATTTATAAATTTCAAATTTTCAGGAATCTGAGCTTCTGATGTCGTCTGACCAAAAAGAAACGGAACGTGAGTTTTGGTCGCTGTGAGTTTTGGTCGCTGTGAGTTTTGGTCGCTGTGAGTTTTGGTCGCTGTGAGCTTTGGTCGCTCTTTGGGGTAGAATCGGAGGAGCGCAGCTTGGTGTGTATTTCTCCACTCGTTACAAACCGTTCCTCCTCCTAGTGCCCTGAATCACGGCTGTCGCTGCGTGGAGCTGGACTGCTGGGATGGAGATAAAGGAGAGCCGGTCATCTACCACGGACACACCCTCACCTCCAAAGTGCCCTTTGTTGAAGTCATCGAGACGATCAATGAATATGCTTTTAAAGTGAGTCCAGCTACATAATATGTAGTTTTCTCTCACGTTCACACAGAAGCACACAGACACGTGACAATGCATGTGGTGTTTGTAAATCCATTCATTAGCATTCATTTAGGTGGCTCAAGGAAATCCACGTGGTGATTGTTTTATATGTACTTGGACTACTGTGGTCACAAATATTACATCCCTTCTTCTCCATGACGTCTCTGACGCCTGACTCCCCCGTCTCCCCAGGCGTCCCCCTACCCTCTGATCCTGTCCATGGAGAACCACTGCTCTGTGGAGCAGCAGAACAAAATGGCCCGATGTCTGAGATCCATCCTGGGGGAGAAGCTGCTCACGAAGCCCCTTGGTGATCGGGACCCTCGCCGCCTTCCTTCTCCAGAGGTAAGATGGCTGTTTGGCCCCCAGATCAGGGTTCTGTCAGTCAGGGCTCTGCTGTTAATGAACCCCCTTGTCCCCTGTGTTCATCTCAGTCATATTCAACTCTATCTTCCAGCATGGTGAATCTTTTTTTGAAACTTCTAAGAAATGTGAAGACGCCATGTGGTTTACATTCTCTTGTGTGACTTCCAGACACATTAAAAACAAATCATTTCTAACGTTTAACTGTTTTTTCAGGGTTTGTACCAGTTCTGATCATTGGGAGCGTTTGTATTTGAGAGAGTGTTTAATGACCTGTGGGGTTATTATCTGGAAAAGTTGACGGTGCATTTCCTCTTGAGGGACTGATGAATGATTTTGGTGATAATTATCAACATGTTGAGTAAGGATTGCACTCATGGACGTCACCAACACAAAGGAGGACCCTTTGCAAGAACTGAAGGTTGTTGTTTTTTTGAGGAACTATAACAGATATTTCTTGAAGTTAAGCTTTAATTACTCAACTTTTAGATCCTTCTGAAAAATCATTCGTAGTAATAAATTGATTTTTCAGATCTATGGTGATGACTGACGAGTTAGAAGTCCTCCCTTACACAGCTTTGATTATCGTTGTTATGTTGCATCATTTATCCATCAGTGATGTCCTGAAGCTGATTTTGAAACGATTTAGAAAATCTCTCATGCTTTTATTTCCAGTGGGGATGGAGAACACAAGGATCTTTAAGTCCAACAAAAAAAAATCAGTCAGTGTGGTTTTGTACAAAACTGCTGATGCGTGGTTAATAAATGACTGAACCAAAATACCTCCTGGACCCTGGTGAACATCACATCCCTGGGGAGACATCAGCAAGCAGCTCCAGCTCTGATTTACTTTTACTGTTGTATTTATTGTTTTATGATTATTTGTCTCAACACTTCTAATCCATAAAACACTTTAAGCTGCAGGTTAAATGTGCACCAGAATAAAATTATCCATTGATAATAATGGTAGATTAAATCAAGGACAGATTATTCCTGTGTGAACCACAATCCAGTGTCGTTAAATGATGCATTTTTCCAGCGTCCTGGAACATTTTATTTAATATCTGACCCGCTCTGATATCTGGAGTGTGTGTGTGTGTGTGTGTAACCTGTGAAGGGTTATGAAGTGTCGTAGCATCTCTGTTTGTTGATGGCGAGCGTGACTCTGTTAGCTTTACATGTGGAGCAGGAGCAGACTGTTTGTGTTAGATAGGAGGTCTGGGGGCCATCTGCTCCTCTGTGTGTGTGTGTGTGTGTGTGTGTGTGTGTGTGTGTGTGTGTGTGTGTGCTCTGCCCCAGTAATCACTTTCCCTTGAGGTATTTTCAGTGGCGTGTTTCTGTGCCACTGATTTCTGTGACTTTTCATGATGATTTAATTACGTCTACATTATGGATCTCATTCTGATAGTCTGTCCTGTTTATCTAACTATTGTCTCGCATCATTGTAGGTTTATTATAATGTATACATCTACTTGTGATGGAAGTCATTTGAAGCAGTTCTGACTGCGTAGACTGTTGGATTGTTTCTTGTACGACCAGCTTTTAAAAGTCCTCCCCCATTAAAACCTGCCCCTAGAATTTACCATCACATTGGTATCAGCACTGGTTAATGGTTTAATACAAAGAATATTTCACTAATGATGATTTTTAAAGGCAACAACCACAGATAACATAGACAATAAATGGATAGATCCAGGTTCATCCAGGTTTTCTTTTAATCAGTTACACAACATCTGAAAGAATTTCATTGATTTAATGGAAGAAAGGGGCAGGAACTGTGGATCCTGAAATAGTCCAAGAAAGACTGGAGCTGCAGATTTGAAGCGTTACGTTCCTTGTTTCATACGTTTCATAGGTAGGACTCCAAATACACAGACAAAGAATATGATCTGTTAATGTACACAGAGAAAAATTACGATGAAATGCGACCTGTGAACCGTTTGGCAGGTTCTGGTGCAAAAGACAGGAAGTAAAACATCAGGGAAATAACAAAGACTTGGCATGGAACCAGCCCAGCTTGACCCCACCAGTATGGAGTGTGTGGGTGTGGGAACGTACTTCTTTCTTCTTCTAATCGTTGTAAATTAAATCAAAAAATGCCTCATTACCACTGAAAAGTCAAGAAAAGTATTTACAATCGTTTTGTCAGATGCATTTCCAGAATTGCTTAGTAGTAGCTTGAGTGATTTTGTTAAAATCAGTCAAAATAGTTAAATTGAAATAGTTTCATTACATTCTATTCATCCACAATAAAAGATGACTCCTATCTTGTTAGTTATGGTATGGATATAATTACAGATGTTGTCATCAGTTTTATCCCAAATTTGTAACTTAACTTTTTAACTTTATCTTCTTGCACTGCAGTTATTTAAAGCTTCATCTTCAAACAGGCGTTTTCTTTGTGTTCAGGATCTAAAGTATAAGATCCTGGTGAAGGGGAAGAAGGAGCGGGGGGGGGAGGAATGCTCCTCCAGCTGCTCAGACCTCAGCTCCTCAGATGAAGAATCCGGTCGCTGTGAAGGGAAACCCAGGAGGAAGAAGGAGGACAAAACGGTGGGTTCCTTTAGCTCAGCAGCAGTGGGGTGTGGGGGGGTTCACTGTAGTAAACTGACTGGTTTCTATCATCTCAGCCCGGCGTGTCGAAGCTGAGTCCGGAGCTGTCGGAGCTGGTGGTGTACACCCGGAGTGTCCCCTTTAAAAGCTTCGAACAAGCAGCCAAAGGCCCGACGACCGACATGTCGTCTTTCTCTGAAAGTGAAGCTCTCAGGCACATCAAGGACTCAGGTAGGATGTTGTTTATTCCAACTTGTTCAAACGGTGCAGGGGGGGGTGAGTCGGGGTGAGTCGGGGTGAGTCGGGGTGCTTTTGGACCGGCTGGACGCTTCTCGTCTCTTCCTCTCAGGGATCCACTTCGTGCGTCACAACAGCCAGAAGCTCAGCAGGATCTACCCGTCAGGACAGCGCCTCCAGTCGTCCAACTACAACCCCCAGGAGATGTGGAACGGAGGCTGTCAGATCGGTGAGATCTCATTACGGAGGAGTGTGCGCCCCCCCATACTCCACCCCCACGCGCTGGCATTAACATGCACCAATGTGTTCTGTCCAGTCGCTTTGAATTTCCAGACTCCTGGTGAGCAGATGGACCTGAACCACGGCAGGTTCCTGCAGAACGGACAGTGTGGCTTCGTCCTGAAGCCTCCTTTCCTGTGCCGGCCCGACGTCAGCTTCAACCCGGAGAACGTGGGGGGAGGTTCTGGCCACCGCCCCGTCCTGCTCACCGTCCGGGTAAATGGAATGGGGTTCAGTATCAGCTTGTTTGAACCCCGAATTTTCCTTTCTTCATGTGTTATGAAAGGAAAGAAAATTTGGACTGAATGTAAACGAAAAGTCACTTTATCACGTACTATATCACAACCTATATCACAGCCTATAAGAATGATTTCAAAATTAAATGTTTCATCGAGCCCAAAAAATAAAATGTGATTCAATTGAAATTTCAAAATTAGTCACTCAAAAAGACAAAATTCACCAACTTAAAAATCTTTTGTGACATGTTTAGATTTAAAAATTCAATAATAGCCAAAATATTTAAGTTTACCAAGTCAAACAGAAGTAAAAATCTTCTGTGACATGTTTAAAGTTAACAATTCTAAAATAATCCACAAAAAAGTTCAAATTTCGCCAGTTTAAAAAGCAGCCTTGCTAAAATATCATTTGATTATTATTGCCACGCTGGTCTGTGATGATGCTGTAACTAAAGTGAGTCAAGTGATTCTTGTTTCAGGTCATTTCAGCTCAGCAGCTGCCTAAACCGGAGTGGGACAAACCCACGTCCATCGTGGATCCTCAGGTGCGGGTGGAGCTACACGGCGTTCCCATAGACAACAACAAGAAGAAAACCCATCATGTCGACAACAACGGTAAAATCCGACCTACACAAAGGAACTGGAATTTCTGCACGGATAATTAAACGAACATATTCAGTCCTGATTGCTGGTAATTAAATGTATGAGTTTTGATTGAAGCTCAAGAAGAAAAAAAAAATCTGTTTTCCAATTTGTCCAGTTGATTTATTTCACCCTAGAGGTTCATTAAAGGTCATGTTTGTTGTGATAGGTATTATATTATTATATGTGAAACTAATATTAATTTATAATATTAATAAATTTGATGTGAATAAAACATAAAAAAAAGTAAGTGGGATAAAACAGTAAATACTGTATAATGATTAAGATCCAGTATCTTAATCATTATTTTTACACATATTCTTACATATTCTTACAACTTTTTGTCTTCAATGACATTTAAAACCTATTTATTAGGAATGGTTGGATTTACATCTGAATTCGATCAGCCTGTTGATCTAATGAACTCTTCCTTGGCCCATCTCTGCTCCAAACATCTCACATCACGGGTTCATCTCTCACGGCTGTAGGAGTGGATTTGAAAGAAGAAGGACTGTTGGAAGCCAAAGTAGTTTCTGTGTTCATCCAGCTGTTCAAACCAGTGTGAATAAGTGTGTGTTCTTGCTGTGGTTCAGGCTTTAACCCACGGTGGGACTGTACCTTCAACTTCACGGTGCACGTCCCTGACCTGGCTCTGGTCCGCTTCATGGTGGAGGACCACGACTATACTTCAAGTAACGACTTCCTGGGACAGTACACCCTGCCGTTCACGAGTCTCCGTACAGGTGTGTGTGTGTGTGTGGGGGGAACAGTTAAGTCTGTGTGTGATTGGCTGTGTCTACGTGACTTCCTGTTTGACCTCCTGTCACTCGTCTCCTCAGGTTACCGTCACGTCCGACTGCTAAAGCTGGACGGCTCCAGCCTCTCACCCTCCTCACTGTTTGTTCACATCAAGATCACTTCATGTCAGAGCGGTACCTCAAAACCCCCCGTTAATCCCCCCGTTAAACCCCCCGTTAAATCCCCCGCCAGGTCACCAACCAAGTCACCCACCAAGTCATCAGCCAGGTCACCGGTTAAATCTTCCGCAAAGAAAGCCTAGTGATCCACGGAGGCTACCAGTGGAACACACACACACACACACACACACACACACACACACACACACACACACACACACACACACACACACACACACACACACACACACACACACACTTATCTATGGTACGACAGACTTGGGCTCTTATTAGTACAACAGTTGCTTTAACTGTTTCAAAACCTCTGAATTTTATGCAAAAACAAAGTTTGTCTTCTACATGAAATCTGTCCAGTGTTTCTACATTATGAAGCAGAAGGTTAAGTCCTTTTAAACTTGTATTATATGGTATACTCAGTATGTTAAACATATACACCAAAGGGCATCAAACTAATGAAAATACAAAGAGGAAAGTGTGGGAACCAACCAAAGGTCCATTATGGAGGTGGTTGACCAGTTTGACTGCAGCCTCTTTCCCAGTCAGAGCTGGATGCTTGAAGCCAGAAGACTCTCTTTATGGAGGATGGCTTCTCAGAGCAGGACTCCAGAATTTAATGACAATCCAGGTTTGCTGAAGTCTTTACACCACGACCACAGATGGGTGCTAGATTGTGTCCTACAGGTGTAATGAACCTCTCCAACTTATTTCATCAGCAGCACTTTTTAAAATGTATTTCAAGTTTTCTTTTAGTGTAATTAGTCTAAAATAAGTGAACGTTTATAGCTGAAGCCCCTCCTGGGTAAGAAAGAAATCACAGAGACTTACTGAAATGAAGATGAACAGTCAGTGTGAAATAAGATCTTCCTAATGTGAGCTACTGTAACTAAACACAATGATAACCGTCGGTCTAAATGCATTCCTCAAAAGTATTATAGTGATTAAATACAGTGTTGTTATAAACATGGGTCCACTGTGGCTCAGAGAGAACGTCCGACTAGCGTTCACGGAGACCCATAAACCCCCCCACTGGTGGGGGCTGTGCTCCAGATTCACTAAATTTGGCTCCTCAGTTTTAAACACAATGAAATTTCATCAAAGTCTCATAAAAGAGAAATTAATTCAAATTTAAATTTGATCTGAACTTTCCGCTTCGATGTGTGTGTGTGTGTGTGTGTGTGGGGGGGGGGGGGGGGGGGGGGGGGTCCTGTGACATCATCTTTCACAGTACGACCCCATTTGATACTCCCAACGACCATCGTTGAGGCGCCAGACGGGTCTCGGGTCACGGTCGATGGAAAATGAACGGCGCTGACCTGACCTGACCTCACAGGGGTCAAAATCTGAGGCGTCACCGCAAGAACTGAAGACGCCTCGTGGATGAGAGGTTAAACGTCTTCAAGGAACTTTATCAAAGTCCAGTTGATTTGATTTAAATCACTTTGGGTAGCCATGGCCTGGATTATCAAAACCCTACAAGTACCCCCCTTTTCTTTAGCCGTGCCGCAGAACCAGTTTATCAGATTATAGAACGTCCTGACCAGGAGACCACATTAGGAAAGAACCTGATCACACTGAGTAGATGAGCGACAGATAATAACAACCTGAAGCTCTCAGCATGTGGGATGAGATTGTAACGTCAGAAACGTCTTTTAACCTTTAGCTTTTTTCTGCATCTCACTGTGTTTACATGCAGCTACCGTTACCCACAGAAACCAGGTTCAGGGCGGAACCAGAGACGCGTTGCTGTAGCTCTGTTTGTACATGCTGCAGCGGTGACCCGTCACACACTGAGCAGAAACAACCACAATCCATTCTGCTGCTACTTTTGTCTGTAAAAATATGTTGTGAAAACCTTTTTTTTTTTCATGTGACAGAGGAACATCTTATTCACCAAATAATGAAAATATACATTTATTAATCAGGACTTCTGCTCTCCTCACTCCGATGAAAGGATGACTCAGGGGACACCTGTGATTCCCACAAAGATTCACCTTCATTGCATTGGATGATGAGGAATTGTTCATGCAAATACCATCGATATCGGTGTCGACACCGTGCATCACGACGGAAATTCCAATGGGAGCGTCTACCTCCTCCTGTAGCGGCCGGGATACCTGTGCAGGATGCTTCAGGGACATGAGTGACCACACGTGAACTGCATCCAGACCAGCTGGGTGTTAACACACACAGGAGTGTTCAGTAGCATCACCAGTATCCCATCACCAATCGCCTTGGTGAACACGGTGTGATTATACGCAGAAAAATCCACATTCCCTGGTTTCCTACAGTTACGCTGTAAGAAGTTACGACAAACACGTTCTTCTGATGGAAGGACTGTCATCACTGAACGGTGTTACGGCTGATCTGATCCTCCTGCAGCTCTCAGTGTAAATGTTACGGCTCCAGTTCTATGTAAAGAAACATACGTGAATATTTAAACGTGACTGTAGATCTCTGATGGTGAAAACCTGTTTCTGCCTGTCTGACATGTGCTGTAGAAAAGAGAAGGCCTGTTCGCACTTCAATTCCATCCCAGTAGTTTTATAATGTAGCCCACAGTCAAAATAAACTGTGGTTCAGCCTGTTATTATTATGCTCTGCTAGATTCTAAGAGACTAAACTGTATCACTGAGCAGATGTTAGAGTTTTATATTAGAAATAGAAGTTATGCAATAGCAACATGCTAATGTGCACTAGATGAATCTGCTGCCTTACTGGTCTTGATGGATATGCTTCATGCTGTCTTTTGACTCTGACGTTCTGTGTTTGGATGTGTTTTGTGTGAGGAGACTCGTCTCCACTGATGATCTCGGACGCCGTGGGATGCATCTCTGCAGCTGACATCCCTTCTGTTTAAAGGAGCAACTGTCAAAAATGAAAATTCGTTCATCAGCAGAATGTGATTTAAAAGATGACCAGAAGACCTACGAACATTTCAAATGAAGTTAATCTATCGAAGCGATCGCTTGGCAATCATGGGATGTCCTGGCAGCATCAAGATATTGATAAATGCATGAACCATTATCATCAGTGTGAACAGTTTAATTTATTTTTACATTTAAAATCAGTGCCAATACTAGATAACAACACCCAGTCTGTTTCTGACAATATTATAATGATATAATTACAAACTAGCTGTTTAAAGAGGGACGATGCACGGTTTTTCTTTTTTAACCATAAAAAACTAATTTTGTGCGATTCAAAGCACTGACATTGTGTATTGTGTCTAAAGTATTACAGTATTTGCTTTTGTGGTGCATCAGCTGTGTATGAATCTGATATCCTTGATAAAACAGGTCATAAAGAAACAGTAGATATGCAATAAATGATGAGATGTTGATTCCTGCCCATTCATGGACTCAAGCCGCCGTTCACCATCTGAACAGGTCCTTCCTGTTTTCATGTTCATTTAAATTTAAACGCGTTTGATTACAATCAATTCAAAATCTACTAAACATGTCTATCCTATTTGTAAGAGAACAAAGTCTGAAAGTTCTGTGGTCAACATAGCTCTTTAATGATTTTAAATTATTCACTTATGTTACAAAACATTATTAAGTCAAAACTGATAACCAAACTTTACATTTGAACAATTGTGTCACAGGACTTAAAAACAATATTGATTAGTTCTTACACAACTGATGAATTCACCCTGCATTCACTCCTGTGCTTTAATCAGAGTCAGATAGACTAGAAAGAATAAATTATTTTGTGTGTGTGTGTGTGTGTGTGTGTGTGTGTGTGTGTGTGTGTGTGTGTGCGTGTGTGTATGAGCGTGTGTGTGTGAGTCTACATGTGATTTGAGATGGAGCTGCTGAATGACGGTCGGACCAACTCTTTCACCACCAGAGCGAGGATGTGACACAACTCCTTCGCCTGGAAGAGAAACGAACAGATTAAATCAGACATTTAATTTTAATTTTAATTAAAACTAAATTAAATCAGACATTTCATTTTAATTTAATTTTAATTTTAATTAAAACTAAATTAAATCAGACATTAAGGAAATGTTTAGATTTAACAGTTTATAGAGGATTTATCTGGGAAGCAGAAGACTGCAGCAACTATTAAATCACTTAATGCACTGTTTTATCACAAGAATATGAGAGAAACATTACAAAAGCTGCACCCACATCAGCTTCAGAGGGTTAATAAGGAAACTGCATGAGTCATCTGTCATATTTTAAACCAAAAGACATTTATAAAAAATGATGGACATAAAGCACAGCTCAGCTTTTGTATCCTAATTATTCCACAACTCATCGTTCACTTTCTGCTGTTTGAATGATCCCGTCAGCAGTCAGTGTAAAACAGGTTGTAAACACACAACCTGAGCCGTGTCGTCATGACGACTACCTGCTTCAGATGAACGGTGATGGTTTTAGGGCGGTTCGGATTGCCGTGACTGATTTCCACTGCTGGGATTTTGCCTTGTTTCTTGGGACGGATGGTTCGCAAGAACCGCACGTCTGCTAGAGGGATGACTAAGACCCGCTCCTGTAGAGCAAACATCATCATCACCACCACCATCATCACCATCATCACCATCATCATCAACTTCTCTCAGGAAGCACAGACTATTGCATGTAAGCAGCACCTATTATAAAGACAGAGCAGCCGTTACTGTAGTTCTGACGGACAGGAGGTCACTTCTACTCATGTTCGATGCAACACAACTAAAAAGAACTCATTCTAAACTTGAACCAATGCAGTCACAGACTGCAACATCCCACGACACCCCTGAATTCAAAATTTTACCTGACCTACTTGTATAGGTCAAAGATCAACCCTAGTGCTCTGACCTACTGTCATAGATCAAAGCAGTGGCTCTATCCAACAACTAATATAATTTGCTCAAGCAGTAAGTGGAACACTTATAATCCACTGACAGCACCTGTGTCTTTGGATGAAGGAACAGCACCCCCTCCTGGTTGATGCTGATCAGGCATGGGGAGGGACAGCCTCGTTTGCTGACCTTCTGGGCCAGAAAAATGTTGGAGTTGAACAGGGGCACGTTTGTGAGGAACTCTGAAAAACACGAGGAGAACCAAAAATAGAGTTGAAAACAGGAGGGGAGGAGAGGAGAGGGGAGGGGAGGGGGGTACCCACCAATGAAATTGATTTTGGCGTCTTGGGGGCTGAGGGTCTGCATGGCGGCGATCTGACCCTCACAGAAGGAGTGGATCTCTGCTGCTTTATCGCTGAGGCCGTCGTTAGAGGGAAGATACTCCCTGATCTCCAGCCTGGCAGAGAAATACAACCAGCAACCTCAAGATGAAAGGTGTGTGTGTGTGTGTGTGTGTGTGTGTGTGTGTGTGTGTGTGTGTGTGTGTGTGTGTGTGACTCACAGTGAGGGCTGGTGTGTCAGTCCCTTGGCCAGATGCTGTAGAGCTGACAGCTCTGCTACCTGAAGAACTGATGGGGAACTCCCAGAGAGCCTCAGCTGTCCCCTCAGGTAGTCACCCAGGAGCTACACACACACACACACACACACACACACACACACACACACACACACACACACACACACACACACACACACACACTGTGATGGGAGGTGGTCTATTGGGTAGAACTGGTCCACAGCTGCTCCAGGCTCACCTGCTGGTAGTGGAAGTCCACATAGAGGTCGCTGCTGAAGGACAGACGACTTCTCCACAGAACTTTTCTCAAGGACAAGAAGACGGAGCCGTCGTCCAGCAGGAAGTCAAACAGGTACTCCTCAGCGTGGAGGGGGCGCACCATCCCATCTGAGAGAGGAGTGAGGAGGAGGTGAAGGACAGCCATCTATCAAACCAGCTTCTCACACTGGTTAGACTGGTTAGACTGGTTAGACTGGTTAAACTGGTTAAACTGGTTAGACTGGTTAAACTGGTTAGACTGGTTAAACTGGTTAGACTGGTTAGACTGGTTAGACTGGTTAAACTGGTTAGACTGGTTAGACTGGTTAAACTGGTTAAACTGGTGTGCCTAACGACTTAAACATGATTAAAATCTAATTTCAGAGTTTAAATATTGAAGCTGTGATGTCGTAAGACTTTCTGGTACAGGTTAAGGAAGGAATGCGTGTCCTGGTCTCACACGTGCATGTTACTACATGTTTACTACATGTTTATTACATGTTACTACATATTACTACACACTGACAGAGTATATGTTTAGAATGTTTGTCTACAAGCAAAAACATTCAATATTCTTCATCAGACATGATAGATTTAGGGACACTTGACAGTTTTGATCAAGTGTGCAAATGAATTTGTTGCCCCCTGGATCCATGAGGGGAACAGAGAAAAAACTACACGTGTTTCTGCTGCTCACCATGACTGCAGTTTGATGTTGTTAAAAATATATCGAGTTTATATTTTCCAGTAGGAAAATTTGATTTTGGTTTTGTGAAATCCAATTTTCAAATTCACAAGCAAAACGTCAAACACACATTTTTGTATTAGAATGGGTGAACAATCAACTAATTAGGGTGTTTTCCAGTTAAACCAAAGGCTGCCTCCTATTGGTTCTAACTAACTCTGATTATGTTCTTTACCTTATTTATTTCCCCCCTCCCTGTCACGTACCTTGTTTTTGGTTGGCGAGGACAGAGAACTCCTTGACCTCTGTCAGAGAGGTGATGCCCATGTCTTGACAGATCTCTGTGATCACATCTGCTGCCACCTAGAGGACAATATCAGTAATGCAACCACAGGTATTTAGCAACAGGTGTGTGTCTGTTCATAAGGCAGGAATAAATCTTACGCTGAAGATATGAATCTTGATGAGGAAATCCACTCCTCCTGGTAACTGGATGGGAATTTGTTCTTGAGTTCTGCCATCCTGCAGAAAATACAAATTTACTGAAAGTCCGACCGACTGTTAACAGAGAAAAAACAGATGTGTGTGCAGCTGAACGCACCAGAATGGCCTCCATTTCCACCTGTGAGGGGATGTTACGACGACCTCCAAACCGGACGGATTGTTCGAGGTTATCCTCACACATACGGGCCAGCTCTGAGGATGCATGTGTACACACAGGCGTGTAAAGAGTTAACACATACATCGCTTAATTTCAGGGATCAGAGCAGTATACAATATTTAAAAAAAAAAAAAAAAAAATTTAAAATCTGAATATATATGATATTGGGCTGTTAAAATTACTTAAACATTTGCATTTTTCTGGCAGCGTGTTTTGGGGGTATGTTTGCCCCATCATGTATGTCCTCTACCTCTGTGTGGGTGCTCGTAGTCCTCAGAGATGTCTTGCAGGTGTCGTGTGAAGTAGGGCTGCAGAGTTTCAGTGCAGGGGAAGAATCCCGTCACCAGGGTGAGCAGCTGCCACCCACGGGCACAGGAGGGTCTGTGGACACACCACCAAAGGGATTCTGACAGGTCTGGGGTCCAAAGTCAACCCGTCTCTGAAATTCTGCTTTTTGATCATCAACTTTGCCACAGCTGCTGCTTTTACCTGCATTTAACTTCATTTCTTAATATGACTTAAAATGATTTTATTGACCCAGAGGAGATCAATGCAGCAGAAACATCAATGATTGTATTATCAGATGTAAAATAGCACAGACAGAGCTAAGTGGATAAATTAAAACTGTTATCCAGTAAGATACAAGTGTATTGGTCTGACTAGTTACTCTGATATGTGAATGATTGGAATGAATTTTCATTTTCTGTTATTACACAGTTATAACATGCTTCATACAATCAATGACACACTCACTTGTTGTGATTGTTGGTGGTCTGCTTGATGACCTGACAGTAGATTTCATCTCTCAGCAGCTCCTTTTCTTTCCCTAACTTAAGAGAGCAGAAAAACTTTTCTTTAATCCCTGTAGAAGTTAAATACGGTTAAACCTCGGCTTACGTCGTTAATCTGTTCCAGGAGACGCAACGTAAGTCAAAAAAACAACGGAAGTTGAATGAACTCGTCTCCAGGCTAAGCTGAAGATAATCATTCCCAGTTGTGTGTTATACTTTATTTTTGAATGCGTTTCAATAATATTGGGTTGGAATACAATATGGTGTTTACCATACTTTGTGGATGCTTTATTTATGAGTGTATGATAAAATAAAAGCCCTTTTAAAGTTATAAAACAAATGCAGGAATTTTTATTTTGCAATAGTAAAAAAAACCCAATTTATTTTAATTTTACATTCAGTTTGATGGCTTAAATTGTGGATATAGATGAATGTGGATGATCAGCATCAATAGCTGACCCCTGACTGTTGTTGGATGAGCTTAAAGTTTTCTTCTTCTCCTACTGAGGGATTAAACTATAAATGCTAAAAGTTTACCGGAAACTAATCTGAATTTAAAACAATTACATGAATCACGAGTGATGCTAGATAGTGATGGTAGATATAGGAACTATGCGTACTTATTTTAATATATTATGTGTTTTCATTCTTATTTATTGTACAGTAACATGATATTATGCGCTTTTAATAGTTTTCTTTCAGGTTTTTTACATTTGTGTCAGAAAAACTTTTTTAATTTGGATTTTTTTTCCATGTTTTTTTTGTTTTTTTGAAAACTGACGTATATAAAGCACTGACCAGTAAGATGCTCCGACCACAGTCCAACTGGGCGTCTTTGTTCTGCACTGGGACGTCACCCATGAACTGCATCAGGTCTGGGGGGACAGGTGGATGGACCGCCTCAGTGACAGTGTGTGTGTGTGTGTGTGTGTGTGTGTGTTATAGTTGTGTAGTTGTACTCACAGGTGAAGCACTGGACAGATAGTTGGTTCATTTCTGGGTCGTTGTAGAGAATGAGGGACTCCTGTATGGGGACCTGGACCACAAACAACAACCACATGTACTGAGGTACGAAACAGGCATTAGAGAACAAATAAAGCAACACACAGAGCGTAAAGTAACACACACACACACACACACACACAATCTACCTGTGATGTCAGAGCGATCAGACCGTCTCACCTGTGTGTGTTGAACCACCTGTGACAAACCCCGTCCACCTTCTGTGGTCCCAGCTCTTCATTACACATAATGACACACAATTAGCCCTGATGCATTATGGGAAGCATAACCATCTGCACATCACAGCAGATATCACCCCTCTATCACACCTGAAGTACTGCATGGCAAAGTCAGCGATGGGTGAGTTGATGTCCTGGCTGAAGCCCTGGACTGACCCCGGTCCTGAGGCCCCCTCTCTGGGCCGGTCAGGGTCAGTGCCATCCAGGGGGGTGCTGATGGGACCTGCAGACTGGTCTTTGGGGGGTCCAGTAGGTTTGGCAGCTCTCATGCTCTTCCTCCTGTCGTCTCTTTGACCGATGTGGAGACCGTGGTAGTCGGGGGCTGCTGATGGCTGGGTGGAGTCCTCAGGGAAAAGACCAGAGCGCCCCCCTGTGGTGCCGAACAGCCAGCCTGCAGAAGGTTTTGTCAAATCAGATCAGATCAGACACAGACTAACCACAAGAGATCGTATGCACTCGATTCAAATGTGTTTTCTCCTGAATTTACAAATGAGTGAAATTCCAGACGACTTTTTAGCTGCTGTCTGTGTGAACGGACTCCAAAGCTCTGGATAAAATGACAACATAAATCTAATATTTCTAAGTCTTTGTTCTTGCTTCAGTAATAGAAACTGCCTCTTTACTTAGTCAAAAGTAATTTTCCAGGACATTATGTACAAACATAAAAATAAAGCTAGCTAAATCTCCTTTACAAGAAAATAAATATAACACATTTCCATACATGCAGTAAGTTCAAGTACGCTGGCGCGTTATATTTACCTTAATATTCTAATATTCGAATGTTTCAACCTGTGTTTGTCATTTTTCCCTTTTTCTTTTTAGAATATCATATTTTCAATTAGAATTTATTTATTTATTTATTTTTTCGCTTGTTTCATTTTTCCGTCTAAAAGACATCGCTGCGTGGGACTGACAATACGCTTGCATGCAATCATAAATGGGAATTTATAGGAGAGATTTGGGAAACAGAGTTATACAACCTTAGGAAATAACAACAAATTAGTATTTGTATTAAAATATGAACAACATGAACCTCACAAACATATCTAGTCATCTAGAATTGAGCTCACCTGTCTGGAGCCCTTCCATTGGCTGCAGTTTGATGATGTCACCTTTACTGAAGCTGAGCAAACTTTTATCGTCTGTCACAAAACTCTTCAGGGCGATAACGTGGCCCGAGTCCTAGAGAGCAGAGAGGAGAGTGTCCAGGGGGGTGACATGTGGAGTAAGATGGGCCATTTGTCACCATGAAGGGGCCACGTGGTCTAAATGTGCACAGGATGATTTGGGGCGCTGGCCTCAGCTGAACTTTGACCCTGTACCTGCCACTACATCACCCACCATGAATGAACCTATCTCGATTCACAGATTACTATCAAATTATGAGAATAAATTAGCTGCTGGGCAAAACCTGTCATCTTTGTGGCCCCTGAGCGACAGAATTCCTGGATCACCTCCAGTAAACGTGGAACCAAGAACAAAAGAGGTACCTTGATGAGCTCCTGAAGGAAAAGACGGATCATGGCAGCGATCTGAGGAGCTCTGGAGGACTGCAGCACCCAGTTCTCACTCGTGAGCTCCAGAACCACCCTGTCGGCACCCTGAAGCTCCACCGACAGCAACTCTGCAAAACTACATTCAAGCAGACCTGAGTCAACTTTCTGTGCAGGAACGTGAGGCGGCAGAAGAAGAAGAAGGAAGAAGGAAGAAGGAAGAAGGAAGAAGAAGAAGGAGGAAGGAGAAGAAGGAAGAAGGAAGAAGGAAGAAGGAAGAAGAAGAAGAAGAAGAAGAAGACTTTTTTTGACTTTTTCAAAAACACTTTAATCACATTCAAAACATTTTACAATTTTACATTAGATGAAAACACTAAAGAGCTTCAGGAACACTAAAAACCAATAAAGTAAGAGGAAATACAATCAAAAAAGAAGAAGAAGAAGAAGAAGAAGAAGAAGAAGTATACTTTATTGATCCCCGCAAGAAAACAGAACGTTTAGAAGAAGAAATACTTCTGAACATTACAGAAAGTTTAAGCTTTACTCATAGCAAAATGATGCTTTAATCATCTTCATATCTTTTGTTGAATGTCAATATTTTAACATCAGAATTAAGTTTACTGCTTGTTGCACTGCCCCCTAGTGGCTGGTTAAAATAGAGCAGGATTAGAGCATTTTGACACATACGCAAATGTGCCATTCGTTGGATGAATTAGTGCACAGTGACACAGAGACATGTGATCACTGGCTTCACACGTCCTCGTGAAATAATAAGTGTTGACTGGTTGAGTGATGGCGTCTCCTCCTGGTGTTTACCTGTAGCTCCTGAGCAGATGGAGGTGTTTGGGGTTGATGCCAGACGCATTGACCACCTTCAAGAGACGAACGCTTCGATGAGACACGCCCAGGATGTGAGTGTCTCCAATCTCCCACTGTGAAAAATACACACATAATTTATAGTTAGTGGACTCACCGTCCGGTTGTGTCTTCAGTCTGTAGATTTATAAGGATGATCCGTCTGGAAGTGAATTAATTTGCTTTCATTCCCCCGTCTGTCTTATCTTGAGTTCATATTCTGTGTTTTAGTTATTAATGGTCTCTTTTGTTCATTTACTGTGAAATTAATGTAATTTATAAATGTGTATTTTTCATTTTGACTTTTTTTTTTATAGAAAACAAACTAAAAAACATACATTTGGATTTGGTAAACAACCCAAAATGTAAGTTTTCTGTCCAGCCTCAGCAGTCTGATTCTGGTATCACCATAGAGGGAAGGTCCTGCTCAATAATGTTTAGTCGAACAACACAAATGACCTCCTGATTATAAACATATTTGGTTCTTTGAGAAGCTCCTTTTAGCTGTAAAGGGATCAAATGAAACTTTTTGGTTTTAAAATGTTGATGCTGACTTGTGCTGTCAGAAGAAAAAAGTCTTCTGATGTTGGTTTCAGATGAAGCCCTTTTACAACCCGGTGGACTTCGGGTCGCTCCCTGACAGACTCACCTTCACAGGGAACAGCCGGGTGAAGTAGTTTTCCCAGTTGTCTCGAGCAGCGATGACGATCCTCTTCTTCATGCCGTCATTCTGGATGGTGCTGATGGTCGTTCCCACTTTGAAATTTGCTGCAGAGATTAAACAGAGAGGCAGAGTAATGCAGAAACAAGTTGCTGGTGGTGATCGTTTATTGATGCGTATTGCTTCTAACCACTTAAAAACACTTGAGTGGACATTGTGTAACATGATGGCCTCTCACCCAGCAGGTCCTTCATCTTCATCCTCTCCTCTTTGCTGATCCTGATGCAGCTCTCAGAGTAGGTGTCCCTCATGATCTACACAACATAGATTTAATGTAGTTTGTTTATTATTTTCCCACTATTAATTATTTTTGCATTTAAATTTCCTTTTGGATTTTGTGTGAATGTGATTATTTTGTAAATTTGTTTTTGGTGAATAAATGTGCTTTTAAAAATCAAATCAATCGAGTAATAAAGAGGTTCTGAACTGCAGCAGAGATAGTGGGGACTAAACCGGGGCGCCCCACATGAATGTAACAGGAGCCTGATGTCAGTGGACTCACCTGTTCACACAGCAGGTTGAGGATGTAGGGCCGGTCGAACATCTCTCTGGGGTAAAACACCTGAAATGGGACAAGTTTGATGAAAGGACACTTAGGTCAAAGGTCAAAGGAAAGCACTTTATTTAGGAGTGGATGAAAAGTGAAGCCAAACTATATTCTTTCACTTATTGTTTGTACGTGAATCATTGTTGTAATTTAATGAATGTTTAATGAATGTTCCAACGTTATGCAGTAAACAGCAGCAAATACATGTATTTTTCATGTACAAAAATACATGTATTGTATGTGTCTGCATCAAAACACTGAGGCAGTGGAGTCACAGCAGTTTCAACAACAACAATTAGAAACAACAAACAAACAAACAAACAAACAAACAAACAACAGGAGTGAAGCTTGTGTGGAGGTGAGAATAAAGAGTTTTTCAGGTATGAACATCATCAATCTGTTTCTTCTTTTTTATTCCCAAACATGTTTGTTGTGTCTTCAGCTGCTCGTCCGCCTTGTGCTTCACAGGTTACACTGGAGCCCATCCCAGCTGGCTATGGGCGAGAGGCAGGGTACACCCCGGGCGTGTCGCCAGTACATCACAGGATAGCCCACTATACCATTCTATATGTATCAGTGTATACAGTATAATATACAGTATATAGTGTGTGTGTGTGTGTGTGTGTGTGTCACACCTCTTTTCTCAGGAACACTGTCCCCGGTGTGTTGGAGTAGGAGAAGTAAACGCTGGCAGAGAAGCGGTAGAACTTGGAGCGGATGTCTTCATCGTCTGGGAGGAAGTCTGTAGAGAATGACATGGGGGGGTCACTGACTGATGGGTGCTTCTTCACACCAGGTGAAGTTTGCACGACTTCCTTGGTCAGTTAGTAATCCCAGTATTTGCTGGTACAGCAGAACCTCGAGATAGGAGTTGCTTGTCATAGTTATTTAAGATGCAAACTGAATTTTGCCATATTTGTGTTCGACATACAGTGCCTCGTGAAAGTATTGGCCCCCCTAAGAACCTTTTGATGTTTTGCTACATTTCAGGCTTTAAACTTAAAGATAAAAAACTGAAAATATTGTTTAAAAAATCAACAACATGTGAGACACAATCGTGAAGTGGAATCAAAATTATTCAACATTTTATATTGTGTTGAGAAATAAAAAACTGAAAAGTAGGACGTGCAAAAGTATTGGCCCCCTTTGAGTTAATACTTTGTACAACCTCCTTCTGCTGCCATCACAGCTCAAGTCTTTTTGGGTACATCTCTAAGTTTTGCACATCTTGAGACTAATATCTGCCCATTCCTCCGTTCCAAACAGCTCCAGTTCCTTAAGGTTTGATGGAGATGGTTTCTGCACAGAAATGTTCAGATCTTTCCACAGATGCTCTGTTGGATTGAGGTCTGGACTTTGGCCCTTCTAACCCCTTTATGTGGTTAGTTTTAAACCATTCTATTGTAGATCTGGCTTCATGTTTAGGATCATTGTCCTGTTGGAAGGTGAACCTTCGCCCCATCCTCAGGTCTTCTGCAGACTCCAACCGATTTTCTGCCAGAGTCGCCCTGTATTTGGCTCCATCCATCTTCCCATCAACTCTAATGATCTTCCCAGTCCCTGATGAAGAAAAGCCCCCCAGAGCATGATGCTGCCTGCCCCCACCATGTTTGACAGTGGGGATAGTGTTTTCAGGGTGATGTGCGGTGTTACTCTTAAGCCAAACGTAACATTTCACATTCAGCCCAAAAAGTTCCATTTGATCTCACCTGACCAGAGCACCTTGTTCCTCATGTCATCTGTGTCTCCATGTGGCTTCTTGAAAACTCCAGACGGGTCTTTTTATGGTTTTCTTTCAGAAATGGTTTTCTCCTGCCACTCTTCCATAAAGACCAGTACGACTAATAGTTGTCTTCTAATGTAGCCGCAAGAGGGCACAAGCCAGTGTCTTATTGTGCCGGTCCCAAGCCCGGATAAATACAGAGGGTTGCGTCAGGAAGGGCATCCGGCGTAAAACTTTTGCCAAATCAAAGATGCGAATCAAACATATAACTTCCATACCGGATCGGTCGAGGCCCGGGTTAACAACGACCGCCATCGGCGCTGTTGACCTACAGGGCGCCAGTGGAAATTGGATTACTGCTGGTCGAAGAAGGAGAGGAGGAAAGTGCGTTCGCACGAAGAAAGAGAAGAGGAGCGCCAAGAGTATAGGACTAAGAGTAGGGATGTTGAATGTTGGAACTATGACAGGAAAAGGTAGAGAGTTGGTTGACATGATGCAGAGGAGGAAGGTAGACATACTGTGTGTCCAGGAGACCAGGTGGAAAGGTAGCAAGGCTAGAAGTTTAGGAGCAGGGTTCAAGTTGTTCTATCATGGTGTAGATAGAAAGAGAAATGGAGTAGGAGTTATCTTGAAGGAGGAGTTTGTTAGGAATGTCCTGGAGGTAAAAATAGTGTCGGATAGAGTGATGAGTCTGAAGCTAGAAATAGAAGGTGTGATGTTCAATGTTGTTAGTGGGTATGCTCCACAGGTAGGATGTGAGCTGGAGGAGAAGGAGAAATTCTGGTTGGACTTTGATGAAGTGATGCAGAGCATACCTAGAAGTGAGAGAGTTGTCATTGGTGCAGACTTCAATGGACATGTTGGTGCAGGAAACAGAGGTGATGAGGAGGTGATGGGCAGGTTTGGTATCCAGGAGAGGAACGCAGAAGGACAGATGGTAGTTGACTTTGCAAAAAGGATGGAAATGGCTGTAGTGAATACTTTCTTCCAGAAGAGGCAGGAACATAGGGTGACCTATAAGAGTGGTGGTAGGAGCACACAGGTAGACTACATCTTGTGTAGACGATGTAACCTGAAGGAGATCAGTGACTGTAAAGTAGTGGTAGGTGAGAGTGTAGCCAAACAGCATAGGATGGTGGTGTGTAGGATGACTCTGGTGGTGAGGAAGATGAAGAGAGCAAAGGCAGAGCAGAGGATGAAATGGTGGAAGATAAAAAAGGAAGGGTATTGCATGACCTTTAGGAAGGAGTTAAGACAGGCTCTGGGTGGTCAGGAGGTGCTTCCAGATGACTGGACAACTACAGCTAATGTGATCAGGGAGACAGGTAGGAGAGTACTTGGTGTGTCATCTGGAAGGAAAGTAGATAAGGAGACTTGGTGGTGGAATGAGGAGGTACAGGAGTGTATACAAAGAAAGAGGTTAGCTAAGAAGAAGTGGGACACTGAGAGGACTGAGGAGAGTAGACAGGAGTACAGGGAGATGCAGCGTAAGGTGAAGGTAGAGGTAGCAAAGGCCAAACAAGAAGCTTATGATGACTTGTATGCTAGGTTGGACAGTAAGGAGGGAGAGACTGATCTATACAGGCTGGCAAGACAGAGAGATAGAGATGGGAAGGACGTGCAGCAGGTTAGGGTGATTAAGGATAGGGATGGAAGTCTATTGACAGGTGCCAGCAGTGTGATGGGAAGATGGAAAGAGTACTTTGAAGAGTTGATGAACGTGGAAAATGAGAGAGAACAAAGACTAGAAGAGGTGACTGTTGTGGACCAGGATGTAGCAAAGATTAGCCAGGATGAAGTGAGGAGAGCACTGAAGAGGATGAAGAGTGGAAAGGCAGTCGGTCCTGATGATATACCTGTAGAGGTTTGGAAGTGTCTAGGAGAGGTGGCAGTAGAGTTTCTGACTGGGTTGTTCAACAGGATCTTAGATAGTGAGAAGATGCCTGAGGAATGGAGGAGAAGTGTGCTGGTGCCCATTTTTAAAAACAAGGGAGATGTGCAGAGTTGTGGCAACTACAGAGGAATAAAGCTGATGAGCCATACAATGAAGTTATGGGAAAGAGTAGTGGAAGCTAGACTAAGGGCAGAAGTGAGCATTTGTGAGCAGCAGTATGGTTTCATGCCAAAAAAGAGTACTACAGATGCAGTATTTGCTCTGAGGATGTTGATAGAGAAGTACAGAGAAGGCCAGAGGGAGCTGCATTGTGTTTTTGTAGATCTGGAGAAAGCTTATGACAGGGTGCCCAGAGAGGAACTGTGGTATTGTATGAGGAAGTCTGGAGTGTCAGAGAAGTATGTTAGAGCGGTGCAGGACATGTATGAGGACTGTAAGACAGTGGTGAGGTGTGCTGTGGGTGTGACAGAGGAGTTCAAGGTGGAGGTGGGACTGCATCAGGGATCAGCTCTGAGCCCCTTCTTGTTCGCTATGGTGATGGACAGGCTGACAGATGAGGTTAGACAGGAATCTCCATGGACTATGATGTTTGCAGATGACATCGTGATCTGCAGTGAGAGTAGGGAAGAGGTGGAGGAGAAGTTAGAGAGGTGGAGGTTTGTCCTGGAAAGGAGAGGGATGAAGGTTAGCCGCAGTAAGACAGAGTACATGTGTGTGAATGAGAGGGACCCAAGTGGAAGAGTGAGGTTACAGGGAGAAGAGATCAAGAAGGTGGAGGATTTGAAGTACTTAGGGTCAACAGTCCAGAGCAATGGAGAGTGTGGAAAAGAGGTGAAGAAACGTGTCCAGGCAGGATGGAATGGGTGGAGAAAAGTGTCAGGTGTGATGTGTGATAGAAGAGTTTCAGCTAAAATGAAAGGAAAGGTGTACAAAACTGTGGTGAGACCAGCGATGTTGTTTGGTCTAGAGACAGTGTCACTGAGGAAAAGACAGGAGGCAGAGCTGGAGGTAGCAGAGATGAAGATGCTGAGGTTCTCTCTGGGAGTGACCAGGAAGGATAGGATCAGGAATGAGTACATCAGAGGGACAGCACATGTTAGAGGTTTTGGAGATAAAGTCAGAGAGGCCAGACTGAGATGGTTTGGACATGTCCAGAGGAGAGATAGTGAATATATTGGTAGAAGGATGCTGAGTTTTGAACTGCCAGGCAGGAGGCCTAGAGGAAGACCAAAGAGGAGGTTTATGGATGTAGTGAAAGAGGACATGAAGGTAGTTGGTGTGAGAGAAGAGGATGCAGAAGACAGGGTTAGATGGAGGACACTGATTCGCTGTGGAGACCCCTGAAGGGAAAAGCCGAAAGGAAAAGAAGAAGAAGATGACTAATAGTTGTCTTCTGGACAGATTGTCCCACCTCAGCTGTGTATGTCTGCAGGTCATCCAGTGTGATCATGGGCCTCTTGGTTGCTTCTCTGCTTAGTTTCCTCCTTGTTTGGGCTGAAAGTTCAGAGGGACGTTCAGGTCCTGGTAGGTTTGCAGTGGTTTAATGCTCTCCTCATTTTGATATTATTGCTCACACAGTGCTCCAGGAGACGTTTAAATAATGTGAAATCTTCTTGTATCCCATTCCTGCTTTGAACTTTTCCACAACTTTATCTCAGACCTGCCTGGTGTGACCTGCCTTGGGGGGGGGGATACTTTCACATGAGCAAACATCCGAGATACGAGCTGTGTTTTGGGACACCAGCGCTAGTGGGTGGATGATACAACATCAGGACTTGTTCTCCTTGGTTCTCATTACTTTTGAGTTTCTTTTCATACTTGATTATTACTTATGTAACTCATATACAATTAATTATACACAGGTAAATTCTGCATGTCTATTGGTTGATTAAAAAAATGTGTTTTTCATAATATAGAGGGCTTGAAATGGATGGAATGGATTAAAATGACTTTAGTTATTTTAAATGTTTGAGAGTTTGTGTCAAATAAATGAAACAACCTAAATTCCAGCTTTTTAAAAAAAAAAAAAAAAAAAAAAGTAAGTTAAAATGTCTAGACAACGTGATGCGAATGACACCCACCAAGCGACGGTGCAGCCATGGGTGGGGGGTCAGGGATGTTCTGAAGGACGGGGGCCGGGTGTGGAGGAGGAGGAGGGGAATCAGGAGGGGCAGGGAGAGATGGCTGGAGGGCAAATATTTCCTCCAGCGAGCGCTGTTTCTGCCTCATGCTGCTGGAGATGACACGGCGACCCCTGGTGGAGGGAGGAGATGACTGCGGGGACGGTCTCTGAGGAGGAGGCGGTGGAGGGGGCACCCACTGTTTCTGTAACAGCAAGAATCAAAGATTTGAGGATGTGGAACACAGTTTGTGTGCCTACGGGAGTGATGAGTGAAATAAAACCCATGAGCGGTAGTTCTCTCCTAGTGAAGAGCAGGTTTATATCAGGTTTTAATTTATGGTCATTACAGCTGAATTATCCTGACCTTCTCTCGTGGCACTGCTTTGTTCTTGAGTTTGGCCAGAGCTTCCTCTTTGGGGTCACTCTTCTTTGTGAACTGTTTTGCAGGAGTTCTGTGTAAGAGATAATCACAGCAAGTACAAGCTTGATTTTTAAAGAATGAAGTCATTAATTGATCATTTAGGGTCAATTCCACTTCGTCTGAACAACATCTGAAATCTCCTGGCCTTCCAAATCCTGATGTGTTGTCAGAAACCGCCAGATGCAATATTTTATATTTCAGAACCAATAAGAATATTTGCAGTTGAATCTAATCAAAGCGAATGTGTGAAAGCAATCAATTTCATAATATGCATATCATCAATATTGTGAAGGAGTTCAAACGTCTGCAAACAGAACAGATAAATTTATGTGAAATTAATACGGTTAAACAAAATTCAAGTTATTGGTGTTAATATTCCATGACTCCAGTGGCCGTCCTGGTCATCCAAGCTTTAACCAGCCAGAACATTAGAGAAGCAGCAGATGTTGAAGGTGTGACCTGTCCAGTAGTCTGAAAAACACAACTTAGTCTAGTAATCTGCATTCCAATAAATCTGTCAGTGGTGAGTTTGAATGAATATTTTCCTCTGCCATGAGGTTTGTGTTTTATCCATCTGCCTGTTTGTTAGCAGAATAACTCAAAAAGCTGTGAGGTTTTGTAATCCGGCTCACCAAAATTGTTTAAACTTCATAATTAAACCTCTGAACGTCTACCCTCCGTTACAGAGCCTGGGTCCTGCCCAGAGTTTCTTCCTCAATGAGGGAGTTGAGGGTTCTGTTGGGTTTCTCTATCTATTAAAGCGCTTTGAAATGTCTGCTGATGTAATTAAGCGCTATATTAGAGATAATTATTAGAGAATATTAGGTAAATATTAGAGATTAGTACTTTCTTATTTAGTATTGACATTTAAATGACCTCATCCATCTATTTTCTTCTGCTTCTTCTGTTTCCTGCGTGTCACGGGGGTTGCTAGAGCCTATCCCAGCGGATCAAGGACGAATGTCAGGTGGACGTTACAGGTACATCACCGGAGCACCACGGGGCCACATGAAAGACAAACAACCACTCACCCACACTGACGTCTATGGGCACCTGTAGCTCTAACCCACTGCACCACCATGCTGCCCACAGGTATAGATTGAAACTAGAACCAATGCAGTCACAGACTGCAACATCCCGCAACACCCCTGAATTCAAAATTTTACCCTGACCTACGTGCATAGGTCAAAGGTCAAAGCCAGTACATAGGCAGATCAAAGAAATAGCTTTGATCTATGGTCACGCTCACACAGGCCTTCTCTCTCGTCTTTCTATCTTACCGGTTCCTGAGTGTACAAAAGTTGAGATTTAACCTTGACCTATTTTTCTCAAGGTCATTATCATCTCATCTTCATCCCCTTTGCTGCCTGAGTCATGTGATTTTGTTCCATCTTTCTATCTGAACGGTTATGAAGACTTTTGTTGGACTAACGAACAGACAAACGAACAGACCAACACTGACAGTTACAACTTTTGAACAAGTCAGGTTACAGACAGCCTCTCACAACCTGTTGTGTTTGTAGTTTGTGAAGGTTTTTACATGGAATTTGTAGAGTCTTTAATCTGCAGCTGTTACAGGAACATGAGCAGAGGCCACATCCGACCACAAAGGTCCAGGAGGCCCAAACCGGATCCTGCTGGTTATAGAAGGGGGGTAGACCTCCCAGGGACTGACCTGATGGGCTCGAAGGGTCTGGGTTCTGGTTGGGGTCGGCTGTTGAACTGTTTGATGATCTCCCGAATGTTAGACGTCGGCTCAGGCTTAGGTTCAGCCGGGGTAGGTGTGGCTTTAGGAGGGGGTGTTTCTTTGGCAGGAGGGGCGACAGGGGGCTTCACTGCATCACATGAGACAGAAAACAAACCATAAGACCTCTGGATTTCACAAAGTATTATTTAGCACCTTCAGCTGATTATCTTACCAACTGGCTTAGGGGCCGTCGGGGGGGGGGGTTTAGGAGGTAACTGTTGGGAATGATGCTGCTGCTGTCTGGGGGGGCTGGGCGTGGCTGACCGATGGCCTGGAGGACAACGGGGAGAGAGATGGTGAGGAATCAGGAAATAATTCTACTAACAGGAAAATGATTACATTCAACAGTTTGAAGAAGATAAAACGTGACGATGATGCCTCAAATTTATATTTCGTATGAATACAGATACAGGGGGCATTTTACAAACACACACATTAGCAACTAGTAAAGAATGGGAGGGGGGGACTAAAATTACCAAGATACAGGAAACAGGTAGAAGAGTGGCTTTGGATTCCCTTCAGCTCCACTCACCAAACTTCTGGAAGTACGCCTTCTTGTCTCTGAACGAGTGCTGGTCATCGGGATCGGGGGAGTCCACGTCTCTTTGTGGCTGTGGAGGAAATGAATGAACACACCGACTGATGTCAGTGCTCAGACTTAAAGAGTTTAAAGATATAGCGTAGTTGTAGGATGACACACTTTTATCCTGGCCACTGTTTTGTGGGGATCTGCTGTACCCCACTCATCGCTGTTGTCCAACAGCTTTCAGTTCGAGGCGGTCCAACACACAGTTAACAGCTAATACAAGAGCACTACTGTGCAGTATTTTCCAAAGCCTTTAATTTTCTCAATTTCTTATAATCCAATGTGCCTTATATATGAAATTTTTTTTAAAAATAGACCATTAATTGAAGATGAGTTCTCAGATGCATTTTATAATCCAGTGCACTTCATGTATGAATTTTGTTTTTTAAATAGGCCATTCATTGAAGGTGCGCCTTATAGTGCGGAAAATACTGTATATGTTTGGTCCAAGCCTGACAATAGTAGAAAAACATACCATAAAACAAATACGTTTACATTAATTAAACTATATTAAGCAATGAATGAAATTTATTTTGGTTATTCATATTTCTCACATTTATAAAACAAAACAAAACATATTTTAGTAGGTGAAAATAATAATTCATGGTTAACTGTGATGAAGTGTTTTTTTGTCCTCTCTGTCGACAACCTGACGCTAAAAATGTCTTTTTCTTACACTCTCCTGTTCTTATTTAGGAAAATAAAAGAAAATCTTTCTTCATTTTTGTTTTTGTTGGCTGATCGGTTGCTTCTACCCACAAGCAGCCGTTGCCATGGAGCCTGCTATCATCCCTGTTGTGTTTACCTGAGGCTCGTGCTTCCTGTGGCTGGAGGTGTGCTTAGCGGCAGGTGTTTTGGACCGGGCAGGCGGGGGCGAGGAGGATCGACGGGAGGGGGAGTAGGAGCGTTCTCGTCGCTGGGACCGACGGCTCCGCTGCCTCTCTTCCTCCTGCTTCCTCTGCTGCTCCTGCGTCTGCTGCTGGGACAGATTCATCGCCTGCATCGTCATCTGCTGGGCCTGGAGAGGAGGAAAGAGGATGAGGGGGAGTCAGGGGAGGCAGAATGAAAGGTAACAACCATCCTAACGCGATGTGAGCTGGTCCTTACCATGAGAAGGGCCTGCTGGTTGATGAGGGCCTGCTGTGTTGCCGCCATCTGCATGGGGTCGGCAACAGCAGGGGCTGGCATGGGAATCTGAGGCATCATCATGGCTGTTAAAGAATGAATGAAAGCAATGTATGTAAATATATAGGTACTGCAACGAGTGCAACAGCAGGTCCACAGAGACATTACCACCTCAGGTACTTCTCACTAAGTGAAGGTCAGCTACAAATTCACAAGATACTCATGTTCACCCTGTACAAGTCTGTGGGACTGAGGAGGAACTGAGAGTGATACCTTGGAGGAGCTGACGTTAGCCACCCTTCAAATTATTAAGAACTTTGTTTAGGATTTTAATGTACAAATTTATGTGCAGAATAGAGCTAGAGAATCTGAAAAGTGAGACAGAAAAAAAGAAGTGCAGGCCAGGGAAGAAAGAGGAGGAAGACGACGCAGAAGCCAGTGTTAATTTTTAACTTACAATAAAAGCTGTGAATAAATCTCTCTTATGCTAAAAACTGTCATTGAAAACGCAAAAGCCAATGTAATGTAACAATCTCCCATGATGCTATTCTGACTCATATGAATACAGCCTGCCATCCCAACGGAAGCCAGAACAACTGTTTGCTTTCAGTTCTGACCTGGTTATGAAAGTGAACAAATGGGCGATCAATTTGGAAACTGACACATCTAATGTTGATGACATGTTGTTTTATAGGCTCTATGCTATGCTCTGTGTGTCGGGGGCTCACCTGGCATCGCTGGCATCATGGGAGTGGCACCGTAAGCGGCCATCGATGGGTTAACTGGTGTCCCTGAGCAAAGAGAACAGTTACATAAAGATTAGAAGACTACAGGATCATCAGCATATGGTTCAAGCCTGGAACCACAAACAACAGGACACACTTACCCATAGGATAGCTTGGCATCGTCATCGGCATACCTGGAGGACAGAATGATGAGAGACTGGACTTTCACCCATTATTACACTTTTGACATTGTAGTTTGCCTTGATTTTAGACAATTACTGTCGTATTTTCTTTCAAGCTAGACATAAACTCAAAAGTTAAACTGTTTTTGTATCAGTGGTGATCCCCCCCCCCCCCCCAAAATAACATCTTTCAGATGTAATTATGTTTTATAATATAACTATGATGTTCACTAAAGGATCTACTGGTTGGTGTGTTCAGTTTACCCACCAGCTCCATACATGCCAGGCATCATGGGTCCAATCCCTCCTCCTCCTCTCATCCTACGGTTGAGCATGGCTACCCTTTCCATGTCCTACACACACACACACACACACACACACACACACATACATACACACACACACACACACACACACACACACACACACACACACACACACACGAGTGATCAATAATGTAGAGCGTGACAACACAGCAGTACAGTTACTAAGAAAAATATGACATAAATCTGATGCCATCACTGACCGGCGGTCCCCGGTCCAGCACGCGGTCAAACAAGTCATCAACATAGGTGTCTATCTGTTGACCGTGGCCTGCAGACAAGTGAGAGGTTAGAACAACACACAGAGCCGAGCTGTTTCAGAACAGAACCAGAAATCAGGAGCAACACCTGCCTCCTGGTGGATAATCTCCTCGCCAGGCGCGTCCCTCAGACGGAGGTAGTCGGGGGGCTTGTACAGGAGGTGCTGGTGGGATGAAGGCATCCGTATCCCTGACTGGCATCCTGAGGAGCACAAGACCTTCAGAGTTCCTTACTGTCTTACAGACAAAACAACAAATTTGATCCAGAAATGACTCTAAGAACTCCACCTGTCTCCTTGGTTGCCGAACACGTAGTCAGAGTTTGCTGAGGAGGGGGTTCTTGAATGCATCACTTCAGCCTCAGCTCCAGCAAGAAGATCCATGACAAAGTCTGAGCCGGCCAGATCGGACCAGCCTTCATCGGTCAGGAGGGACACGGACCAGCCCTGCGCCGCCTCCAACACGCCTCTGCAAGGCCCCGACACACAGAAGAGTGAAAACCACCACAGCTGGAAGGAGAAACTACAGGATATGTATTTCTGGATACACAGACATAATGATAATAAATGGATGTGAAAAGACCGCACCGTGAATGAAGAAGCCATGAGGCCATCTGCTCTCCTGTGGTCCACGACTCCACTTCAGTCGTCAGCTTCTCATCTGACAGAACACCTCATTAGGAGTGAACTCCTGCTGTTCAAGGCTCCGACCAACGTTAATCTCACCATTGAATGTGTGTACATCCAGAAGCATGGTTCCCTTCCGCTGGTTGGTGGTCCACTCCAGCTGGGTGGGTGGGTAGACACGGGCAGTGGGAGCTGGGAGCTGCAGAGACGTCAGCAGTTTGTGTTGGCACAATGAGCGGTACTCTCCTGGACCGTGGTCTGACACATACCTGAACACAAAAGACTCGAAATTCAATTCTTTCGAATTCTTTAGGTTTTATAATAATGTAAAAGGGTAAAATTCTTGTTTTCAGAGAGCAGCTCTAAACTGATTCTTCATTCTACAGCGACCCAAACGCCTTCTAACAGGCAGAAACCTTGAGCAGACCCAAGACTGGAGGTGGGCGGAGCCTCTGCTTCCACTGATTGTGGTGAGAGGGAGGAAGATCGAGAGGAAGATAGGGTGACAGGTGGGGAAAGAGAGGAAGATGAGCAGAGGGAGTGAGGGGAGTAGCAAACGTGTAAATATCACAACAATAACAGCTATTATAATAGAAATATTACAATTAGTAGCATTGAAATAAGTATTCCATTAACTACAACAATGACAACAGTATTTTAATTATTATTAGGAATTAAAATAAAGGTAACAACAATAATAATAGTAGTAATAAAAATAATAGCAATTTTAACATTTTCAGTAACTATGGCACAGGATATAAGTTTTTATTACCGTTTATATAGTGAATAATCTCTGCTTCATTTTGTGATGTCTTTGCATGTCATGTGTTTAAAAAGATATTTATAATACAGGTTAGAGCTACTCCATTTTTTTTTCTCTTTTTCTAAACCATACTTTGCAAAATAGCTGTAAATATACACTAATGTAATAAATACATGGGTTCTATTTGGAGGAAGGGGGGTCTTTTATAGATCATGGAAGGTAAAGTCGTTCCTGTCTTTGACCCATTCCTGGGGAGCACTGGGCAACCTGTTGGGGTTCAGTATCTTCAATGACATCAGCATGTAGACTGGGGGGTGTGGGGCTCGAAACAAGACCTTCTAATAAGTGGATGAAGCCCCACTTGGTAGGGGGCTGTGAATAACTGAGTGATTCTAGTGATATATACAAGAGACAGCATTAACACCTGATTGACCCCAGTGACATGTGGGGGGCATCAGGGTAAGTACAGCACCAAGTTTCACCAAGGCTATCATGAAATATCCACCCAGACATACACCTACTTGAGCAGGTGCTTGTCCAGTGTTGGTGAGGGGGTGAAGGTGCTGAGGCAGCAGACCATCAGCAGCCACCCCCTCAGACTGCTCTGTTCCCGCTGCGAACCCCAGTTATGGAAAACCAACTGGGCCAGGATCTCGTCCCTCAAGGCCGGGTGGTTCTGACCCTTCTCCATGATGTAGTTGCCCAACATCTGCTCCTGCCAGCTGCTGAGGTCGGACTCCCCCGTGAACCGCAAGATCTGGGGAGGAGAGGGTTGAAAATGAGAACGCGGTAAACGCACATCAAGTAACAGTTGTGGATCTCGTCCAGTAACTGCCTGATACCAGTTTGTAAATCTCCAGCGCTGTTCTGGCATCTTCAGGCTCCAGAGGGGTGAGGGGTCTCTGGAGGGGGTGTCCTTGAGGCTGGAGCCATGTATCCTGAGGAGATGGTTGACATCTTATTGAGTGAGTATTGTCAACAGTTAACAGTACTTCACATCACATCAGCATGTGGTCAGGTCTGGGGTATGGATCACCTTCAGGACGGTGTTGGTGTAGCGGGAGAACGGATATCGGTCGATATCCAGGGGCAGGGCCAGCTTGAGTTCCGCTTTTACTTGTGGAGGTGCGACCTCCGTGATCCCTGACCCGTGCTGCCGTCCTGGTGGACGGACAGAACAAAACCTTCACCAACAGGAAGAACACTGGCAGCACATATGCATGCATCTACAGTTAGTCTCGTAGGCGAGCCCTGTAGAAGCCGACCTGCTGCGCTGTGAAGTCTGGCTGACAGCTCAGCAGGGATCTCCAACATCCCCACGTCCTGACGGGAGAACACGAAGCAGACGGAGGTTTGAAGTGAGGATTTCTGTTCAACCAATCAAACCAGCATCCATCTATAGCACAGGATATATTCTCTTACCATTCCCGGAGAGACAGACTCAGTCTTTGACACCTTCACTTTGTTCTTCTCGTGAGCTTCCTGAAATTAAAACACAGATGTGTTTTGTTTTTTACCTTTCACATATATTTGTCCATAATTTAATCTCCTGAACCGAAGGCCAGTTTGCTATCCATTCGTTGTCCAGGTATTTCTTTTTCTCTTAACACTTCCTCGTCTCTGCCCGTAATGTGTCCAATCAGACCTATTCTTAGAAACACAACCTGTTATATACTCCTGCAACACCCTCAGTCCTGCTGCCCCGCCTCACGTTAGAGTCCAGAGAGTCAGCCCTTTATCAGGAGGTTTACAGCTGCCATAGAGGAGTCACCTCCATGCAGCTGGGCGGGGGCACCATAGTCTATGATAATGGTGGTCATCAAACCCATCCCACGGATTTCTGTCCGTATTTACAGCATGTGTACCTGTCTAGTCCGTCAGTAATGTACTCTGCTGCGGTGTCAGATCAAGGCTTGAAGTGTCAACAAATATGAGGTCCACAGTTCAGGTTAAACAAGGGTGTGTGCATGGATTCAGGCAGCAACACGCTCCGTTTATCAGGCCACACTTCAATGATCACAGACATCCAACAGCTCCACAGAGCGGCTCTGGACAAACCCCGTCCCGCCTCCACATTGACCATGAATCACCTTCCCACACCAAACAAGTGTGCCTCTTCAAAGAGCCAATCAGAAGGAATCTGGTCCTGTCACTCACAATGTCTTGATGACTTATTGGGACGTTTCCGGTAAAAACAACGTAATCTGATAGAAATCATGTGAAAACAGAGACAACTGGGCGAGAACTTGATCCAGATCACCATCAGATTCTCCAGTCCACATCTCTACAAACCAACTGAATGAATGAATGGATGGATGAATGAATGAATGAAGGCTTCTTGTCTATTAACCCAATGCTGGACGGACTGAAATCCAGAAGTGACGCTAGGACAGAATACACATATACTGTATTTCTATAGTAAATATAAACAACACAATTGTTATCATGGTGTCATTTAGAGATCCATGAAATAAACGTGTTCATTACGACTATCACATGTTTAAGGTGTGGATGTCCTCTGAGAACTGTACATAAAAGTCTTAAGAGATTTTCCGTTTGCTCACAAAATCTTTCAGATGATTTTATTTAGCTAAGGATAAAGGGAGAATTTTGAAAACATATAAATACACACATAATAATAATAATAAGTTTATGAGTGTAAGATGTCTTATTTACACAGATGTATTTCAGCACTGACCGTCTCTGGAGGGGCTGTGTTTTACCAGTGGAAACACATACAAGTTTTTTCAATATTTTTCTTCTTTTAATTCCAACCCACCCTCCATAGCGGCTCTGTCTTCATCCTGGTGGGTTTCATTGCTGACAGGACAGTAGAAGAAACTACAGAACTGACCTCCATGGATGAAGAACGTTTGATAGATCAGAGAAGACTCGTCTGCGGAGCAGGAACGTCTTCTAATGAGTGTCACTCATGTCATGAGAATCAAGTTAGAGCTGACATGAGGTCTCGTTGTTTGTTTTAATGAATCATATTGAGTTGGAGTTGTTAAGGTGAAATAGTTAGCATGAGTGAGTTAAAGGTCATCCCTCACGTTGTACCAGTGCAGACTGGTGTCGCCTATGTCTCTGTATGGATGAGGGAAACATTCTTTAGTTTCTTACACTTCTCTACGATACACTCATGATGTGTTTAAACAGAATGAGTGGCTGACACAAGCAGCCGTCAGCAGGAGCCTGACATCTGTTCATAGTCCAAACCATAAAACAGACAGGAAGCAGCGACAAAACACAAGAACGTCTGCTGAAAACGCATGAAATAGAAAGAACAAAGCTGAAAGTGGTGTTTCTACAACGTTTTACACAGTAAACTGTTTCTATACTGAGACTGTGGGGGTCCGACTGGAGGGGAGGAGAGCAGCGGCCTACCTGTAGAGCTGTGGAGCCGGAGGAACACGGGACTCAGAAGACGGAACGAAGGACAGATGCTGCTTCAAATTTCACTCAGAGGTTGAAGTCCAAGTGTGTGTGTGTGTGTGTGTGTGTGTGTGTGTGTCTGTGTGTGTGTGTGTCTGTGTGTGTGTGTGTCTGTGTGTGACATTAATGCAAGATAAGGAAGTTAGTTACAGCTTGCATGTTAATCAACTATACAGGAAGAAATTCCTCAATGGATGACATCATCAGTCTGCTTTTATTTTTATTTATATTTATTTACATCTATTTCATTTTATTTTCTATTTCATTTTATTTTCGATCTATTTCATTTTATTTTCTATCTATATGTCAACATGTTTAATTGAAGGTGGCACAAAGACAACATTTCGAGTGTTCAAAAAGAGACGTTTCATTTTCTTTTGAAATTGTCAAGTATTTTGATTTAGAAAGTTGTCAAATGCTAAAAGAAAACAGAAGAGCCGTGGATAACCTGCACATCAGTGAAGGCTCCATTAACGCTGAAACATACATTCAGGTTTTAAGCAACATTTGCAGTATGTTATATGTTCTTTTGTGAGGTAGGCTTGGCTTATTTCAGCAGCACAATGAAACAATATTCTGCAGGAGCGACGGCAGCGTGGAAGAGAGCTCAACTGACCTGTTTCCAATCCTGACTCGTCCCCCGCTGAGGAAATGTAACGTATGAGAAATAAGACCCTGAACTCTGGAGCGGCTGAAAATCTCCATCAGAAAAGAATGGAAAACGTTCCATTTTACAATGACAGGAATTATTTTTCTGAGATACAAAGTGCTTATAGAATATTATTAAAATAAAAGGTAATGCAAATTTTCCCGAAATTTTCTGAACATTTTTTGCTGGCATCAAATTATAAATAAAGATTTCATTTTTCAACACAAACAATAATATTTTCCCCTTTGTTGTTGTTTCTTTGGGTTATTTTCAATTCGAGTGACTTTTGAATCATTTATAGAACATAGTATACTATTTCTTTTTGACATTTTACACAGCAGTTTAGTTTTTTTTTAATGTTTTACTTCTTTAAACTATCCTTCATTACCATAGAATATGGTATCTCTTTGAGTTGTGCCTTTTATTCAAAAACTGTTATTAATAGCAATACTGTTGCCTCAAAGCAAGAAGGTTCTGGGTTCAGATCCACCTGAGGATTTCTCTGTGAAAGATTTGTGTCTCTCACCACCACAACACAAAATTGTGTTGACTGTAAGTTGAATAAAGGGGTGACGATATTCAGGGGATACCCCACCTCCATCCTCGTCTCCCTCTTCATTTACCAGAACGATCATTTTTATTTCATACATATTAAGTTAGAATTACTTTCACTGTACAACCAAAGGAAAATGCAATTTTAAATGATATGAATATGAAGAAAACAATGTGGTTGTTATTCTTGTCATTCTTACATGGCCTTGTGTATACAGACCACACACACGAGTAGAGGAAGGACAATCGCACCATGTTTAGACACACAATACAATGAACTTTGACCCCAAACATGGATGTCAGCGATTATGAGAGGACAGGATTATATTATCAATGTTGGTTTAAGCCTCTCGGATTGAGTCAGAGACATTTATATGACTCCATAAAGCCAACAAACATGTGGTTGCTAGGAAGTTGAGTTGAGGGCAAACAAGAATCTCTCTCTCTCTTCCACACACACCCACACACAGACACACACACCCACACACAGACACACACACCCACACACAGACACACACACCCACACACAGACACACACACCCACACACAGACACACACACCCACACACAGACACACACACCCACACACAGACACACACACATCTACCTTTCTCCAGTGACGTCTCTTGATGGTGTTCCTGGTTATCATCATCACCGTCCAGAACTGGGTGATTGTCTGCCTGAGACGCTTGTAGTACTTCCTGAGAGAAGAGGGCAGTGACACACCAACACACACCAACACACACCAACACACACACACACACACACACACACACACACACACACACACACACACCTCCCTCTCTTCTTAGCGTGTATGGTTTCTAATGTTCTTAAACTTCTACATTCTCACTTATTCCTTTTATTCCATTTGAATTTTACATTATGGAATCCAGGACCTTGTCTTCAGTAAATAATGGACAGGACGTAAGCTGTCCTCAGAGGTGCCTGTCGCTAGGAGCAACGTATATCCTCTTATGGGGGATTACATTATTATCTAGTTAAACATTCATCCCTGAATAATATCCACAAATCAAAGCTGTGTAGCTGAGCAGCATCATCTGCATCCATCTCTTTGCACCTCACAGAGTTTGTTATAAAAACACGCATCAGCTTTTCATTTTATACAGTTTGCCATCCATTCAGGAGTAGGATGATGAAGGTGTCTTTGAGGAGAATGCCTCATGTCTCCTACAGGCAGCCTGAAGGCCTACCCTGAGACAGCCAGGACCCCTCCTTCCCGTACCTGGCCTGATGTCCTCGGATGTGGCTCTGGATGATGATGGCTTTCTGTTTGAAGAACTTGAAGTTCCTTCTGCAGAGGAAGCCTCTGATGTTCCTCTGAATGGTGATCGCCGCCCAGGTCTGGGTGCTGCTCCACTTCTCCTCCAGCTGCTGGTACAGAAGCTCCTTGAGGAACACCTGATTCCGATGCACATACATATTCAGACATGTGGATGCACACAGTTGAAGCTTCTAAAAGGCCAATGGGCAGTGAGGCACCTTAGTGAGTCCCAGCCGGTACTGACCCTCTTCTGCACCGACCATATCCAGCAAAGCCACCGTCTGCTGCCTGTCTGACGCCTCCATCAGGCGCTGGGTCAGCAGCACGCCGTATCTGTTCAACAGACGTCTTTAGCTGACAGATAATATGATTTTTTAATTTAAATTTCTTATTTATTTATGATTTCATTAAATTTATTATTATTATTATTATTATTATTATTATTAACAACAACAACAACAACAATAATAATAATAATAATAATAAATATTAATAAATACATAAATAAATAAATAATTTAATTTAATTTTCTATTTATTTAATTTTGAAATTATTAAATTTAATAAATAAATAATAATAATAATTATTATTATTATAATGATCAATAATAACAAATAATAGTAATTAACAATAAATAAATAATAATTTAATTTAATTTTCTATTTAATTTTAAGTTATTGCATGATGATGTTGAGGCAAAATAAGGTCACAAAGTATTTGAAGTGATGGAATGATGACCAATCAGGTGTGAAGGGTTCTAGAAATATTTCCTGCACCTCTCGATGAAGTAGGAGTACTGCATCCTCACAGGGAAACCCTCTTTCCTGATGTGGATGGTCTCCAGCATCCCAGCATGCTTCAGCTGGGCTGACACATAGTCTACGTCAAAGATCCCAGGAAACTAACAAAACACATTTGAAATGTAAAACACGGTCACACATGTCAGCTGATGTTATGACACTAGTTAGCATCAGTGTAAGGAACTCGTGTTACCTTGATGTAGTTTGGCTTCAGACAGTGGATGAAAGTGGTTTTGCATCTAAGTGTCAAAACACAACATTTTGACAGTTTATTGATGAGGAAACATGTGAGATGATCATCAGAGCACTGTCAAATGCTCCTGACAGGAAGTGCAGCATTTAGCATTAGCGCTCTGAAACAAGCATTCACGCAAACAAAGGTCCAGGTTCTGTCTTTGCTTCATCATTTCCTGTTTTAAGTGAATTTACCTGTTGTTTTTACCTTTCAGGCCTCGTTCACGTTTTTACACACTGAGGATTGTTAAGTGTGTGACATCTATCACACCTTGTTCGTCTTCAGTTTGTCGTTTGGACACCAACGACATCATTAGGCGTTGGCCTGTTTGTTTGCTGTTTTGTTTGCTTGACAGGATTATTACCTGGTGAGTTTTTACCTGAGGCCGTAGCCAATCCCATTCAGTTCTGTGTCACTGCTTTCTGTCTTCATCACTGTGAGCATTTTCAAACTTTTTGATGAATATTTTAAAATTTCGTATTTTAAACACATTGAAACTGTCAAGAGAACATTTTATGGATCAGATCCAGAGCAGAATATGAAATATATTCGACAATACTGATTGATTTTCCTTAAAGTGCAGCAGCTCTTACATCGTAAAGCTGATAAAATTTACAGAATCATACCGACTGAGAAAGATTTCAACACCTTGTTTGGATCTCTGTCTTGTTTAACATTATTGATTGTTTCTGTGTTTCAATGATAAGAAAAAACAGATAAATTGTCTTTATAATAAAAAAGACATTCATATAAATTGGCAAAACATTTTTGATAAGACAGAATAGTGTTTCTTGGATAATAATGGAGTAAATGTTTGACTTCCTAACTGACTTTAGGCCCCCAGCTCTAGTACAGATGTCTCTGTGGGTGGGTTTGGTTTGTGTGTTTGGTACCTCTCCAGCCGGGTGGTGAGTTCGCTCAGGGACTGCAGGAACAGCGAGGCGGCGGTGGAGGGCTGCTGGCGGAGGCCCTTCCCTCTCCATCCCAGCTCCCTCTGCTGAATGTAACCGTCCTGAACCTTCCGGAATAACTCCGACACCATCTGATAAACGGTCATGTGACCAGAACAAATTGGGATGTTGTCAAAATCAGCTTTTCTCTGTTTTTAAAGGTGTACGATTACCATTTTGCAACGATCAGTGTATTTTATGTTATTGTACAACATCTTCAAAATGCTTGTATTAATGTAAAACTCATTTCCAGATTTCAGTTTGGAACTAAACCCTTCATTATTCTGTTTTTAGCTGAATAGATATTCTTCACCAAACACAGCAAGGATTTGACACTTTGTGTTGTAATAATAACTAATGATTTTAATAACAGTAATAACAGTTTGCAATTAAAGCAAACGATTTCATTAATATTTGAACCAATTAAAGGGACTTCTTCTCCTTTGGGCTTTTCCCGTCAGGGGTCTCCACAGCCAATCAGTGTCCTCCATCTAACCCTGTCTTCTGCATCCTCTTCTCTCACACCAACTACCTTCATGTTCTCTTTCACTACATCCATAAACCTCCTCTTTGGTCTTCCTCTAGGCCTCCTGCCTGGCAGTTCAAAACTCAGCATCCTTCTACCAATATATTCACTATCTCTCCTCTGGACATGTCCAAACCATCTCAGTCTGGCCTCTCTGACTTTATCTCCAAAACCTCTAACATGTGCTGTCCCTCTGATGTACTCATTCCTGATCCTATCCTTCCTGGTCACTCCCAGAGAGAACCTCAGCATCTTCATCTCTGCTACCTCCAGCTCTGCCTCCTGTCTTTTCCTCAGTGACACTGTCTCTAGACCAAACAACATCGCTGGTCTCACCACAGTTTTGGACACCTTTCCTTTCATTTTAGCTGAAACTCTTCTATCACACATCACACCTGACACTTTTCTCCACCCGTTCCATCCTGCCTGGACATGTTTCTTCACCTCTTTTCCACACTCTCCATTGCTCTGGACTGTTGACCCTAAGTACTTCAAATCCTCCACCTTCTTGATCTCTTCTCCCTGTAACCTCACTCTTCCACTTGGGTCCCTCTCATTCACACACATGTACTCTGTCTTACTGCGGCTAACCTTCATCCCTCTCCTTTCCAGGACAAACCTCCACCTCTCTAGCTTCTCCTCCACCTCGTCCCTACTCTCACTGCAGATCACAATGTCATCTGCAAACATCATAGTCCATGGAGATTCCTGTCTAACCTCGTCTGTCAGCCTGTCCATCACCATAGCGAACAAGAAGGGGCTCAGAGCTGATCCCTGATGCAGTCCCACCTCCACCTTGAACTCCTCTGTCACACCTACAGCACACCTCACCACTGTCTTACAGTCCTCATACATGTCCTGCACCGCTCTAACATACTTCTCTGACACTCCAGACTTCCTCATACAATACCACAGTTCCTCTCTGGGCACCCTGTCATAAGCTTTCTCCAGATCTACAAAAACACAATGCAGCTCCCTCTGGCCTTCTCTGTACTTCTCTATCAACATCCTCAAAGCAAATACTACATCTGTAGTACTCTTTTTTGGCATGAAACCATACTGCTGCTCACAAATGCTCACTTCTGCCCTTAGTCTAGCTTCCACTACTCTTTCCCATAACTTCATTGTATGACTCATCAGCTTTATTCCTCTGTAGTTGCCACAACTCTGCACATCTCCCTTGTTCTTAAAAATGGGCACCAGCACACTTCTCCTCCACTCCTCAGGCATCTTCTCACTATCTAAGATCCTGTTGAACAACCCAGTCAGAAACTCTACTGCCACCTCTCCTAGACACTTCCAAACCTCTACAGGTATATCATCAGGACCGACTGCCTTTCCACTCTTCATCCTCTTCAGTGCTCTCCTCACTTCATCCTGGCTAATCTTTGCTACATCCTGGTCCACAACAGTCACCTCTTCTAGTCTTTGTTCTCTCTCATTTTCCACGTTCATCAACTCCTCAAAGTACTCTTTCCATCTTCCCATCACACTGCTGGCACCTGTCAATAGACTTCCATCCCTATCCTTAATCACCCTAACCTGCTGCACGTCCTTCCCATCTCTATCTCTCTGTCTTGCCAGCCTGTATAGATCAGTCTCTCCCTCCTTACTGTCCAACCGAGCATACAAGTTATCATAAGCTTCTTGGAAGTCATGGGTTTGATTCACATCTTTGATTTGGCAAATGTTTTATGCCGGATGCCCTTCCTGACGCAACCCTCTGTATTTATCCGGGCTTGGGACCGGCACAATAAGACACTGGCTTGTGCCCTCTTGCGGCTACATTTAAACAATAAAGTTAATTTTAAGTGACATATATGTTATTCATCATTGTAAAAAATAGAAGAAAAAATAAATTTTATATTTGCAACGTCATCCGTTTAGTCAGAAAAGCTTAAAATCTGCGCCACAGCAGCTTCCGCATTCAGTGGTCATGTGGGGTCATAGGTCACTGGGGCCAAACAGCTTAGCAGCCATAAGAAACAATGTAATTCTATACGCGATTAACACCAACAGTATCATGGTTACCTGTGATTAACACCAACAGTATCATGGTTACCTGTGATTAACACCAACAGTATCATGGTTACCTGTGATTAACACCAACAGTATCATGGTTACCTGTGATTAACACCAACAGTATCATGGTTACCTGTGATTAACATTAACAGTATCATGGTTACCTGTGATTAACACCAACAGTATCATGGTTACCTGTGATTAACACCAACAGTATCATGGTTACCTGTGATTAACACCAACAGTATCATGGTTACCTGTGATTAACACCAACAGTATCATGGTTACCTGTGATTAACACCAACAGTATCATGGTTACCTGTGATTAACACCAACAGTATCATGGTTACCTGTGATTAACACCAACAGTATCATGGTTACCTGTGATTAACACCAACAGTATCATGGTTACCTGTGATTAACACCAACAGTATCATGGTTACCTGTGATTAACACCAACAGTATCATGGTTACCTGTGAGGTGAACGGTTGTGTCAACAGAACAGCAAAAAGACTTGACTTTCAAATAGATTCACTGTGGAATTAATAACAACTAGAGTCCAATAGTAATAAATGGCGGGTAGCTCAATGCTAAAATAATATGGACAATCCCATTGACGGGCTAGCGCGTTAGCGTTTTTAGCGCGATACCTTGCCAGGTGTTCTAAAGAACGACAGGTCCTTGTCTTCAAGTCTTTTTGCTGTTCTGTTGACACAACCGTTCACCTCACAGGTAACCATGATACTGTTGGTGTTAATCACAGGTAACCATGATACTGTTGGTGTTAATCACAGGTAACCATGATACTGTTGGTGTTAATCACAGGTAACCATGATACTGTTAATGTTAATCACAGGTAACCATGATACTGTTGGTGTTAATCACAGGTAACCATGATACTGTTGGTGTTAATCACAGGTAACCATGATACTGTTGGTGTTAATCACAGGTAACCATGATACTGTTGGTGTTAATCACAGGTAACCATGATACTGTTGGTGTTAATCACAGGTAACCATGATACTGTTGGTGTTAATCACAGGTAACCATGATACTGTTGGTGTTAATCACAGGTAACCATGATACTGTTGGTGTTAATCACAGGTAACCATGATACTGTTGGTGTTAATCACAGGTAACCATGATACTGTTGGTGTTAATCACAGGTAACCATGATACTGTTAGTGTTAATCACAGGTAACCATGATACTGTTGGTGTTAATCACAGGTAACCATGATACTGTTGGTGTTAATCACAGGTAACCATGATACTGTTGGTGTTAATCACAGGTAACCATGATACTGTTGGTGTTAATCACAGGTAACCATGATACTGTTGGTGTTAATCACAGGTAACCATGATACTGTTGGTGTTAATCACAGGTAACCATGATATTGTTGGTGTTAATCACAGGTAACCGTGATACTGTTGGTGTTAATCACAGGTAACCGTGATACTGTTGGTGTTAATCACAGGTAACCGTGATACTGTTGGTGTTAATCACAGGTAACCATGATACTGTTGGTGTTAATCACAGGTAACCATGATACTGTTGGTGTTAATCACAGGTAACCATGATACTGTTGGTGTTAATCACAGGTAACCATGATACTGTTGGTGTTAATCACAGGTAACCATGATACTGTTGGTGTTAATCACAGGTAACCATGATACTGTTGGTGTTAATCACAGGTAACCATGATACTGTTGGTGTTAATCACAGGTAACCATGATACTGTTGGTGTTAATCACAGGTAACCATGATACTGTTAATGTTAATCACAGGTAACCATGATACTGTTGGTGTTAATCACAGGTAACCATGATACTGATGGTGTTAATCACAGGTAACCATGATACTGTTGGTGTTAATCACAGGTAACCATGATACTGTTGGTGTTAATCACAGGTAACCATGATACTGTTGGTGTTAATCACAGGTAACCATGATACTGATGGTGTTAATCACAGGTAACCATGATACTGTTGGTGTTAATCACAGGTAACCATGATACTGTTGGTGTTAATCACAGGTAACCATGATACTGTTGGTGTTAATCACAGGTAACCATGATACTGTTGGTGTTAATCACAGGTAACCATGATACTGTTGGTGTTAATCACAGGTAACCATGATACTGTTGGTGTTAATCACAGGTAACCATGAAACTGTTGGTGTTAATCACAGGTAACCATGATACTGTTGGTGTTAATCACAGGTAACCATGATACTGTTGATGTTAATCACAGGTAACCATGATACTGTTGGTGTTAATCACAGGTAACCATGATACTGTTGGTGTTAATCACAGGTAACCATGATACTGTTGGTGTTAATCACAGGTAACCATGATACTGTTGGTGTTAATCACAGGTAACCATGATACTGTTGGTGTTAATCACAGGTAACCATGATACTGTTGGTGTTAATCACAGGTAACCATGATACTGTTGGTGTTAATCACAGGTAACCATGATACTGTTGGTGTTAATCACAGGTAACCATGATACTGTTGGTGTTAATCACAGGTAACCATGATACTGTTGGTGTTAATCACAGGTAACCATGATACTGTTGGTGTTAATCACAGGTAACCATGATACTGTTGGTGTTAATCACAGGTAACCGTGATACTGTTGGTGTTAATCACAGGTAACCATGATACTGTTGGTGTTAATCACAGGTAACCATGATACTGTTGGTGTTAATCACAGGTAACCATGATACTGTTGGTGTTAATCACAGGTAACCATGATACTGTTGGTGTTAATCACAGGTAACCATGATACTGTTGGTGTTAAACACAGGTAACCATGATACTGATGGTGTTAATCACAGGTAACCATGATACTGTTGGTGTTAATCACAGGTAACCATGATACTGTTGGTGTTAATCACAGGTAACCATGATACTGTTGGTGTTAATCACAGGTAACCATGATACTGTTGGTGTTAATCACAGGTAACCATGATACTGTTGGTGTTAATCGCGTATAGAGCTGCATTGTTTCTTATGGCTGCTAAGCTATGTTTGGCCCCAGTGACCTATGACCCCACGTGACCACTGAATGCGGAAGCTGCTGCGGCGCGAATTTTAAGCTTTTTTGACCAAACGGATGATGCTTATAAAATTTATTTTTTCTTCTATTTTTCATAATGATGAATAACATATATGTCACTTAAAATTAACTTTCTTGTCCCTTTAAGTTCAGATAAAGATGCCGCAAAGGGATATTTTTTACAATATTTATACAAATTGCTATTTTTATTATATCTCAACAATTATGTACAGTGTGCAGAAATGCCAACTTAAGTGGAACCCATAGAACAGCAGAATTTTCCAGGGAAAATATAACATTTAGCTTTTCTTTGGTAACTTTAATTATTTTATTTTACTGTTTTGAACATTTTAAAGGTTTGGTATCTGAGATTTTAGAAAAACATCATACAGACTTACACACAAATAACCAATCAGTAGTGTCTGTAGCTGCAGAGACTCTGCAGCTACAGACTACTCCAAGTGCATTTGCTTCGAGTAGTTGGTGTACGACCATAAAAGTCAACTGTTAAAACTGCCCAATGTCATCAGAACAATGAGTGTAGTTCTTACACCCATTTTGTAAAGAAAAGCGTGGGTCTATGTCCAGTTGGCTCACCTTTAAACGACTTCTGGCAAAAAGCTCCACCACTTCTGTCCTGAACTGGTCGTGGTTCTTGTTCAGAAAATTGTGAACCTGGAAAATTAGTGTTTGTTTTTTAAACCACAGTAATAGCTCAAGATACGAGCTGCTCGACATACGAGTTCTCTGAGATACAAGCCGTCGCTCTGTCCGTATTTTTGTTCAACATACAAGTGACAATCTGAGATACAAGCTCTGCTTTGGGACACCATCACTAGTTGGCGGAGGGATACATCAGCTGAGACCGGATCTCGTTCTTGTTCACAAAGCTCAAATGCTGGTGACATTGGTTTCTATTCATACTTTATCATTGTTCACGTAACTTATATATAATTAATTATACACAGGTTAAGTCTGCATGTCTCTTAGGTTAAAAATTAAATTTAACAACGTTTTTTGTTTTAAATTAGGAACAAATCAAAATGATTTTAGGTATTTAAATGGGGAAATGTTGTTTAACTGACAAGCTGAGTCACATGACGTATCTTGAGGTATGACTGTACTGTGGTGTCATTGCATCAAACTGTACAGTATATTAAATATACACAATAGCATTGTGTTGTTCTGGATACCTGATAAGTGACGGCTCCAGCATAGTGGTACACAGTGAAGACTGGCAGTGGGTTCTTGGGCTTGGCATAGTAGGGGCTGTTCCCATGATGGTAGTGGCACTTCTGCAGGAAGGTGTGGTCTGTCGCCTGATGAAGATACGTCCGCTGTTAATATTCTTCAGTCCCTCACACAAGATCATATGTAGAGACACAGGTAAATACTGTAGGAGAACCCCTCTGAATGTTAAGGGTCTGGATATTCTTTATTCAAAATCAGTAAGCAGTGAATACTGTCATATTAACAAATATATTTCATCCAGATTTAACTTGCCCATTAACAGCTGATAGAGGACTTCAAACACAATGTCCATGTTTACCCATGTGTACCTGGGGCAGGCAGGTTTGGTCATCCAGGATCCGAAGGATGCCGTGAGGTCTGGAGGAGATCAGTTCTGGACAGGAGTGGAGGTTTTTGAGTGGCATGGGATACCACTGGATCTGTTCCGCACTGTACTCCTCCTGCAGGATGCACACAAGCACACTAAGCACACTACACTAATGTGTGACGGCTTTTAATGAGTCGCTTTGGTTAGCACAAAACCAATCCTTTGTTTTATTAACCATTTTTTTGTTTGGATGATGGAAACAGACACCAAAACCATTAGTGTCAATGTGCCATGATAGAATATTAGCATAAATTAAAAGTAATATGGAAGACTGAACTCCCTGATTTGTCTAATGATAATAATAATAATAATAATAATATATAATATATAATAATAATAAATAATAATAATATAATGATAATAATAATAAATAATATATAATAATGATAATAAATAATAATAATATAATGATAATAATAATAATAGTTATTATTGTTGTTATTGTTATTATTACAGTATAATAATAATAATATTATTATTTGCCATCTTTCCGTTTCCTGGCAGAGGAATAAAGGGTTCTTACACTCTTCAATTCTTCAGTTGTAAGTGTTATTAAAATGATAATTCATATGAACCATTCAGTGATGGACTTCCATTGGTTTAATAATCACTCTCATTGAGCTATCAACCATTAGTGATGATTTCTAATATTTCCTTGGGGCATTAGTAAACTGCTCGTCACCTGACACGTGATGACCTATCAGAGTGGTACCCTTCTGGTCTGTTGACCTTCTCGTCTCTAACACAGTGTGTAACCACAGACCTGCTCCTGGGAGATCACCGCCTTGGTCACAAAGTGTTGCAGCTGCTCGTTGGCAAAGTTGATACACAGCTGCTCAAAGCTGTTCACGCCAAGGTCCTGCAGAGCAACACGCATGAGCTGTGATGTCACCCAAACACACAGGACTGAGAACACATCGGACACCAACCTCAAATCCATAGATGTCCACGATGCCCACAGTGCTGTCCATCTCTGTGGGACTCAGCCACTCATTGATTTGCTCCAGCAGCCAGTCAAACAGCACTGAGTACAAGGCTTTGGCAATGGCATCCCTGCAACAGAGGGCGCATCCTCAGTGAGTGGCCCATTTTAAAACTGTTTTCACTAGAACAGGGTGCACCACATTATAAGGTGCATAGAGCAGAAACTACTGTAGTGGCTGTGGTTGTGTTATACATCCACCAGATTGAGCTGCGATAAAGGGATTACATTCAGCAATGTTTGCCATACTTCACGGATGCTTTATTTATGAATGAATAGTAAAATAAAAGCCTCCTTTAAAGTTATAAAACAGAAATAGGGATTATTATTTTTGAAGTAGTAAAAAAAAAATTTTGTAAACTAATCTGAATTGAAAACAATCTCGGGAATCCTGAGTGACACTTAACGGTAGATATATATGTTTTTATTCCTATTATTTGTACAGTAACGTGATATTATGTACTTTTCAGGGTTTTCTAGTGATTTCACGATTCCCATATTTGTGTTGGACAGACCTAAAGTCAAGTAAAATGATGTAAACCGAGTTATACCTGTATAATACGACATAACGTGTTGGTTAGGATTTCGAATGGCATTAATGACTGTTGAAAGATTGACTTTAGTTAATGCTAGTAAAGATACTCAACTAACATCACTCAGGACAGAGAACAACGTACGGTAGTCATTTATATAGTATACATGCTCTCACCTGGATTCTATGGCACTTTCCACAGACAAAGGACAGTAGATCCTGTCATAGGTCGTCTCCTGTAGGAGAACAAACCAGTCAGTTTGCACACATACACATATGCACATGCATGTTAAAAACACGCTAGTGGAGATGACTGACTGTGACTCTGTGTGTGATGACTGTCTGCAAGGCCTCTGAGGAAACGTGCAACAAGCTGCCGACCCTCCTGGCTTCAGCCTCGCTGAAGATGCGAGCCACCTCGAACGACTCGCTCTGAAACACAGACACCGACTGACACACACTGACAGTGTGTGATGAGTCCAGGTCCAGGCACCACTAACACACACACACACACACACACACACACACACACACACACACACACACAAACACACACACACACACACACACACACACACACACACACACACACACACACACCTCATAGGAACTGAAACACATGTTCCCAAGCTGCAGGATGGAGGACAGGATGGCCCAGATGGTGGAGATCTGATCAACATGCAAACCGATGGTCTCAAAACACTGAACCAGGAGCTGAAAGTCCTGCTTGTCCTGTTTCCCCTTCAGTTCACAGGAACCTCCCTGGAGGGGGGAGACAGAGATGTATGGTAGAAACAACAGAGATGGAGAACAGGTCTGTGTTTTCTGATGTACTTGATTTAGGTAGTAGTATGTCTCAGCTCCTTGCAGGTAGAGTTCCTGCTTGTCCCAGTCATTCATACCCGCCAGTAGCTCATAGAACACATGGTAGTTCCTCTCCTCTCTGGCCTGCAGCGTTAAAGTACAAGATGAACATCAGGCAAGTCAGGTGATTCTGTAGGTTTCATTCTGTGATGACACTGTATGTATGTGTACAGTATTTTCCACACTATAAGGCGCACTGGATTATAAGGCGCACTGTAGGTTTTTGAGGAATATTGAAGTATTTTGGGTGCGCCTTATAGTGCGGAAAATACTGTAGTTTAAATAACTAGACACACACTGTCTTCACAGCCACAAACACACACCGTACAACCTGAGGAAGAGTCGAGTCCACTCAAAATTTTGACAAACAATGCAGGGAAAAGTTCTTCTCCGATCATAACTCATTGTGTTTTGATTTTTATATATTCTTTCCTTTACTTTTCAGACTCCACAAGATTTGCATCTTGAAATTTTAAAAATCGACCCAGGTTGTCAACTCATCCAAAAAATAGATTCATTCATTGGAATGTTGTTGTCTGCAGGTGATCAGAACTATGTGATCAGTTTTAAGGGTGGAGGTGTCGTCTATCAAGACAATCAAGACACCAAGTCTTTATTGTCAAAGAAGCAAAAACAAGCACACAGGGACTTGAAACATTTTCCATCAGGAAAACACAAGAAGTACACACTGAAGTATTTTATTCCAACAGCCAAACACATTAATTTATACACTGAGTTTTCCTGCTCTTCCTGATGTCTTTTCATCTGCTTAACCTTATGGCATTAACTTCTCCTGCAAACACAACATCATGGACTAAACATGATGTCTGTTTTCAGCACACAGCATCCTCACCTGAAACACAACCCTGGACTTCTCCAGGAGATATTTGGACATTGAAGTCCCTACAACAATCCCACTGTCAACCAAGACAAGAGACAGTCCACAAATGACACCAGCATCATTAAACGAGGGGCATATCAGAAGGTGTTTCCACAGGGGTGGGGGGCAGGTTGACTCACCGGAGGATGTGAATATGAAGGTACTTGCCAAACCGGCTGGAATTGTTGTTGAGGATCGTCTTGGCATTTCCAAAACTCTCCAGGATGGGAAAGACCTCCATGGGCTGGTCGGGGAAGGAAAGGAAAGGAAATGTATGCCAAGAACACAAAGTGGCCCAGTTTGACCAGCGTGTAATGTTGACAGGTGATGAACCAGTACAGTTGTTGGTGTCCACAGTGAATTAATGACCTGTCTCAGGTTGTTGTTTCTGCCCTGGTACATTGAGCTGAGGTAGTGGACGATCAGCTTGGTGGCTTCAGTCTTCCCTGAACCGCTCTGCCCACTGGAAGACAAATAAACATGACCTCCACGTTTGTTTCTATCCTTCGTACTTCTTATGTATTTGTTAGAGAAATGTTTTGGGTGTCTAGACAACAGAATAGCAAATCTTTTTTTCTTCAGATTCTCTGTTGAAATCATGTTTTCCAGGGGCTGTTTTTTCTGGGATTGTGTGGCTCAGGGTTCAGGTTGGAGGGCACCGAGCCACCGTGGACACCAGAGGATCACATGACAAACATTTTTAGTATTACAGCAAGAAATATGAAATAAAAACTAAGTCTACGGGGATGGTCTCTCAGTACAGTCATGACAGCATCAATAGAGCTGTAATAAACTAAAACAGATGAGACGGATTTAGTTACCTTATAATGATGCACTGCTCCTGCGTGGAGGCTTGAGACTGACTGAACGCGGCATCAGCGAGGGTGTACACATGGCTGAGGCAGAAGGTGAAGAAGAGTCATCACTGGTGATGAAGAGCACGAAGGACACGAGGTCCTCAGACCGACGCTACAGAGAATGCAGAGTAACGTGAAGACCGTTTGCTCACGGAGGGTTCCTGTGCTGCTCTTTGCCCATGTACTTCTGTCTGACCTCCTCTGTGTAGATGTTAAGGGGCTTGAAGGGGTTAATGGACAGCAGCATGTTTCCAATGTAAGTCTAGAAAAGACGGGCGTGATGCAGAGAAGAAGTTCACTGGTAAGTAACTTTCCAGACCAGAAGTGACCAGTTACCTCCCAGAGAACACCAACACGTCTGTGAGCACACAACAATTAAAAAAATCTAATTCACTGAACGCAGTTATCAAAGTACAGTTACTTTATTCAGGATTATATTTTTATTTTTATTGTTAATCATATATTTTATCAATTAAGTACAAGCAAAGGTTTATAGATTTCAGCATGTTATGTGGTAATGGTAGGGGAGTGGTTAACGCTAACAAGAGTTAACGGTACCACCAGGTTTAACTCTACCTTAATTTTTGACTTCATGTCAATGCAGAAAAAATAATGATGTCAACTCGTAGACAAAGAAACTTCTTTAGTAATTCTGGTTTTAAGATCCTTGCATTTACATAATGAGAGAAGGCAGGAAAAACATTGAAAGATTAACCAAACTAGCTGTAAAGTGTTTGATGAGACTTACATAAATACAGTCACGATGGAACCTCTTCTTCAGATTCAGGAGCACAGAGCTCTCACACACCTCTCTGGAACATCAGAGTGGAGGTTTTAGATTAGCATGTGTGTGTGTGTGTGTGTGTGTGTGTGTGTGTGTGTGTGTGTGTGTGTGTGTGTGTGTGTGTGTGTGTGTGTGTACTCACTCTAGCTGAGACAGATCTTCCACTTCATCGACCTCTACTACTCTTTTGCTGCCAGGCATCGCCACCTGGAGGGGGTAGGAACATGAGTACAAATGAGAACACGAGCCAAGAAGATCCCTCCAGACAGGTTTGTGATCTTCAGACACCTTCTCCTCTTCATCTTCTCGCCTTCATCACCTCCTAGTTCACGCAAAGGCTGAACTAAATTTGCTCTCTTAAAAAGTGGATGAATCTTCAGCCCTTCATTTTTTTTACAAGGTGTGTTTTGTTCCTGCACTTTTCTGCTGCTAATAGTCCTCAAAAACTTCCCACAACATGCAACCAATCCACTTAAAGCGTGACGCTATGTGATAGCTGATATGCTGTGGGCTCAGGGCAGTGTGAGTTGGTGTGTTGGATATCCTTTTGTTCGTAGAATAGCAAATAAATAAATCAGCAGCAAGTCCTTTATGTTCTATTGTCTGGTTCTAAAACCGATAAGCTGGGACTCATGGTCTTATCTGTCAGACAACCACAGCTGAACCTGCCTGAATATACAGCATTATCATTCTGTGGGGTTTAACACGGTTTATTGGAGCCTGCTTTTTGACACATCTGAAGAAGAACTTAGTAGGATGGAACTGGTATATAAACCATCCATCCATCCATCCATCCAGTGTCTTGCAGACAAGATTATCGTAATCGTTTTGTCCACAGCCACGTATCCAACTTGTGGGTCATGAATCTGCTGGAGTCTAGCTACAGTTAGCTACAGCTAGCTACAGGCGAAAGGCAGGGTATACCCCTCATAAGACGCCAGCTGAGCTCATCACGGGACCACACAAACGCTCACACCTGAAGACAATTATCTGTGACCAATCCACCTAAGTTGCATGTTTTTGGAGATGAAAGGAAGCTGGAGAACCCGGGGAGAACCCACACAGACACAGGAGAACATACAAACTCTGCACTGAAAGGAACCCAGAACCTTCTTGCTGTGCCACCATAAAGCTATGGTGTAGATGGTAAGAGAAAGTAAAAACACTAGAGTAGAAGAAATAGAATGTGAAAGGTGGTCTTTCGCTACTTCCTACGGGACCAGAGTTAAAGGTAGTGTCTGTTGGTCAGTCAAATGGCTGTTTGAAGTAAATACTGTTAATTATTAATAATACCTGAGTGCTGATTAGTCGACTCTCCAGCATCTCCTGGGTGGGATCCTCTGACTCCCAGGGGCCCCTGCCATTGTGGGCAGGAACAGTCCTGACCTGTCCCTCATCATCATACACTGTCCATTTGGTTAGCTTCTCCACTGTCTGGTGGGGCAACAGGTTCTCAGCATGTAGCCAGTCCTGAACAACACGTAACAAACACAAATTAACTTAAGATAATTGTCAAACCAAATGTTCTTACAGGTACACACAGTTTATAATACCAGTAATTCTGTTCTAGGGATTGTACAGTTTACAGAATGTTATTTCATACTCATATTCTCCACAAAAAATGTTCACATACCTGAGGGTTTCCACTCATCCGCGGGTTTCCAGTCCAGTGCACTTCAGGTTGGCCAACAGTGTAGATACCACCCTCACCCATCAGTTGAGCCACTTCCCTGTCTGCATCTTCTTCATACAAGGACCGAACGTGCAACATTGTTGTTGCCTCCCCATTTGGAAAGGGTGGGGTGCTGGACTGTGGTACTGCAGCTTCAGCCTCTCTCTCTGGGTCTGGTCCATTTTGAGTTGGTCCACCTCCTTTTGTTCCTCCCAACAAGGACATCTTCGTCAGGTCTATCTGCGAGTGGTTGACTTTCCTCCTTGTTGCCTGTAGCAAATGGACCCCATCCTGATTGTCTAGGGGTGTTCTTTTATTTGTATCCTCAGCAGTCGGTGATCCTTCTAGTGTACCAGTAGACACAAGGCTACTTTCTGCCACGTCTCCAGCTGATGTTGAGCCTTCTGGCAGGGGCTTCTTGATGGATTTCAACAGAGTGAGATCTGGTTTGACAGGGAGTACAAGCCTGGCACCTGGTTTTGGAGGTTTGGACGTTGGTTCTCCTGGTGATCCAGAGGTATTTGATGGATTAGAAGGTCCAGGAGCTGCAAAGGGCAACTCGGCTGTCTTTGCTTTGCCCAGTTTGTTCATCCTGGGAAGTACCACAGCACATTTGGCCTCTATCTCTTTCTCCCCGGTTGATGCACCTTCTGCTCCTCCTCCTTCTGCTTTTTCCTGTAGACACTCTTTCTCTGTAGCTTCAGAGGAGCTTCTGTTTTTCTTACTAGCCAGACTGGCTTTACTGGCAACTCGCATAGCTATCTTTTGTTTGAAGATATTGCGCTTAGTTTTTGTAGGACCTTGTTTCTGTTTTACTGCCCTGAGGGAGAGCCAGCGGGAGATCCCAAAGGCTTTAGTCCAAGCAGAGAGCTTTTTCCTCAAGTTTAATCCCTGTGGTGCCTTCTTCTGTATCCAACCAGACATTCTGCGAAGAGTAGTCAGACCTTTTGGCTGTGCTACCAAACGATCCTTGGGCTCGTCAGTTGCCGCATCAAGGATTCCACCCTCTCCTGTTTTCTCATCCGGCTTTGCCAGCATCTTACCTGTTTTCTGTCTGGAAGATTCCGTCTTGGATTTCCCTAAGAGAAGGCTCCGTGGTTGACCCGTGACGGTGTTCCCAGCTTCCTGCTTGTCGTTCGGCTCTAGAATGGCTTTGAGATTTTTACCTTTGGCTTTCAGGAGCATGATTCGATTTTGGCCATTAATGGCTTTGGTCAGTGTTGGCTCTTCTTCCTCGTCATCAGGACCAGATCTATTGGCTTTGACAAGAGAAGTTTTGTCATTAACATTCTTTGCTTTCGTTAACCGAGTGTTGTCTGTTGCTGTGTCGACCTTGTTGGGGAAAATACCTTTAGAAGGCTGGATCTCTGTTGCAGGAATGGATTTGTCCTCTTTCCTTTGGTTCTTTTTCTTCTCTTTTTCTTCCTTTGCCTTTTGTTTGGCTTCTTTTTCTAGCCTCTGCTTTTCCAATTTGGTCTGCTTTTTCTCAGCCTTCTCCATCTGTCTAGCCGTTTTAGTTTTTTTGAACATCTTGTATTTTGACCTTTGCACAGGTTTTGAGATGCGTGAAGTCTGTCTCCGTTGTCTGCAGGCTTTAGCAGCTATTGGGTCCTGGATTATCTCGTCTTCACTCCCATCAGTTATTACTTCCTTCTCGTTTTCCTCTTCTGATTCACTAGATGTGACGGGTTTAGCCTCAGAGCCACGTCTGGATTGATCTTCCTCTGAAAACTCTTCGTCGGAGTCCTCGGTCGCGGTCTTTGCTGACTCTCTTTGGGTATCTGAAGTGTCAGTCTCCTCTTCACTGCTCTCTGCACTCTTCTGGGTCTCAGATGACTCCTCATTACTTCCCTGCTCCACCTCTTTCTCATCACTGCTAGTTTCCACTTCCTTCACCCCCACTGAGCTCCCTGCATCACTCTCTGATTGATCCTCATTCTCACTCTCCGTCGCTAAACCATTTCTCGTGTTTTCAGGTTTGTTCGGGAGCTTGGTGTTGGCCCTTTTTTGCATACGTGGGGGTGTTTTTAATGGTTTGGCTTTGGTAGTCTTCTCTCTGACCCCTTTAATCTCACTAACTTTCACAGGTTGATCCAGTGACCTATCATTTCCTGAACTTTTCCCACTTTGTTTCTGTGGGCCCTTCGGTTCTGTGTGAGGCTTTCCAATTGCTGCATCGTTCCTTCTATTACTCTTTACACCTGGCTTTACATTCTGCCCAACAGGTGAATTTCCTTTACCTTTCTGCGTTCCCTTAGGCTGAGAACCAATCTGTCTAGCATGTTTCTGTTCATGTCCCTTTTTTGCAGCTTCTGTTCTCTGCTTTGTAGCGTTTGTTCTGTTTTGAGACTTGACTGGAGACATGGCTATAAATTCTGAGTAAAAATACCTAGAGAACAGGCCAGTCTTTATTTTGTAATTTAAGAGCTTATAACAGACTTGCACATTTTTGCTGTCAAGGAAACAATTCAAATATATAAAAAGGCACTTAATTAAATTAGCAATCAACAAAATGAACTATAAAGTTGAGCAACACGTCTCTCAAACTTATTGACACCGGGTGCTATGACCATTCAGCATTAAAACCAGGTTTCACTCCTTTGTCCTTGTTCTGATAAAGACACTCAGGTCAAGTTTAGTTTAGCAATAACCAACATGAGTTTTTAAGTCCCTTTCTTACTTGGTAAATTTAAGATCACTTCATATCTCGATGAAGACAGTCAACAACAAACATTCAGTAAAACAGGCAGAAAAAAACGAAACCAACTTGTGACTCAAACACTTTGTCCTACTTAATGAAATTACTGGTAGCAGGGATTATCAGCAGGTTAGACTGAAACTGTACGAAAGGAGATTGTCTTTACATCCAGCTAAATGCCGTTGTCCATCCTGACCACCCTGGGGGGGGACAGAGAGTGCTCATTCAGTGTAATATAGCTTACCAAGCTTCTCAGGTGAAACCCAGGCGCCACTGGGGGGGCTCCAAAGTGCTCCAACCTGTTCTCAAGAGCTGGTGTCACTGACACGACCACACACCCGTGCTCAAGAGGAGAGCTCTGGGGGGACGTTAGCAGCATCCCACCCCCTGACATTTTACAGGAAACTACACAGCCACATACGCCATGCACACAAATGTTGATGTGCAGCTTTATGTCTACACACCCACAATGCTATCAAAGACACAGGTGAGCCGAGATCCAGGAACACCAAGTGCCTCCTGAATAATACAGCTGAGCTCCATCTGGCGGGTCACAGCTCTGCTGCCATTCATGGGGCCAGCTGGTGAATGCTGGAGAGGAAAGGTGAGAAGTTCTGTTTGGAGTATCAGCAAAAGTTGCAGATGCAGGAGACAGGAACTGGGACCACGACCTGGTTTTTTCTGCTGGAAGAGGGAGAAGAGGCTCATACTGGAACGCTGGACTGACCCGTTTCATTTAATCACAGCTCACTTTAGATCAGAAATATTCACAAGTGACATTATTCTCCTTGTACTGTGTTCCACAAACTTATTTTAAAATAGTGCTACTAATTTTTATAAATGTGACTGAATAATTCAACATTCTAATAAATATTTCCATGCTAACAAAGACGGGATACAGACAGCAGCTGATAGCCTGGTCGGACCCTGAGCATATTAGAATTTAAAAACTCAAGAATTACTTTTGGTTTAAAAGTGCTCGGGTTTTCTCTGTCTGACTGGTTTAAAGCAAACTTCAGCACCTATTTGACTGTCCTTAAAATAATTTGTGGTCACCCAAGTTAAAATTCCTCCATGTGGATGATTGTGGACGTACAAACCCTAACATTAAAACCCACAGAGGCATTCAAAGTATCTGTATGAACCACTCATTGAACTGTAAGTAGAATATAAAATGGAGGGAGAGGATAGTGAAGCTCAATGTTTTGGCCTCCTTTAACATCTTCAGGTTCCATATGACTGGTTTTGCAGGGTCATCCATCAGCAGCGCCGCTGTCGGCTGGATCTGCCTCCGTCACTTCCTTGGAGGGTTCAGGTTGCAGCGAAGCCACCGCAGCTACAGGCAATTAGTGGACAAAGCGTCTCCTTCTATAATGGATGACCAAAAACTCTTGGCTCTGCTTCTACGACAACTGATCCCTCTTTTATCCACTTGATTGGCCAGCTTCTGCGGCTCACTAAAACATGAAATTATAGCAGGACCTTCAGAACAATCCAGAAACTGTGAGAGTTATAGTTTCAGACAAGCCTAAATGACCGGTTGGAAATCAGAAATTACATTATCTCCGGTTTCAGTGAAGAATGCAACGACTTTTCACTCATACAGACGCAAAGAGTTCCTTCTAGTAAAGCAGAAGCAAATAAGGTTGAGACGTCGCTGTACCGATAAAAAAAAAAGACAATCATTCTTGTGTTTCTTGGGAAAACACATGTAATAATTATTCACAAGAAACTTGTAGTGTGAAGGTTCAAATAAAAAAAATTAGCATTAATCATTTCACTACAAAAATATATTCTAGGCTGACACTAAATTACCCAGCATTCTGAGACAGTACCAAAATATTTCCTTGTACAGTCTAAAGAGCAGCCAACCCCATTCCGACAGGCCCACAGGTACAGATTGAGTTACGTACTTACTATATATATTAAAGACATTTCACTACAATAGCTTAAAATTATATTCCTAAATTACATCACTCATTGCTCGCATTAAAAAAACGCTTTCCATAAAAATAATTAAAACCAAACCCCATAGAAAGCTGCTCCCCCTAAAATAAAATACAGCATTGTGAGCTCCGCAGCAGTGGAGGCGTACCTATGGCCGGTTACAGAGTGGACGGGGGGGGTGTATGTGTGTGTGTGTGTGTGTGGGGGGGGGGGGGGGCACAGAGGCTGCGTTAGCTAACACACAGCTTCGAATGGCATTACATGATGGCTGAAATATCAAGATACAAGGTGACAGAATGAAAACACATGAAAGCCTTTTCCTCTTCTGGGGCGTCGCTGGTCATCTTTTCTATTGGTAATTCATGTGAACCGTACGGAAGCCCACGTCTGCCAAAAATGAGGAAACCATGAAAGACAGAATAAACAATTTAAGTGAAAGGAATAACAAGGCTGGATTATGAAATTGAATTTTGATGTCAAAATGTGGAATTTAAATTTGTATTTAGATAAAATATTGTGAAAATGACAGCGCGAGTTGAATCCTGACTTAGCATCCGATTCCTCATTCTTGACAAAAAAAATGGACTTTCACATTATACATCCAAGGGATTCTTGAAATAACAATCAGGCACAAATCACAAAGTTCAAAAAAATAAAACATTTTCATCAGCATTGTTAGAAACCGTCCCCGACACGGCTTCCAGGTGTTTGTCCGTGGAGAGGAGACGGTGGCCAGTGATATTGTGCAACAGGCTGGACAAACTGGTCCACAGCTGGTATCAGCATCAAAAAGGCTAAAGGTGATAAAAGCTTCAAGTCCAGGAGCTTCAGAGCATCAGCAGGCGGCGTCCGTGGCGGGATTCAGGTGCTGCCGTTAATCTGATCTAATGCATCGTGTCAGGATTGTGCTTCACGTTGCTTTGGGTTCGTCAGGTGGGGGGTGGGGGACCGAGCTCAGGTGACGTGTGGACAGCGTGTGGTCTCCAGGCACAGGTGGCGTCCCTTCGGTCTGAACCGTCTCAGCCTTCCAACAGCAGCGTGGTGCTCCGAGCACTTTGGTGTCTCCATGAGGAGCCGTCGTCAGCAGAGTATGGTGAGGTCAGTCACTTAGGCGAGGGGGGTCAGGGGTCAGTAGTGGTTTGTGTCAGCTCAGCAGGAGGGAATGCTGCTTCAGCATTCTTCATACACAGAAACGTTTCAGTTCGTTCTGAGGACGGGAGGAAGAAACGGCTAATTAACAGTCACACACGTTTAATAGAAAAAGGAAAAGCAGCATTACCTTACCTCCACTCTCCAGAGCGACGCGTCAGGCTACAGCACTCACATTATTCTCCACAAAGGACCTGAAACAAACAGCCAACATCAGCGTTACTGGGTAAAGCTGTGCAGTGACTGGATTGTGTCCATTTTAACCTCTAATGTTTGACTGAGTGAATCTGTTTGAACGTTCAGGGCGTCTGTGTAGGTTCAGTCATCCAGGTCATGGTTATCCAAAGCGGTTTAAGTCAATCCACTGGACGTTAAGAAAGTTCTTCAAGACGTTTCAATTCATCTTCAAGATTTGACAAAAAATGTAACTGCTACAGCCGGAGTGTCTAGTTTATCAGATAACCCCTACAGTGACCTCGAAAATATGATCCTATGAAAAGAAACCATAACTGTAGAAAACTCAAATTAGTCAAAGAAACTTGTGTAATGTGGTGAGGCTGCTAATGTCGTTTATGAGATGGATCCACCGGATGGATGGATGTATGGACAGAAAGACGCAGGACCAACGACAATATAGCTCAGTCACGTCGTGGTCAGGGGACAAAGAAAAGCAAATTAAGTAGAACTTCATACAAGCTGCCCATCATACCAGTTATTTGAGATACAAGCCGTCGCTCGGTCTACATTTTTGTTTGACGTTAGAGTGAGAATCTGACATAAGAGCCGTGCCTCGGGTCACCGCGGCTCGTTTCTGTACGGACACAACATCAGTGAGACCAGACCTCGTTCTCTTCTCGTTGGTGGAGACGTAGCTCGTGTGTTCTTGTGACTTCTGCTTTTCTTTTTATACTCTACCAGTGTTTATATAACTTACATATAATCAGTTACACACAGGTGAAGTCTGCATGTTTATTAGTTGATTAAAAAAATGTTGTTCATCATAATTTAGGGGGTTTAGGTCTTTTTTTTTTTTTACAAGGAATGGATTAAAATAATTTTTATTTTAAATGGGGAAATGTTTGATTTACAAGCTCAGTCATGGAACGGGTTAAACTCTAGAGGTACAATTGTATTTATTTCTCATTTCTATGCCGATATCTATATAAATACTGAAAGGCCAACAAATCCATTACGTTATTTAAAGATGTACAGTATATATGGTATAAATACTGTGTCCTCGTTGCTTCATCTTCTGAAACAGCAGTGGCTTCATGAAAACATATTCATCTTTAGTTTTTGGAGGACACTTACGTCTGGTCTCCTTCTAGTGACTTCTGGATCTCCTGAAGGACTTCTGCAGAGCAACAACACACGACGGATCACAACACTGTTCATGACACTGAGCAGCAGTTTAGTCACACAAGGACACAAGTTACTGGGACTCAAGGGAAGTCAAACAAATCATGCATTGAGGTTTGGTCAATGATGTAGGTTTCTGATGTCACTGGTTCTGCTGACAAACGGGGCGAGAGGCAGCACATGTTAACGCAGCTGAAGCCACACTAAGGTTTCATATCAGGGAACACGGGGGCCCCGTGTGCGTCTCTTTCACTAGAGTACTCACTCTCGTCATTCAGCAAAGCATGCTCCATAACACGTCTAGCTGTATTTTCTGGAACACACAGGCAGCAGGCAGAGAACAGTCAGCCACAAACAGACAGCAACAAGCACAGCGGTTAACATCAAACATCTGGACAGGATGTGTCCTCAGCCAGTGGAACGTGCACGTTCAGTACAATAAACTCAAGGGTTACCTGAATCCTCGCCGTCTGGTCTCAGGGTTCTGGAAGGTCAGAGGAGACCAGTGAGCACTGATGGAACCCAGCATTTCCAGAGTGAACCACACAACCGGGAGCATCTACATACCTGTGAGCAGACGAGGCTCCGTCAGCCTGAGGCCGGTGGGGAGAGGAGGAGTTACGGTGGGGAGGAGCCTCCACCAGGCAGCGGGGCTCCACCACGTAGCGCGTGGACAAGGAGAAGCGCTCGAACTCAGAGGGAGAGATCAGGTAGAAGCCTGAAGAAAGACGACAGCTGAGTGACATTCTCAACACTCACCTGTAATCTTTACGTGCACAACGGAAGGTCTTCATCACTGCGTTTACTGCATTGAGTCTATGTGAAATAAAGTTTGACACTGACAATTAACACCGAATATATGTTGAGACAGCAGCTCATTATGGGATGTACTGTATTTCACTGCACAGTCAGTTGCTGTAGTCTAAAGCAGTGGTCCCCAACCCCCGGGCTGCGGACCACTACTGGTCCGGGGGTCATTTGGTACGGGGCCACACAGACAGAAAAATAATGGACATGACTTCTGTTTTATTTATTTTGGAGTCTGAAAGGTGTTTTATTTTGAAAGTGACGTCTGTGCTGAATGACACACGGACGAATGCGTGTGTCTGTCCAGTTTGACAGGTCTGGGTCACGTGACCGGTTACCAGACATTACCCCTAAATGAAGCGCCCACAACTGCCCCAGTGTTCTGGATTAAAGTCGAGGCAGATTATCCTGAGACCCTAAAAGTATCTTAATCCCTGCTTCCATTCCAACCTCCTGTCTCTGTGAAGTGGGATTTTCTGCAGTGACCGTAAAGCAAACCAAACTGGAGTAGACCGGACCAGAACACACTTCAGGTGTCATTGTCTCCGTTACCCCTAGATCAGCGGCCCCCCACCACTAATTATTATTGTAATTATTATTATTGACTTGTTCACCCTTTGATTGATAATGATCAGTATTTGTCCTATGTTGAATGAACTGATTGTAAGTCGCTATATTTAAAATAAACCTCATCAGTGCCGTCACTTCAATCAGTTTTTAATGTTTTCTTACAATTATTTTGTTTACAGAGATATTGATTATCAATTTATGAAAAAAAAGGTTGTTTACTGTCTGTTGATGTCTGCATTTTACATTAAACCACTGATGATGATTTATTATTAGACTACAGCTGTCCTGGAGTCATTAACGCTTATCGAGCAAATGAAGACCGGTCCGTTAAACATAGTCTTGATGAAACCGGTCCGTGGAGATAAGGAGGTTGGGGACCGCTGGTCTAAAGCATCCAGAATTTACCTTCTAGTACATGCTATTTATTAAATGTATTTCTTTAATATTAAAAAATATTTAATATTCTTTAATATTTAATATATTTATATTTTTAATGAAATAAAATAAATATTAAACATTTATTAAATGTATTTCTTGACCTCAACCTAACACATGTGGACCACCCTCTTATTTCTAGCCTTTAGCATTGATTCCAGTCCGTCTCGTGGCTACGTGACGGTCTGTTACAGGTTCTACTGCAGGAGATGAAGGCTGTAAGGGAAGCCAACATGGTGGTGAGTGCTGAAGCAGATGGATAGACGTTAACACCTGTTCATCAGAATGGATTTGAGTTTATGAGATTAAGACTGAGAAGATTTTTGCTAAATGACTGATCAGCATCAGGCCCACAGATTTGGAGTGACGCCTGTTGAATGCTGAGGAGTCACAGAACCGTGACTCCCTGTCCAAACGCCGCGAGACGATCCTCACCCTGGCCGTGTTTGGTGAAGACGCATGAAGCGATGCCGCTGACGTCCTCTCTGCGGATGCAGGGGTACTGAACCTGCATCTTGACCGTCGGCAGCGACACCACATGGAGGTCGCCTTGATTGGTCAGAACCACCAGGCCGCTCTCGCCGTAGTCTTCCGTCCGACTGCTGCCAAACCAGGCCACCCCCACCCGCCGCACCCGGGAGCCGTCGATGGCCGTCAGCTTCAGCTTCATTTTCGCGCTCACCTTTGGCAGAGTGAAGACCTGTACACACACACGTACACCATCATCTGAGTGTTTTCAGTGGGGATGAAGTCGTGTCAACGTCGTTTCATAGTAAAGCTTTCAGAAAAAGTCCACAAAACATGTGGAGTCTTCCACTAAACACGTCAAGGCCCTCATGACAAATGACCACCAGACCATTCTCAGAACTACCTGAAGATAGAGGCGGAGCTTGTGCACCTTCCTGAGGTCAGTTATGGGCCATCACTTCTAGCTTTGAGACTACGGGAAAAACCTCAGCCAAGTTACGGTTTTCAAAAAAATACATGGAAAAAGGAAAATGAAATTTACATCATTTTACTAGACCACATGTGTCGAACTCAAAATGTGGCCCTCCACATCATTTTATGTGGCCCACGAGAGCATAGAAGGTCAGACTGTCTAAAAATAAGTGGGTCAAAAACTACATTTCCCACAATGCATTCATTAAGCCGATTTTAACAATGAGAAAACCAATTTGAACAAAGTTAATGTCTTGAGTTGCGTTTGATGTCGTTTTCCTTTTGATTGATGGAGTTCTGTGGGTTTAATAACCTGACAAATTAAAAGGATTTATGTTATAATAGAGACATTTTTTCTGTACAACTTTAATCTTTGTAACTTGAATAAGTAATAAATTCGGAGGTATTTAACATTAAGGAGTAGTTACATTTATTTTACATTTGGCCCTTTGAGGACAGCCGTGATGCTGATGTGGCCCTCGGTGAAAATGAGTGACACCCTTGTACTAGATTTTAGGTCTCTCCGTAACGAACACTGGAAACGTAAAATCACTAGAAAAACAATTAAAGCACATAATATGTTACTTTACAATAATTAAGATTAAAAATATATACATAATTAGTACGTAGCAACCCCCGAGACCCACAATGCAGAAGAAGCAGCTGCAGACGAGACGGTCTTCTGTTGTCGGTAAGCTTAAAATAGATTCATATTAACAAAAATGTTATTGAAAATGCATAAATAAATAAATAAATAAATAAATAAATAAATAACAGTGAATGGTTATCTTTGGTTTAGCCTGGAGACGAGTTAATTTGACTTGCATCGTGTCTCCTGGAACCAATTAATGACGTAAGCCGAGGTTTACCTGAACAGTGAAGATTTTAGCCTAAATAAGTTTAAACATCATCATATCACACAATTGTGGGATCTGTGGGACTGGATTTCAACACACAAGCTCTATGGATATACCTTTGTTGTGGGTTAAAAAACATTTTGAATACAAGTCTCCTTGTTTTTCAGTTGTTTAGGAGAATGATACCAGCAGAAAAAGTCAGGATTCTTTTTTTGGGGGGGGGACAAAATATCACAATGCATCATGAAAAACAAAAAACACACAGTTCTTATTTAAAGCTGAAGACATGATTCATGGATGTGTCTCCAGGAAATAAAAAGCTCAACGTGATTCCCTCAGCAGTGTGTTCGTGGTGTGATCCTGACCTTAAACTGCTCCTCAGATATGACCAGCAGGTGGTGCGAGCCCTGCATGTCGGGGGAGCGAGCCAGGTCGTGGGCCACCTCCAGCGGCTCCGGGAGGGGAGACCCGTGGCCGTCCAGCACCACGATGCCGACGACAGGAGCTCGGTGCATCAGCTGGATCTCCTTTGCTAGAAAAGAAGAAAAGAAAAAGAACGTCAAGGCAAAAAAAGTCAGCAAGGAGCTCACAGTTACCCCAAACGTCAGCGGTCGCTCACCCGGCTGCGCCGTCACTGCTTCATCAGCTCTGTGCTCTACAGGAGGGAGGCGGAGCATGTATGCAAACACACCGCCTCCATTGGTTCCCGCCCAGAGAGAGGGCGTGTTGTGGGAACCTACAAAATAATTTTTTTTAAAATGCAAGGACAAATCAGGACTAAAGTAAACCTTTTACTTCCACATTCTGCGTCTGATGCTGGCACTCACTGTCTGACAGGAAGGTGTCAGCGAAGTAGAGCGTTCGTACGAGACCGGTGAAGGAGTCGTCAGAGGAGCGAGCCTCGATCTTCCTCTGGACGGGCGCCAGCTCCATCTCTGCCAACTCGGCCTCCAGACGAGCGTTTGCCTCCTGGAGCTGTAGAAGGAGAGGAGTGGTGGAGGTCAGAGACCACAGGAAGGTGAGGGGGTAGGGGGGTCGATTCATCCGAGCTGCTTCTGGGGGAGTCAGGGGAGAGCTGGAGGCAAACCTTCGCAGCGTTGTTGACGTGATGTTTCCTCAGCGAGACTCTGCTGCGTCTGATTCTCCTGAAGGACTGCCGGAGGGACTTCTTTATGCTCTTCACTCTGGACAGAGGCCCCTCCATGGCCAGCTGGTCACTGGGGTTGAGTGTGCACCTAAATATGGGATGAGAAAAAATGAAATGATTAAGAATCGAGCTGTTTGATCGTGGGACAACACACATAAAAAACACAGGCATCTCCACAATGACTTTTATAGCTCGATTTGTAAAGAATACTTCGTTTTTTGCTTGACCATCATATAAAAAGGGCAGCCAGTCACATCACACAACTTTATCAACTCAATATTTTAATATGAGCTGGTTCTCAAACGTTTGCGCATGAACTGGGCAATCTGGGGTTGTATGCTGTCACAGTATGTCATAAACGTGTAACAGTAGTCAGTAGCCACAGACCAGTTAAACGTCAGATTTTCACAGACTGCCTTTTAAGGTGTGGCGGATAAATACAAGAAAATACAATAATACAACCAGCATGGAAACTCAGCTTTCTTCTTCTGGCTGTTTTACCCTGTGTTCCAAACACATTTGTTTAGTTTGTTTTTCTGGCTTGGGAGTTTCACTTTAGCTGTAATGTATTCTGTGTTAGCGGCAGGAGAGGCCCCTTTAAGAAGGTAGTCATGTGACCGAGGCAAGCATCTCGATAGACGGCAAGAGTGACTCAGACAGATGTGGAGGAGAGAATCCTTGGAATTTTTCAAAATAAAACATCATTTAGACTCAGATAAGGGGGTTGGGGGGGGGGTGGACTCAAGTCACAAAAACAAAATCGCCTCACACACCAGCTCCACCAGGACAAACCACTCAACACACACACACACACACACACACACACACACACACACCTACTGGGTTCATTCTGCTCCTGACAGACTCCAGAGGTGAGGATTAAGTGTTACCACCAGCTGACTACAGTAACAGACACAACGGCAGAGATGCTGGAACTCTCAACAGGCATGACGACGGCTCACACTCGTTCACTAAGCAACACAGACCTAAAAATAACTGTTACCACGTGTTTGACTTACTTGACATCACATATCCTGTGATGTGCTGCCAATATTCAATTAATAAATAAAAAATAACGCAAAGAGAAAAATAAAGTACATATGCATGAGCTCGCTGCTCACATAATGTTCAGAAGGTTTATTTCACTGTTGAAGTACTGTAACCTGGGAAGTCCTTCGGAAAAAATGTTCATGTGTGCTTTGATAAAGCAACTGCAGATCAGAACTGGAGTAGAGGGGTTTTGAATGGAAAACCTGCACCGATAAAAACCGGGGCTGGTAAAGGAAACTAACATGCATCTCCTCCAACGTAAAAACTCAAGCTGAATTTATTCTCTGCATCTCCTTACTTGACCAGGACGGTGTTCTTCTGTTGGTAATCGAACAAGCCAAAGCCGTGGCTGGTGCCGAAAGCGACCAGTTTCCACTCTGAGTGCAGGTTGAGGGCGGTGACCACGGCGGGGGGCTGGCACTGGACCAACGAAAACGGCTGGAAACCCGGAGGGAACAGCACCGGCTCGTCTCGTACGTCCAGCCGAGTGTGGCCCTAAACGAAGAGACGACCCAACAACACACAGTCTGCGTCACGCCACTGCTGCTGCCGCCATCACTCTGGTGTTGCATACAGCAACATTAGAAATGCACTGCATGGAACTTTTTCAGGGTCCTGATGAGTGAGTGAAACATTATTGTTCAACTATGAGTAATAGATTTGCTCATTACTTTCCAACGGAAACCCTCTTGGCCCTGAAGCAAATCCACAACTTTCGCCTCCACCGTCTGCTCTGCTGCCTCGTCGTTCAGCTCCAGCACCAGGATCTGGAAGAGAAAAAACAAAACACATTGAATAATAATCGTATTCAGATGATAAGTCTCTGACCACTGGAAAAACAGACTTTCTGAGCCGCTACAACCTCAACAGAAAGAAATAAGGAAAGAAATACACTTTAATGATTAGCTCAGCTTGTATTTTGTAGTAAGGGCCGGGGATTGGAGCCAAATGCTAAGTTACATTACGGTACTACAGTATTTTTTTTATTATGTTTAGCTTTTATGTCCTGTAATTCTTTATGCGACTAGTACTTTAGTATTTAGAGCAGTAATTAGATGACCTCAAATGGTGATTATAGATCGAAATTTAATAAATCAACGACTTACAAACAATTAAACTTACAAACAACTTCTCAGAACCAATTGTGTTCGTAGGTTGAGGACTACCTATAATCCCCTTCAAATTTTTCAGTCATTCTTTTCATTGTGGAAACAAATTATTCACGTACACATTTTTTGGCATTTTATCAAGCCCTCTTGAGAACCACTTCATTTGTTTCCTCTGTAATAAATGAGTTATAACTGAGCTCACCTGTCCGGCGGTGCCAGCCACGGTCAGATAACCACTGTATTTACAAAGGTGGACCTTCTGAATGCCGAGCCTGGGGTCGTCACTGTACGGGTCAAAACAGCCAACCTGGACAGAGGGTGCACCAGTAATTAAATGACAGCATTATGGTTATTTGGACAGACAGAGCAGTTCCATTAGTCCTCAGATCCCTGTCAACATTTGGTGTCCTGGCTTTTTAACACAAACACAAGTTTTGAGTGGGATTGCTCTTCTTGATTTTGATTTGACGTCATATTAATGTACTTTAATTTGGGTGAGGTTGACACAAACTACGGTTTACTTTATCTCACTGAATCACATACGAACCTTTCTGAACGGGGGCCACTCCCCCTCAGAGCCTTGATTCATGTTATCATTGGGGTCGGCATCTGTGTGGAACACCCCAGCCGTGCTCAACTTATACATGGGGTACAGACACACTCCTGAAGCATCCCAGAAACGAACGGTCCCATCCTCATGCCTGCACACACAAACAGGGTACTGTTAAACCTGACACACAAATGTGTAACTAGAGATGTTCCAAAGTCCAGATGAACTGACCCTGTGAGGAGCAGGTCCCTCTGTGGAGGGTCTGGGGCCAGATTCTGGCCTCCTGTTATGGGCCACTGCTGTATGGGGAGAGGAGACATTCAGGTTTAACAATAATGCCACCCAGAGTTCAAAAGCTAAGTTGTGTACTTGTACAGGATGTTTCTGTCTTCATTAACTAAGGGTGGAGAAAACAGCTCATTTGAAGAAGGAAATTAAAAAAAACTTGTGCATAACAGATTATTCTCTCAATTACGATCTTTCTTTCACAGTACAAGTAGTCCTCAACATCTGAACATCCAAAATACAAACATTTCAGGGGTGTAAGAGTTAATGTCCAGTACAGTAAATGTTTCTGGTTAGTCTTAGTGAATAGTACTTTCGCATTTAGAGTAGTAATGACATTTAAATGACCTCAAATGGCAATTATAGATTGAAATTTAATTAATAAAAACCTACAACCAAATCAACTTTTAAACAACCTCTTGGAACCAATTGTTTTCTTCTTTTGAGGACTACATCTAATAGCAGAATGTCTCAAAACATATTGATTAGTTCTAATGACACTTGGCTTCAGGCAGATCCACCAGTTTTTCTGTTTAATTTAAGCCCCTCTTGACCAGATGAGGAAACAACAGAAACAACCTTTTTGGAATAGTGAGTCTTCTGCAGGTCTCCAGCAGCAATGATTCTCTCCCACAGTTTGAGGGGGATGGTGGAGACGTGGTGGGAGCAGGTAATGGCTGAGCTGTGGAGGGGAACCAGATACGGCGTCTGGATGACCGGCCAACCCTCCGTCTGCAGGTCGATGACAACCAGCTCCTCCTCTACCAGGACAACCAGTGCACTGGGATCCCCTACACAGAATAATAGACGTTTGACATTAAACACACACACACACACACACACACACACACACACACACACACACACACACACACACACACACACACACACACACACACACACACACACACACCACACACACACACACACACACACACACACACACACACACACCGATCTGAGATCTGCTAGTATTCAAGCTGAAGAGCAATTTATGAAGGTGCAGTTTGTGGGCAGAGTGACCAGATCCATGTGTTTCAGCTAAGCTTCACCGGTCGAAGGAACTGTTCCTGAACCTTTTGAGAATGCCTCTTTCACAGCCAATCACAATATCAATGAGGTGATAATCAATGAACCTGTGAACACGAGGCAGCTGCTGCTCAAAGGGAGAGCTGTCAGCTGCTTATCAGAGGTCTGCTGGTTCAAACCCTGATGGTTAACACACCGAACCTCAAAGTGCTCCTTTTGGCAGCTTCAGTGCTGTGATTGGATAAATGGTTCCCGCACCACTTTGCACGGTCACGTCTGCCACCACTGTATGACTGTTTGTGCGAAAGGGTGAACGCTCGTCTTTGCTGACTGAGTGATCAATCACACTAGCAGAAAACAAGTGCAGATTTCCAAACTACAGATTTTTGAACATTCAAGCCTTTTATCTCCTGACTGATCGGACATTTACAAACATCATTGATGGTGGATGAAAAACACTGAATGTAGTTGCAGAAAAACCATGAGGACTACCAGGTGTTCTAAAATATTAAATTGATTTCCAAGGGCTTTAAGATTTCAACTGGACAACTGTAGACCAAGATGTATTATGTTTGCGGACCAATTGGGTAGAATCAAAAAACTCTCAAGCAGTTAGCAGCCAAATCATCAAAAAAGACAGAAATCAACAGTAAGTCTTAAAATTGGGGCGATACCACAAGATTTTGGAGCTCCTTGTCCTCCAATTACAGGGCAAGACTAGCTGTCATGTAAAAGAAAAAGCTAAACCTCCTTCCTATGCTAATCCATTCTTTCCAAAAGGGTTAGGATACAGCTGGATGCATAGGTTAGATGACACTGATGCCATTCATCATACTTCTTTTGTTTGCAGATTCACAGCTCCCCATTTAACATTTAACACCCACAGGAGGGACATTCTGTTCTGTTCTTTAAAAAAAAAAAAAAACTACAAAAAAATGCACTGAAGGTTCTTAGCTGTCCACTAATGGTTTTCTTCATGGCAGGACGCAAAAAAAGAGCACCTTAGCATGCCTGTAGGAAACCCAGAGGTTTAGTCTGTCCAATATTAAACATACTATATCTGTATGGTTTTCAAATGAAAGAATATCCAAGGGAATCAGGAGATTGTCAACCTTCTGCTTCATGTTTACACAGTGTCTTATCTTCCGCTGATAGAAGTTCTAAAATTGCGCAAAAGACCAATGTAAACAGGTTTATTTTGGGACAGATATCACTGACGGAGGTCCCATTCCACAGTTCTGTTTGTGTTGTTTGCTGTCCCTGCCTGTGTGCTGAGGTCCGTCTCTGATGGCAAAGAAGTCGATGATCCTGGAGGTGAAGTCCAGAGCCACGTGAGTTTTACTGTGGATCACTGTGATACAGTGTCGGTCCCCGTAGCTGGCCCTGGGCATCCCACCACTGAACATGAGGAACGGAGGCCTGCAAGCGCGTAGGGTTAAAGTTCAGTTCAGCTTACACGCAGATTAATATGTAACACTGGGTCATGTGCCACATCCTGTGAGTAAATATTAGAACCGCAGATAATGACAGGAATTAATCTCACTTTTGAAACAAGGGAACTCACCCTTCTTGTGTAGGCAGTTGAACTATTTTAGAAATGGCCTTGCAAGGAAAATGTCCTGCAGCAGTGAAGAAAAGTCATGGTGAGCCTCCAGAAACACACACTTCACGCTCGACAGGAAAAACCCGTCACATGTTCGTCCTCACCGTACGGAATGTCTGATTTCTCCACCTCCTCATTCACATCCTCTCTACCCACAGTCCACTGACAGTAGCTTCCATCACTGTGTGAACTGAGAATAAAATGTCCGTCTTCTGTCCACCACACACTCTCCAGTTGCTATGGTCACACCAGGGTTAAACACACAAAGTAAATGTCAATATTTAATCTGGTAAGAACCACAATTTATCTGAACTAGCCTGTGTTTTATAGCACAGCTACCTGTGTGGCGGGGATGTGTTGGAGGGCACACTGTCTGTCCAGGTCCCAGATCACCATGAGACCTCGTCCGTAGCCAATAATAACCTGGTTGGGGTCGACTGGGTTCTCCTGTAAGGCCTCCACGTGTTCCAGATTTCTGCGGCCGATGTAACTGTCTGGTACTCTAGAGGAGAAAAACAACAGGACATGAATCACATTAGGATCCACAGGGGCTGGGAGACAGTGTGGACGTAGAGATAGTCTACTGATGGATTTCATTATAGACAGATAATTGAAAATGATACAGATAGATGATTAGATATAGAGACATATATGGAGAGATTTTCTTCTTTCATTTAAAAATATTTAAGCGCATTTTTCATTGTTCTCGTCTGTACCTCACACCAGAAGACTTTCAAAAGACCTTTTCACACCCACTCACATTTAAAGACAATTTATCTGTCATCAAGACACTATTGGTAGATTTCTTTTAAAGATTTCTCATCATGTTGTGGGAGTTAAATCAAAGAGTGGAAGCCACAACTACCCTGCGTGTGTGATCACGTGTGATTTGTCCTGAAATAACAGCCAGAAATAATCAGGAGTCGCCGTGGAACGGGAAGAGAGAGACGGGGAACAGCAGCTTCTGTCCAATTCTTTTCCTTCTACACCCAAAAGTGGTACCAAACTCATGATTTATGTTCCCTCTATAACTCAATTCTATATTTTTTTTCAGCGCGTTAACATTCCCAAATCTCCCTTTTCATTTCATTCTGGGGAGTCCAAAGTTATTGGTTGTTGAGGAGTCAAGAAGACAACGTTGATGAAGACAGCTGTGACTGAAACATGTCACCAACTTGCAAGTAATGATTGAGATGATGGCAAAAATAACAGTCTTTTATGCCAGCATTGTAAATTTATCTGTGATAAAGAAGCCGTGACCAAACTCAAACTCCCACACCAGTGGAAAAGGCACTGGGACCAGTTTGGGGTTCAGTATCTTGCCCAAGGACATTTGCATACGTCAGCTGCAGGGCTGGGGATCGAACCTGTGACCATCTAATGAGTAGACAACCACTCTACCACTGAGCCACTGCTGTGTGAATTCAGCATTAGTCATCCAAATAATTTATTGTATTTGCTATAACATCTTTCAGTGAACTGAAGTGTGGTGCTGGACATGGAAATGAAATCCAATTTTAATCAAATTACACTTTTCCAAGGTTTTCCAACAAAAACTGGCGTCTCCAGAGACTCTCCAGAGATGAGACAAAGACAACTTCTCTCTCCTTTGCTTGCTCTACTCATCAGAAAACCTTTTCTGTAAAATATTATCTAGGCTTGAGGCCAAGTATGACGTCAGTAAGCAAACCGCTTCCACCTCCAACCCTCAACTCAAGTGACACTCAGACGTGTGTGTCTGTGACCAGAGGGTTGGTTTATGCCTCATAGATGTGATCTGATTGGTAGAAAAGAAACTTTGAAATGTTTTAAAATAGGAGTGGAATATTGGATCAAAATTAAACCAACCAACACAAAACTAATCTTAAACTAATAACCAATATTAAAACTGATCAGAAATCATCACATACCCACACTATACATTGATAACTGCATATATTCCGTCCTTAACACCACACATGAAGTCGAGCGTTATGGTGGATTAGAGTTTACTGACCTGCTGGCCACTTGGTCCAGGCTGATGTTTCTCTCTTCCAGCTCTCTGAAGCCCGGGACTTCAACTATGAAGACATGTCCTCCTTCTGTCCCCAACAGCAACAGCTCCCCCGATGAATGGGCCAACACTGCAGTTACTCTGGTCACACTGGGAGGGGCGCTGAGGTGGACAGTAACAGGGTGGTGAGATCACTCAGGCAACTAGCATGGTGCAACTATATTATTAAAGCTTATCAGAGAAGGGTCTGCCGATTTGTTCATCCTCACATTTCAGAAGCTCAACAACATGTTTGGACAGTTGACTACAGATGTAAAGGTGTGTGTAAAGTAGAAACCATAGCTGGAAACTATTTCTTTGGGTCAAAAAATTCATGATTCATGAAAAAGTGACATTTTAAGAGTGTGAAGAAAGAGTTACCCCGGTGGCCCAGTGAGCGTGAACCGTCCGATCTCCAGAAGCTCAGACACTCCCTGATGGGCTCTCAAAGTCCACATATGTAGACTATTGTCATCCAGTAGAGTCACAAGTTCAACCTGGACATGAAAATAGTCCAAACGGTGAGTCAAAACGCTCAAAAACACACACACTTGAAGAGCAGAAATGGAGCTAGGATGGTGTGTTGTTTCTTGGTCAGTACCTGGTGAGGGAGGAAGTGCACCTGTGTGACTGCAGCATTCTCATCATGTAGACCCATGAACTCCACACCAGGAGCTCCAAACCTGAACAATGGGTCAAGGACAAACTGGACTGGTGATGGACAGAGTCCCATCAGTTTAAATCACGTGAACGGAGAACAAAGTCATCTTTTGTTTCCACAAGTCTGAAATTGCTGTCGTCCAGTTTGAGGTAAATCAAGAAAAGCAATAAAGATTCAACTTGACTGGTTGGTTGAAGACGTTTCACCTCTTATTCTAGAGGGTTGTTCAGTTCTAACTGAGTGGTCGGGTCCAGATACTTCTAATCCTGTTGGAGCAGACAGGTGGACCAGCTTGTCTCAGTGTGTTACCGGGTGGGAAACTGGTGTTTATAGCAAACTCTTGATTTTTTTTTTAAAACACCAGCAATGTAGGGCATGACAGGTCTGTGTTTGTATATATGGAAGAAGAGTCTACCCTTTACTTTGGTGTTTACATAGTCATACAGAACAATATCCTGTGGGTCTTGAAAGATTGGTCAAGACAAAAACTGCTGCATTGAATTAAAGGATCATCCCATGTGCCTCCGTGTCAATGGGGAGAGTGTATTGATTGGCCACCAGCGCTACAAAGAGCAGAACTGTGCAAAAGGCAGTGATGACACTGACGTCACCTGAGCAGCCAGGAAGCATTGAGCAACAGCGTGGGAAAATTAAATACCTGAATCAGGTGCTCGTGTGAACCAGAAGAGGAATTAGCTCCGTCACAGCCTCAGTCCTCAAGTTCAAACATGATGCCCAGATTCCTCCCCGACAACTACTCTCTCTCTCTCTCACACACACACAGCAGGATACAGTTTGATAGCCCCCGACCGAGTGCCGATGGCCAGTAGCTGCAGGGTGGGAGTGTAGCTCAGAGCGCTGGGCTGGTGGGGGAATCCATGCTCCACGGTCTGAGGGTGAGACAGAACAGACGGGGGGTGAGACAGGGGGATGCAGTCACACACTCTACAAAACATTTTGTGTCTTCGGTCCCGTGCATGTGATGAAGGTGACTTCTGTCAGGACTTTGTGTTTGATTCAATGTTGAATCAGGTGAACATGAACGCCACTATGTCATCCAGGCACGTTTTGACCACTGTTCAGTGGTCACATGATTCATGGGCAAAACAATAAAATCTGATTTAAAAAACAACAACAAGTGGACTGAAGTACATGAACAAGAATGACACCAGATAAACTGTACAAGTGGAAGCCACATAGGACAAGTTGAGACAGGCTCCCACTGGCAGCCCACTGGCGTTTGAGTGGAAGGCTTTTAGCTGCATTGTGAATGCACAGTACAGTAGGAAGCATCGGCATTCACTGGTCTCCAGGGACTGAAAGGGGGGGTGGGCTCAGGTGTTCTACATCCACCACCAACGAGGAGAACTGAAGGAGGAGCGTGTGTTCGTCTCTACATTTCATCTAATCTATAAGAAGGACCAGGAGTATCGTGAAAATCTTAATCATCTCGTCTTCCAGAAAACTAGTTGAAAGTTCCTTAAAGTGTTCTTTTTTCTTCTTCTCAAGAATTAAATTATAAGGAGCAAAAGTTTACCATAAACTAATCTGAATTCAAAATAATCACATGATTTACGAGTCACCCTTAATGGTAGATATTGGAACTATACGTGCGTAACGTTTTATTCTGATTTATTGTACAGTAACATGGTACTATGTGCTTTTAACAGTTCTGTAGCGATTTTAAGAGTCAGGTATTTGTGTTGGACAGACGTCGAGTAAAATGACAAACTTCATTTTTATTTTTGGGGGTATTATTTTTTTAATAACCGACGTATAATCAAAAATGACTTAACTCTAAATGACCTGTACATGTATTATATTGTATTAAATATAATTGTTATGTCCTGTAATTGTTTCTGGTAAGTCGTAGGGAATGGTACTTTTTGTATTTAGAGTAGTAATGGCATTTAAATGATCGCAAATGGCGATTATAGATTGAAATTTAATAAATAATGGCTTACGAACAGTTCAACCTATGAACATCCTCTCAGAACCAATTATGTTCGTAGTTTGAGGACTACCCATAGCTGCATGTTTTTGGTGGTGGTGGGAAGCTGGAGAGAGCCCATGCAAATACAGGGATAACATACAAAACTTCATACAATGGACTTGAACCCGGGTTCTTCTTCCTCTGAGGCAGCAGCGCTGCCAACTGCGCCACAGTGCTGCTCATAATAATTAAATTACAAATATTTGATTTCAAATAATAGGAGGAGTTTTGGTCAACAGTTTGCGAAACTGATCCATGAGGAATTTCAGCATTGCTACAGCTGTTTAATTTATACACTTTAGATTTGTTTTAACTTCTATTTAATACTTTGTCTTTTTAATCCTGCATTCTATTGTTACTGTAATTTGAAGTAATTTTTGGCAGCAGTTCCTTCAGAATTAATAAAGTTCCATATAATCTTGAATGGACGTCACTGCAGTAGATTACAGGGTACACTACGATGGGTGGCATCCAGGGATTCAGGCGTTTCCCTATAGTCCTCTTTTCCTCTTTTCTTTGGTCTTGCTACCACTGCTGGACTTTTCCCTTCTCTGCTCTAGACAGCTGCTTCATGTGATTTCTTCCACTGCCAACTCTTAGAACTGCTTCCCTTCCCTAAGGGAATTTTCACAAATGTGCCAACCTAATGTCAAGGACAAAATTGCCAGACAAGACTGCAATCATCTTTCTTCAGCCACTTATCCAAACTATCCCAGTCAGCCTGTCCCAGCTGACTGGCATGGGCTCCCGGTGAGGTACACCCCAGATGAGACACCAGCTCATCGCAGGTCGAGGGAAATCAAGAAGAGCAAAAAGAATCCACTTGCTGTAAGTTGGAAAACATCTCTCCTCTCCTCCAAGAGTCTTGAGTTCTGCCTGAACTTGAGTCAGAACTGAAGAAGTCTCTTGGATGAGAGATGAAGCGTCTTCAACCAAACTCAACCAGGTCTTTTTGTTTTATTCCTCTTGACATAGAAGCTAACTATAAACTATATCGTGTCTTGTAATAAACATGAGTTTATGTCTAGTAAAGTATGTATCTATGTATTCTTTGCATTTCATTTCTATACCCCTGGATTCAGCAGTAGCACGCCTCTGTTCCTGGACTAATAAATATGATGTTGAACAACCCAACAGGATCATTAAGTGACTCAAAACAACACAATTTCAATGGAGAATGTTTCAGGGCGGCAGTGGTTCAGCGGTAGAGCGGGTCGTCCAAGCCACGACCCGCTCCCGCCCAGCCACCTCGTTGTGTGAGCTGACAGTGGGAGGTGTCAGTTCACCTCCGGAGCACTGCCGAGACGCCCTTGAGCAAGGCACCGTCCCCCTTTACAAGTTGCTCATTTGGGGCGCACCAGAAAAGAGCTGCCCGCCACTCTACCTCCCATTGCATGCATACCTCCCCCTTGTGTGTGTGTGTGTGTGTGTGTGTGTGTGTGTGTGTGTGTGTGTGTGTGTGTGTGTGTGTGTGTGTGTGTGTGTGTGTGTGCTACAGGGGCCTGTACACGCTAATATTTACAGGTATGCATACGTTTGATTGAAGAACCACAACTAGAGTGTGCTCTGAATTTCCCTTCAGGGATCAGACCAGTAATCAAAATATAAAAATATAATAAAAAGAATCTCGAAAAGTCTTGTGGTGAGTCATCACCCAGAAGAAAGGAAATTACATTCTGTTACATCAAGTTCTTGCTTCAGGTAGAAGTAGGCAAGAAGGTGTAAATACAAGATATTAGCTGCCTAACTTTGATAACATCAACAATCAGCTGGAAAATGTCCTTTAGTCTCTCAAACTGTGTACCTTTATACTCCGCAAACTTGAGATGAAAGTCAAAAACAAACTTTCATGTAATTATGCCTTCTTTGAGTTGCCTAGATCACTTGCCTTGTTGAACTGGAAGAGCTCCTGTTTGACTCGGTCTCTCTGGGACTCGTGGCCATGTCGTCTGAACCTCTTCATCCTGTCTCGGCACCAGTGTGGAGCCTGTGGGCCCACCGACACACTGCAGGGGCAAGGGAAAGGACATTATTATTACAAATCATTTTGTCTCACTACACGCTCATCACCATATTGTAACTGTTTTTGGACTTTTCAAAAGTCTTTCTACTTTCAAGCTACTTCTTGTTCACCATATACAATAATCCCTCGTTACTCACGGTTAAGGCGTTTCTGGACAACCCGTGAAAAACAAGATTCCTTGATATAGCGACAAACCATTTATTTGATTATTTATGGTAATTCAAACATTTATAAACCCTCCCCATAATGATATTAAGCCACCTGATATCTGTATTAGCTTTTCTCACACTCCTACAGACTGTTTAATACACTTGCTTTAAAGAAGAGTGTTTCTTTAATACACGTAAGTTCAGTGACAGATGCTGTCAGCCAATAGGTAGTCACGTGACTATCATGTGACTACCAACTAAAAATCTGCGATATAGTGAAGCTGTGCATGTTGAAGCACGAGTAAGCAAGGAATTATTTAAAAAGGTTGATTAGTGTTTTCACATTTGTGAAGCTTTATTGGCAGAAATAGACTACATTCTTCCCATCAGGTACATTTGAACAGTATATACTCTACTAAAGTATATGAGCAAAAGAGATTTTTGTGGTTTCAGTGGCCAACATCAACCCTGGATACACAATTTCAGTCATCCCACACACTCTTTGTTCACTGACTAAACTAGACAGTGGTTACCTCTAAATGGATCTTCTGCTGTGACTCTGTCCTGACCTGAGATCGGACAGCTTTAGTTTGCAGAACTCATTTTTCTGTCCTCAGAGAAGTTAGCCGCCAGCCTTTAAGGTCTGCATGCATCTACTGTCTGCCTTGAGGGAATAACACATGCTGCTTTTGCATTGCTCAGTGATGATTGTAGACAGTCCTCCAACACCAGGCACATGGGAAAAAAAATTATGAAACCCAAATTCTTTAAAAAAAAAATAAAATTTATGACTGCTCAAATATCTGCTCATCATTGCCATCCCTATTAACAACCACACTACTGGACATCAATAAATCCTACACACTGGACTTTCACATTTTCAGATTTTCTGGTTGACAAGAAGTGTGAATAAAAACTATTTTATCTGGTCTCAATTTCAGAAAGGTTAGTGAAGCACCATGACATGATGATGCCAATTCTACCTTCTGTTCTCTAGTTAAACTACAGCAGATATCAGTTTCAACAAAAATGTGAAGGTTATCAGACCATGGATATTTAGCTTGGGATGTATTTTTACAAAATCAAGGGAGAATCTAAAATTACCATCTATATAACTCAACTGACTGGCCACACCAACAGTCAGTCCTGTTCATGTAACATTTCAGTAGACTCATGGCTAAAAATCAAGACCAGACGATGAGTTTAAATTAATTAATCTGAGTTGGGATTTTGTATATACTCAACTTCTGATTAGTTCTGGTTGCAGCATAAGTAAGTGTACATGCATTATAAAAACACACTGAACCCCCAGCATGAAACCTCTTGGTTGTTAGCCTTAATGTAAAAAAAAATATCCTTGCTTGCATGTCAGTGATTTGGATTTGCAAAAATAGATGTTGCTCAAAAGATTGGCCGCAGCTCAAACAGCGCTACAGCTGACCTTTCAGATTGTCTATGAACCAGCCAAGTGCTCACATGGATATTTAAACTCATCACCTTACGATCATACCGTCTTTTCCTTATACTGACACTTCGTATGTTAGCCTCTGGTGGTTAGCAGCAAGCTAATAGGATTCAGTATTTTCATTAAATCTTAAAAAAATAGAATTTAATCAAGTCAATAAAATACAAAACACTGAGAATGAGCTTTATATACAGTACTTTTGTAGTAAGTAGTTGAGAATCATTTCATACAATCCACCCACTCATAACCCACTGTGAAGGATCTGCACAGTAAATGTATCACCTCTGCTCAGCCAGCGTCAGCTCAATGACACGCCAGAGTCAACACACGACTACAGAGTTACATCAGAGGGCAAGATTAAGCCTTGGTTAACTTGAAACCCTGAGACCAGCCAACCATGAACCTGTGACTACTTAAAACTAGAGAGACCAGATCCTAGTGACACCTCATCCCATCGCAGCAAACGAACACATGACCCTCACGGGGCGGGGGGGCAGAGAGAGAGAGACAGAGAGAGTGTATGCTGATGATAATCCCTTGTTTAAGCTAATAACGTAATAAATTTTCCCATTTTTGAAATGTATGAGTTAGTAATAATAACTTATTACGTACCCTAACCCATAATTTTAACTTTATTGACTTCTTCAAACCAGACATCCAGGCAGTTTTCAGAAGTCACTTCATCATAGCTGGGTATGGAGGTGTGTGTGTGTGCGTGTGTGTGAGGGGGGGTGCAGTTAACATTGTTAATGTCACTGAGCCCCATCACATGAAGCCGTGGTTCCACCAGAACTGAAGGCTGGTTCACAGACAGGAGGACTCGTACCCACAGAGTCACACGTCTGTGACTCACTGTTTTCCGTCAAAGGCAGCTCATTTTCCTGGGTCTGAGACAAGACGGTTCTACTATTTTCCTCCTATCAGCACTGAATCACCACTGGGCTACGTCACCGTCTTCCAACAGCTTTCTGCTTAATGTCAGTTTCACAATGTGTTCATGGTCCAAAACCAACAACCACCCAAACGTCTGTTTGACATGTAAATCGCACCACAATGGGAGTAAGCGTTTCTACCGATGGCACATCATGCATCTTGGGACGCTTGTGTCCTTTTGATGCACACATGCACAGACGTCAAGTGATGGCTGCCTTCTCTGTCCTTCTATGCCTCTGATTGGCTCTGACCTCGACACATTTGGCTCACATCAACCATCAGGTGAAGAATATCGTGGCTTCACGCCAGTTTCCTGCTAGTAGCCTACTGTTAACAGAGTCTTAAAAAGTATGTGGCGGTATCTGAACAGAGTGGATAGACCTGAAAAACAAATAGGACGCAATGAAAAAGACAACGAGGTGACACACCTTCGAGGAGGAAGTTGTACAAGTCATGGAGGTTTGGTGATAAAAAAAACTCCCAAGAGACGATTGCAGTATGATGAAGAGTCATAGGTGACAAGCTGTTCAATGTGTCGCCAGCTTGCCAACAAAAAAAAAAAAAGCGACAACTCATTTATTGTTGGAAATACAAACCACAAAACTGGAAAACATCTGTGGCCACGAGAGCAGCCGTTGTCTTAAGTGTTCGTGTCCCAGACTCAGTCGGAGTCTCTCCACAGATCAGGAGTACGATCCAACTAAAGCTGTGGCGTTGAATCAAATTGTACATATGTACACCTTCATGGTGCGAAATGAACTAACTTCACGGTGCAAAATGTCAGCTACACATTTAGATGGAGTGTGTACATGTGTAGCTGACAGTTTTAGCCTGACTATATCATGCTGCCATGTTAAATATCCAAAAATCCTGCATGCTGGCCGATCAAGTACCAGGGCTGAGAATTGTTGCTACCAAGTCTCAATAAATTTGTTTTCTTTCGAGGTTCTACCTTGAATTAAGCAAATCAGGTTCACCACATGATGCTGTTGTGTAAAACTCGTTCTGCACAGTAGCCCAACTGTTCTAGGATCACTGTTTGTCATGACTGTGGGATGGACAGTTGAATCAGAGTCAACAGGATGTTTTAACACAGTTTCAATGAAACTTGGCATCAATACTGGTGAACTGCTGTGCAGCATCGCGCCGTCATGACGGAACATGAATCACCTTTTGCATTGAGGGGCAATACCAAACATCATGGTAGTGCTATGTTGGAGATGAGCCGATTTCTACTGAAGGGAATGTCAACTTGACATAAAACAGATTTTTGTTAACTGTTATATACCGGTACCTTGTGTTGCACAACTGACAGATTGCACCAACTTCCATAATGGGTGGTCACCAAGATTTGGCAAGTAATGCAAAACCAGCATAACTATGGGCAACCGGTCATAATCTGACAAGGATGCTGCAGCAACTAGGCAGCAAATCAGTACGTGTCACATGCTTGGTGTGTGTGTGTGTGTGGTGTGTGTGTGTGTCTCAGATTGTTGCTGGAGAAGAGAGGCAGCTCAGAGCTGTAATCTTGTCTGACAATAGCTGGGTGGGAGGTCTGCTTCTAAGGGCTACCAGAAGAATCTGCTGATGGAAAACAAGAGTAGGGAATCAAGCATCGTGTACACACACACACACACACACACACACACACACACACACACACACACACACACACACCCCGTATGGAATGCTCCTGCTACAGCAACGTGTCACACGTGGGCACCTCCTTGGTCTCTTCAGACACCCCCATCCCCTTGTTACTGATCTCCAACCAGATTAATTATAGCTTTTCAAGCCAACAGACATCGAAGCACAAATGACCAAGTTCTGAACAACACCCTCCAGTGTTAGTTCTTCACCAGCTACTTATCAGTGACCAAGGCCAAGAATGAGCATCACAATTATGTCATCTGCAGTGATGTTTAAGTCAGGCAGCTCAGACAGAAAGATTACCCTCCTCCTCCTTTCCTCTCTTCAGCAGGCTGGCCAATAAGACAAAAAGGACCTACACACAACCAAGTGAACCTTGTACTGCATGCAAGTCTCTTGTCATCATCTAAACGACACATTCATGACTTGCAGGTGGTAATAATGTGATGATCTGGGGCAGCTTTGTTGCTCAAAGACCTGCAAGACTTGTCGGAATTAATGTGACCATGAATTCTGCTTTCTGCCAGAAAACCAACCATCAGTTCCTGACCTCAGGCTGAAGCTCGCTTGAGGTATGCAGCAGGGCAATGATCAGAAACACACCAGCACGTCTACCTCTATATGACACAGTTATCTGTACATTACAGTCATGATTAATTACTTCATGAACATAACAATGGAGGCATGTTCACAATCTAACTGACTGGGCTTGCCATTATAGTCAGGTTTAGTTTGATCAGTTCCACATTTATTTATGACTTTGAGTCTGAGGTTCAGTGATCCGGCTTTAGCTGAAGTCCTTTCTAGAACTCTTGTTCAGTTTTCCGGTTTAAAATGTCTGGATCATACATATTTGAGTTGTGCTCAGTGTGAATGCGGCAAAATCTAATGAAGTGTTTTGGGATGAGCAGATTTCTCCTCCGCCATCTCCTCTGTTAGCAGTGGGGAAAGGAACTACCTCAATAAAATTCATGTCAGTGGACACTAAAACGACGGATTATTTTTCATGACCCATTTTAAATAAAAAAGAAACTCAACATCTTACAATGAGTTGACCTACTGCCCCAAAACAAACATTTTTCAGCATAAACAAGGTCTGATTCACAATTACAAGACTAGACGGGGATTTTTTTTAATCATTTCAACAGGGAAGTAGCCATCTCAGTTTAATCAGGGGAACAATGGCAGGTCAGAACTGAGCACCGAACAACAGATCAGGTCAGTTTCAGCAGACCGCTGCGCACACATGCATACTCACAAGAATTTCACTGAGCATGAGACAACAAACAGTCTTTACCTACGAGAGGAAATCCATCTGACTCATTGATTCTTCTCACGAAGTCACATTCAGACACAGTCTGCTTATCGTTCTCTCAGCTGTCCAACAATCCATTCAGCTCGAGTTTGTTTAATTTCACTGCACAGGATGCCATTTGTTTTCTGTCCCAGTTCAGTGATGTCATAAAATTCCCAGTTTATCAGCCTGTTGATCTAAATTGAGAAAGGAGTCAATGGAGGAAACGAAATGTGCACGAGCATGCCTGGACACGAGAATAACCTCGAGATAAGGTGACTGGACCAACAGAGCTGCTCCATGGACCTCGTCTCTCATCAACATAGCTGACATTGTGGCTCGGTCTCAGAGGAAGAATCAATGGCCGGGGAAATTCCTGGCATCTGAAACATTCTACTTATGGACTTATGCAATCAGCAGCTATGCCAGCACTTGCTTCAAGACAGGGGGAAAAAAAAAAAAAAACAAGTTGGAAAGCTGATAATCAGCCCCTCCCTGACTGACATCTGACCAAGTCATAAAATCTAGCTGCTCACATTGATCTCAAGAAATGCAGTTGTAAAGTGAAGCACATTGAGGCAGGTGGAGCAGAACCTGTTTGGCGGCTGTTGTTGGCCTGTACAACCTGAGGGGACAGGCGCAACATGAAAACACTCGAACCCTGAGAAAATATTTCATCAGTATACTGTAACCGTAACAACGACTCCACACCTTCACACCTCTTTGCTAAACACCGATCAAAACCCAACTCACCACAACTCGCTCTTAAACACGTAAATCAACTCAGAAACAATTCAAACACATTTTGAGACAAACTATTCACATTAAAACAAACATGGAAATAATTTATTTTGCCATGTCTATTCATAATAAAACAATTTTCTGTTCAGGATTTCAATGTAATTGATTAGATAATCAAAGCACACACAGTACAGACAAGTTAACAAGGAAATGATCAAATCAAAGCAGTGAGGAAGAGGAGGTGAAAGCCTCAGCCCTTCTGGCAGAGAAAATATCTGACAGTTGAAACAACGGAGCTGGAAATAAAGTACGAAAGGTTGAGTGAAGTCAGCCTCTGATTGGTCGGGTCTTGGGTACTCCGTCCCTCAGGTTTCTACTTTGCTTCTGAAATCCAATCCAGAACAAAAACATTGACAATTCCACAGAATTTGTCTGAAAATATATTCGTAAATTTATTGTTACTATATTTATTCTACGACATTGCGCTCACTGCCAGCAAAATGTTACTCATGTTGGCTAAAGAGAGGAATCAGACCAGACGAATCGCTCTGATCAGCTCCTTTCATCATCATACACTATAATGAAATGTTCTGATCAATCATTCACAGCTACTGCCAACAACTGTTCATTCAACCAAGTCATAACGAAGCATGACTAGGTTGAATGAAATACGATGAACACACAAGTTAGTTTATCAATTTAGTCACAATATGTTCATATTATCAGTTTATTTTCCAATAGCTGTCAAGTCTGCTTTAATCCCAATTTGTAATCTGATGTTTGGCCGCACACTTCCTGATTTGCCTCCATCTCACTAAGGCGCCACATAGAAGTGGAAGCCGATGGCCTCTCTATGATCTCAACCTGACCACCGAGGTCGTCCTGGGTGGAGTGGAAGCGTTCTCCTGTCAGCATTGGATGGCAGCTGCAGGTCAGGGTGGATTACTGTCAACATGTCACGGCAACATGACACCGAACGCATCGGGGTTTCTCTGCTGACATGGGTAAAATCAAGCACTACTGAATACACATGAAATATTAAGGCGCTCTCCTGTGCATTTAGAGGAATGTACGTTACATGGCAGGGCAGGAGTCTGCTTTATCTGCTGCAACAAACATTCAGAGATGCTTCCTTCCACCAACAAAAAAGAAAGGGGACCTTATCAGTTTCGGGTGTGGCTGAAGGATATCATATCTCCACTAACTCGCTCCGGCTTTCCTGTCTTGAGAAGCTGGAAGAGCAGGATGCAGTGTTTACACTTGTTGAGCTCAGATCGTCCCTGACAATGAGGAACATTCAGGCCGTCTTTGTCCTGAGCTTTACTGCGTTCACTGATCTCCTCCTCCTGTGATAGACGTCCACACACACACACACACACACACACACACACACACACACACACACACACACACACACACACACACACACACACACACACACACACACACACACACCTCACTGTCTGTGGGCACTGACAGCACAGCGGTCACAGCACAACCATTCATCAAGGTTCTAGTCATCCAACAATTTATTCAAGAAAGGTTGGCCCCACATTGCCGTGCAGGCAAAAAATAAATAAAATTTTAGATAAAACATTTCAATGGTTAACTTTTTTGCTCTTTGGACTGTAGAAATAGCACTACACTAGTATGACAAACAATACAAGACCTACAGCGAAGAAGAATGGAACTGAAGGGGGGGGGGGTTGCAACAATATAATTAACTTTCATGAATGTGACGTGTAGGAATGATGACACTATGACAGTAACATTTAGCTTTTGTAGCCAATACTTCATACTTTCTAATTAAACTTTAAACAGACATCCATGACTTGAAGTTTGTGCACCAAAAAAGCATTCTGAATGAGACGATTCCAGATCCATACATGATTTGAAACGGCACCACTGCAGGGATTAAATGTGTAGTTTCATGCAGCAATAGCATTTACCATTAGCAGGCTTAGCAGGAACCGATGTCTCTTCAAATATTTTATGCTTCAAGTGTAAACCAGCAATTTAGGCAAACGATGGTCAACTCTTGGGAATCAGGCTCAAAAGATATAGATCATTATCAAAGTCATTGATTCCAGTGTGAAAGAATCATCTAGAGCCGTCCTGATGAGCTCAGACTAGAGGTAGGACCTGAATATACTGGAAAGTCACACTCAGTTTTATGCCAACTGAAACAAATGAAGTGTTTTTCCCTATATAATTGACTCAGATTTAAATCTCCTTGAATCCACCTCCCAGCATCACTATCCAGGTCAGTGGAGGAGAGTTGGAGCATCAGTCTCCTGAGCATCAGTTCCGATGATCCACAGGAATCCATGTCCATCAAAAATCACGGTTTAAACAGCCGATCTGATGAAAATCTAAACATAAAATATTTCACTTGGACATTGTTCAACTGTGTCAATCTTATTTTAGATGAGAAGATGAAACACTGACAGCTGACGTTTTATCCTTATAATAATACAAATATCCAAATCTTACTCACCAAGACATATCAGAAAATACCTCATCTATTTTTAGTGAGTACCTTTCAACATTACATTCATCCATTACCACAGTGATGTTCATGCTGTCAAGCCTGACGAGCAAAAGAATGTTTTAAAGCATTGCTCCTTCCTTGGCCATCTCATTTGCAGACCACAGAGAAAGAATATTTTCCTGCCTGATAATGTTTCCCACATTGAGGGAGGTGAGACAGGAATCAAGCTAACTGTTAACAGCGTTACACACAGCGTGAAAGTCTGAGCCAAGAGCCGTCTCGAGTTTACAAGCATAGTACGCTTCTCAGCGGCTGGATGGGATGTTGGTGGGGTCGGACAAATGAACATCGCTGCTTCTAAAAAGGACACGTTTGAAGAAAACACTGACGATCTACCTGGTGTGATCACAATAGAGCTCTCCAAATCCTGCTTGAGTTCCAACAGACTCCTACAACTGAAAGGAAAATCAACAGATGTCAGCGTCTTTCTGGCTAGCCTTTGCTTTGGGAGGGGCCACTTATTTTGCCTCTATAATAGCTGCAGGTGAACTTTACAATGCAGGTGAAACAGTCCTCTGAGAACAAAGGCTTTTTGTTGGGTTCGTCCTTCCCTGATGCCAGTGCAGGTGGAAGGACACAGTCTGGGTGTCCTTGAGCTGTATCCTGTCCACATTTCATGACTTTTAGTTGCATGTGTGCAAAAGAGTGAGTCAACATATCTGCAAACAACATTAGAGTTGATTCAAGGCAACTCAAATGTACTAAAATGAGAAACCCAGTAAGATAGACGGGCTGGGTGACATGTGTTGTTGTTTGTGTTTGTTTTATTGAGCTGTGATGTTTGTTCTCTCTCAAACTGGACAGACCAGTGGAGATCTTCTTCCACACACACACACACACACACACACACACACACACACACACACACACACACACACACACACACACACACACACACACACCAGTTACTCATGCCTGAAACCAGACTGTTGACTGGAGGGCTCACCACCATACCTGCTGGAGACACACCCTATAGTGATAGAACACCTTCATCAACACACATCTACAGCCTGATCTGTGGGTTTCTCTTGATCTTAGAGATAAATGAACGGTTTGGTGTTAATATTACACCAGAGCTCACACCTACTTCTGGATGGATCGGTTTAATGACAGCTAGCAGATTCTTTAGAGAATCGGATTAAATTCATATGTTTCACATGTTATCTTAGGACAGAAACCATATTTAATATTAACTACGAGATGTGATTATTCCACATCCTAACATGACGATTTAACGTTGACGTCGTTTATTTGACAGATAAGGAGCGGCTTCACGTCTTAAGTTCTACTTTCGGTATAAAAAGAAAAATGTTTCAGCGCACTAAAATCTGAAGAATGAATGTGTGAACATTGACATTGTCATTTAACGTATATTAACTCTACATTCTGTTAGTGAAATAACAGATAAATTAAAAAAAAACAAAGTGCTTAACCCCACAGGTGATGAATATTGCTAAGGAGTGACGTTAGCCTCCTAGCCTGTGATGTCAGGAGAGGAGAGCAACTTTAGCTAGCTGGAGTTGGAGCGGTTCAGGTGTGGAACAGAAAACAGGTGGTGGTGACAAGAACGTCAGTTCCATTGGTCCGAAACTGCCTTCCGAGCGAACACCTGAGCTCACAAACCCCCCCGGTGGACGTGAGGAACGGGCCCACCTCCGAACCCACCTGATTCCAAACGGCCGTCGCTCAGCAGACGTCCACCTTTAACAGACGATGTGTTCGAGTCCGCCTCCGGCTGTCCAGGGTTTTAGTTGGCTAGGAGCCCTCTCCAACAAACAAACTGCAACAAAATGTGACCAAACCGCAGGCGAGTACTCCAATATCCAATCCACAGCGTGTTAGCTAAGGAAATATTACGTCTGAGATCCGGTTCGGAGTAAAAACCGCTCCGTCTTTCCTCCCCGTTGCGGCGGTAGCGGCGTTTCCTGCTAGGCTAAACTTCGCTGCTTTGCTAACTCCTCCCTTGTGATGCGTTCAAGTGCACCTTGTGACCCACGGAAAAGTTCTACCGCTCGACTTAAGCCCCACCCACTTCCGCGTAATTTCGTTCCCAAGAGCTGACGTCATCCAGCGAGTGACTTCATAGGACGTGTTTAATCATAGGAGTCCTGTTCGCGGTCATAGCGATAGAAATAAGACGCTTCATCAATCGCAGGATCTGACGTCAACGTCTCGGCCATATTGGAACGGGCAAGACTGTCCGAATAAAAACAGGTGAACAAAGAAGCTGTGGTTGTCCTGGCTTAGAAAGCTCTATTGATTTTTAAATGTGTGAATTTCCAAAAAATAATGTTCATTGATTATGGATTTGGATTATTTTCCTTGGTTACTTGTTAGTAACTTGTTAGTCTGCAAAGTTTGATGGAATTTTTGGAATATTAGTGTGAAGTGAAATACAGTATAACAGACACCAGTAGTGGTATTCAGATAAATGGTTTTGAAATATTAAAACAAAATCCTACTTTGACTGACTACCATGTCCTTTACACAAGTCCACCCTTAATAGCAGGTGTTCCTAGTCCTTTGTAGATATTAATTTATCGGCATGCCCCGCTGCAAATGGGATGCATATCCAGAGATCAGCTTCTGGTCGAAATCTTGTTCCATTCCTCATCGATCTTCAATTCTGGAATATTTACCTGCTGCAAATGCTCCATATGATTGAAATCAGGCGGATTGTCTTTGAAATTGAAGGATGTTCTTTCCAATTGTCCTTAGGGTGTATCGAACCTTGAGTGCAACAATAAATCAAAAGCAAATTTAATCAGAAAATGCTCTGATTAAATTTGTGTTACACCACAAAACACCCAAGGAAAGACTAAAATACCCCCATGAAACTTACAACAGCCATATAATGATCGGTTTAACTGGCAAAAAGGAGCTGAACACAACTTATGCAATGGTTTTAAGATCATGTTCTTTCAATTGTTTCTAAGTCACTTTTTAAACAAGAATGTTACTCATACAAATAACCAAATTCAGGTTCAGCCTGTGTTTTGACAGCTGAGTTCCTTTATCATCACCTCAGAGATAATTGTTGTGACCAAATAAATCAATAAATGATGAAAATGTTGAAAGCAGTTTAATGTGACAGTACCTTTACTATCCATCAGCTCTGTTATCACGGTTTCAAAATGTTTTACAATCACCTACAGGCTGCAGCAGGTCATTTAAAAAAAATTTTAAATGAAAAGTGAGGAAAAAAATGGTAATAAAGAGGAATGAATGTGCTTCTAAGAGAGGAGATCAACGGTCAGGGCAGACTGAGAGCCCGAGCTCCGTCTGAAGGAGTCGTGACATAGAAAGTCGGGGTTCCACTGTATCGCTCCTGTTGAGGAAGAAATAAATACAGAAACACAAACATTAGTACATTTAAGGACAGAAACAATTTATATAAATCACTCGACGTGAGAAGCAATGCATTTGCAGGTTGCTAAACAGATGTGCAGTACATGAAAATCATAAACCAGAATGTCTGTAGAAGACTTCGCTCCAAGATCCCAGAAAGGAAGTTGACAGATGGAGCAAAAAGAAAGAACTACCGGCTCTGTTTTCTGAACAGGACACCCTTCCTCTTCAGCTGAGACACATCTTTTCCTCTTCCAAACTTCCTTGACTACGGCTTCCTCCAAACTAAAATTACACTCACTCCACAGCTCCACAGCTTCAAGTAAACTACACAGAAAATTAGCAACACAGAAAAATAAAAAAATAGTCTTAAAAGTCTACTGGATCTATGGTGAGGACTCCATATTTTTTCTTTAATAAACAGGATTTTTCTGGAAACTTGTGCTTTAGGGTGGGATGAAGCCCGAATCTACCATCTCTCTCCAATGTCGGTTCATTCCTAATTGTTTATATGCTTCTGCAAAGGTCACTTACCAAGTAAAGACACTGGAACACCGATATATATTTTCATCTATTTGTTAATTCACAAGCAATAAATTCCTATCTCTGGGTACGACTTGAGGGTACGACTAACACCTGAAAGAATCATGATCGTTCCATAAGTTTGTCCTGAACATGAGACGAACAATAGACATGACTTAGCAACACAAGTTACTTCTGATAAAAAGCTTATGAGCAACAGCTATGCTATCAAAAATCAAAAATTTGGTTAACAAACAGTATATTTGACCACGTTTATTCAAAAGACCAAGTGACAGATCTGTGGTCTGTAGATCATGTGCTGAAAAGGCACTGAACTACCACCTTCAATGTTCATGTCTAGATTTTATTCACAATATTTATCTCTAGTGCTGTTCTAAACGTCTAAACACACAGCACTTTTTCCTATTTAAACATCTTATTTAACTCGGATTTAAAAAAATCACTTCAAGACATTTTAGTGGTTTTAGGTTTCGTAATGAAGCAACAAGTCTGGGAGAAAATCACTATGTAAGATAAAGCTGCAAACTCTAAACAGCATCAACACATAATGCTCTGAGCATAATGAACTTATTAATAAAATCAATATTTTATAACTTCAAATCTAATAACCAAACCCAAGTTTAAAGAACAACTTCCCAACTCAAGAAACAGGAACAGATTACAAAGTTAAACCAAAGATTTAATCCACAGATCATCACTTCTGCATTGCTGGTGCTTTCAGTTTCCACTCCATGCATAGAGTTTAACCCTTGACGAGCCTCAGTGAGGTGCAGTTTAGAATATCTGCCGGGTCAGGGGTCACCAGATCAACCTTGAATCCTTCAGCCAGGGACACCTTCAGCAGCTCCTCCACAAAGCCCTGCTCGTCTGTGATTTCACACGGGCTCCGTTGCACATCCGTGATGCCATTTGAAGGCGTGACCTCCGGGTCAGACACGGCCAGGCCGCGGTAGTGCTGCTTGTCATATTGATCCTGTGGGAGTTCTTCGGGCTTCGGCACCCACTCCAGTTTTAGCCTGTTCTGCCTGGCGTTGCAGGGACGGGGACTCGTGGGACCCTGGGAGGTTTTGTAGGAGAAATGCTCACAGAGCAGAGTGAGGAAGGCTCTCCAGGTACAAAAGAGGTCAACTGTGAAGGATCGTACAGAGCACGTGCGAAGTTCATAGTTTTCTGGCCCATGGCGTAAGTTAAAATGGAGAACACGGACCTAGAATGAAAGGGCAGAATATGCTGACTAGCCTGTTTCCAGAGTGTACACAAATAAAGAACTGGTCCCTCAACACCCTCTGCTATCATACTGTTTATAGTAAAAACACTGATTCAAAGGGTTAAAAAGACATGAACCATATATTGGTAGATATATTTCAATTCAAGTTCAATGAAAAGTTCCTTATTTTCAGAACAGCCCTTGATAACTTTCCTTCTCATGTCTGTTTGATGGGATCTAGAGCACCTAATGCTAAATATAAATGCTAAATATAGAGCCAACATTGGCAGTAAGTTAGTTGCTAAGTTCCAGCTGACTGATATCTGTCCAGTGGTTTAAAAAAAAAATCAGGTGTCAAGTTTATTAGTCCAAAGATGGAATATATCAATATATCATTAATCTTTACAAATTAATTTCAGATCTCAGAACTTATTCCAGGTAAGCTGATCTTTAGGGTTTTTTTTCTGCATTTTTAATGTTTTGTACATGAAAATATTTTACTAAGATTCAACTTCAAGTCTTTTCAGAAAAATAAATCAGTAACTCGAATGACAGTTAACGGAGCACACACCTCCATCAAGACTCAGTGATCTGACACACGTGCCGTAATTAGGGGGAAAATTTTTTTTTTGAAGAAAGTACTTTTAAAAAGTGAATTTTGTTGCATTTCAGAATAAAAACAAAAAAAATTCTGACTGAGTTTTATCCAGTCAATATCTTTTAACTTTTTGCTAAATGTTACTAAGAATCAAACAAAACCCGTTGAGCTTGCACGCCTGCACTTCATCGTAGGTGTCGTGCTGGCCTCGGAGGTTTGTGTTTTACTTTTACTATTTATTCTAATATGAATTTAAAACTGTTCAGCAGCACATTTCATTTAAAGTGCTCGTAATTCATTAGTCTTGGTTTCTTTGTGTTTACTGGACAAAGTGTAGTCAGAGGATGCGTTCTCTCCTACAACTGGCTCTTGCATAAGGCAAACTGATTTGATTCAATATCAAATTAACAAATTAGTCTACCTTTATGACACATACCTTGGAATCAACATGCACTATAACCATGGCTCCTAGCGGGCCTCCTTTAAAGCTCAGAGGTACCGATGCCTCATAGTGGTGGATCTCCTCCAGCAGGGGGCATATCTGGAAGAAATCAGCCTCCCTCCTCAACAGCGCGAGCTCTGTGAAGCCCTCCGGCAGGTCCAAGGAACTGGAGCGCAGGTAATTTAGGATGTACCTGAACAATTTACCGTCACGGTCGATGAAAACATTTCCTCTGTCATCTCTGAGCACGGGGATTTGTCCCGTGAACATCGCACTGAGCATCGAATCACGGCAACGCGTCAGAGTATCCAGGGATGTCGTGTAAATCTCCCCACCCACGTTTAAGGAGACCGGGTCCTGGAGAGCGTTCCTGTTGCTGCTGTCCACCGGCGAGTTGAGGTTCAGCATCTCGAAGGTGACGGTGATTGTTGGAGGCGTTGTTGGTGAGCGGACGAGGATCCTTCTGCTCTGGTAGGAACGCTGAGGACTGCTGGATGTGGAAGTTTCAAGTGTGTCTTGTGTTTCCAGTCAGCGAGACACAGCAGTAGCCGGGACACGGCAAAGTGAGGGAAGTTGAGGAAGTCTGCCAAGTCTGCCTCCAAAGATGAAGCTTCATTAAACCCGAGGTTCAAACCTACAAAAAGACTCCTGCTGTTTGCTCACAGCTGATACCCCCTCCTTACTGATGCAGGTGAAGAACATGCTTTTCTGAGATTCAGTTTCTATCTTTGTTGGTGTGTGTCCTGCAGGACTCTGAAGGGGACGGCCAACAGCAGGCCTTCAGTCTGACTGTTAAAGCGGAAAGACGGCAGGACGGCGCTGACCAGAGCAGCATGCTAATGCTGCTGGCTCTGTCTCCATGAAGCTCGCTTTTATTCTCAGCTTATACACCCTGACTCTGTCTCTCTCTCACACACACACACACACACACACACACACACACACACACACACACACACACACACACACTGGAGCTGTCTGAGCAAGACACCGGGGAACGGGCAATTTGTCTCAAATACCCCTTAAAGTGACAAGAAGGACACTGAAGAGCGCTTTTTCTCTGCCGGGAACACATGAATCCCTTCAGACGCCCTTTGTTTCACAACATCTTTAGAATGCAAAGATTTCCACAAATCAGATTTCCAATGAAAGCAATTCAATAATGAGTTGGGAATGATTAAAAAAAAACTTTAAATCCATTACAATATCTAATTCAAAGATGATCTTCAAAAACAAGTGATAAAACTCAATGCCAAAAAAATTGGAACATTTTGTAAAAAAGTGATTCAACTGCAAAAGATTCATTTGCAAATCTTTCTTCACTCACTATTTGATTTAATGCTGTTCAAAGACAATTAAATGATCAATTCACTCATGATGCTAGAAACACCATTAAACCAGCTGAGAGGGGCAGAGGCATCAATGTCCAACTCAAGGCTTCTTAATATACTGTATATAACATGTTGAATTTCCATCACTCTATTCAAGCTGTTGTTCTCGTTTATGATTTGATTTGTCCAGTTTGCAGCCAAAGGGTAGCATTCACAACCACTAATATAAAAGTATCAGTGGATTCAACACGGCCACCCAAATACCTCAGCTTGGACAGATAGCTGGAACCAATCACATCAATCAGAACAATTATGTGAAGGAAAATTAATCATCAGCTAACATTTCCCGATCATGACAGCGCCGTGTGTTACCATGGCAGCAGCCGGGAAACAAGAGAGGAAACTCATTCAGTGGAAAAGTTTCCCCATCTTTTAATAAACATTCAGAAAATACATGTTGTCTGTGAATTCTGCAGGAAGCATGAAAAATATATCTCATCGTTCATTAGCCGCGATGACAGTAAAAGACTGAATGATTTTTATTCCATAGGGAACACTCCAAAAAGAGTTTTTGTGGCGATTGATAACATATAAGCCACATTTAGGGATTTGTGTCATTGTTTTATTTCATAACTGGTCTACCATATGTAATAATTTCCAGTTGGACGCAAAATGTCTGCGGTTTTTCTAATAAACTCAGAAAGAAATGAATAAATTCCTCTTTAAATGATAAGTTTTACTGACAGACCTGCCTAAGTGTGTGGAATCCACCCAGAATGCCTCTGGTCCAGAAGGGGTTTAACCTGTTTGCACCGTTTAGAAACACGTCCTACGTTCAACATTCTCTTTGCTTTCTATTGTGGGGAATTCCTTTCTTTGAGCGCACGGGTAACTGATCCACGTCAGGCGGATGGTTCGCTCACGCCTTCAGCAGAGTCGAACCCAAACGACCAATGAACATTCAGGAAGTTTGTTGCTGCGTCTAGCGCTGTATTTTCATCAAGATTGTAAATTCCTGAACTTAAAGTAACCTTTATTTGTACCACAACTTATCAGCGAAGATACACATCTCAACCGAGATAAAGGGTTTTTTTACCGTAAAACTATCAACTATTAAAGTTATGAAGCATGTCTGATTTCTTACATTCATTTTTCTTACATTATATCTGCAGTACAGACAGCGTGTGTGCTCAAATGTGTGTCTCACCTGTATGTGGAGGATAGCCCTGTCAGTAGCGCTCGCCTGCAGCAAAGTCACGGTGCACCCCCCGAACCCTCCGCCCGTCATGCGGCTGCCAAACACGCCCTCCACCTCCATGGCTGCAGACACCAGCTCGTCCAGCTCCCTGCAGCTCACCTCATACAGGTCCCTGACGAGAGGACATCCACAAGACATCCTCACCCCGTCCCGCTCAATGACTCCAGGTGGGACAATGTGCTTCAACCGTACCTCAGGGAGTTGTGGCTCTCCACCATCAGGAGCCCAAACTCTTTGTAGGCTCCTCTCTTCAGGGCCTCGGCAGCGTGAACAGTCCTCTCGATCTCCTCGATCACGTGACGAGCTCTGTTATAGGTGACGTCATCCAGTCGGGTTCTCGCCTCTGGAAGAAGAAGTAAAACTACAGTCAGGATCCCCTGGGGCTGAACCAAAGATTTACTCTAGGCTGGGATCAAATCTATTTCCTTTAGTGAAGTCTGGAGGTGTCATGTGTGAATTAGTAATGATTGTCTTTGGTTGTGTCTCAGTGGTAAAGTTGTTGGTTCGATCTCCAGCCCTTCAGTCCAGGTGTCGAAGTATCAGAGTTCATTTTACCACAGGAGAGTAGTGCATCCCTGGGATGCGCTTCAAGAAAAATTGGTGCATGCCAACATGACGTTTATGCATCCCAAAAGTAATAACAGAATATACGGTAGAAATGTACATAAGGACTGAGTTTTGTCAATAGTATAGTATAAAAACTAAACAATACTGCCAATTTAAATGATTTTATTAATAATGACTTTGTGACTATTTAAGTAAAAAAACAAAAAGAGTAAAATTATATATTAGTTTTATCAAAATGTTAAAGCCTGGTAGTCATTAAAAAAACTTTTAGGAATAAAGAAAGATGTAATGTCATTGTCACTTCGTTTTTCTCCAACTTTTTCAATCAATCAACCTTTATATATATAACGCTTAATCACATCAGCAGACATTTCAAAGCGCTTTAACAGACAGACAAACCCAACAGGACTTCTTGTTGCTCTGGAGGGTCTGACTAACTCCTCTCTCACTGCAGCTGGAAACCAGCAGCCGTCGTGTTGCTGTTTGGTCCATTTTAATAAGGCAGAATCACGCAGGTGAGTCTCGTGACCAGAAACTCGCGCGAGATCAAAACATAATGGAGATTTCCGGGTTCGAAATTTAAGTGGAGAAATGGAATATTAGTGCGAAAGGGTGAATGCTGCTGTTGTAAAGAACTTTGAGTAGCTTGGAAATGTCTGATAAATGTGAAGTTCATTAACATATCGTCTGTCACTGACCAGCCAGTCTCTTTCTTTCCCTGTGTGTGTGTGTGTGTGTGTGTGTGTGTATGCGCGCATGTGGGAATGTCACTTACATTTCCAATTCAGCAACTGTTTCATTGAGCTCTTCTAAACAGGATGTGGTATATCATATTCTATAAGCTTCTGTACCAGGCTCAGCTGCAGGGCTTCACTTACAGATGAGTGGTTTTGTTGGTTGACTCAGGCTTCTGAATGACAGATGCTGTTGATGTTCGCTTTCCTTCTACAGTTTCTCAGTGATCTCACCAAACACAAAGACGAGTGACTCTGACACGAAACACTTTTAAGTGTCTCACATCGCCCTGAACCCTCCTAGGTTTGTTCACCTTCACCGTGTCGCGTGAGGCTCCTGTAATCGTAGACGCGATACAAAGATACCGGATCTCACTAAGAAAATAACATGTGACAGGGTGTGTAAATAACACACTGGCAATGATGCTTTCACGGTGCTGCACATTGAACCAGGCAGAAAATAGAGCCTGAACCATTCTTCATTCAAGAGTGTTGTTAGACGTGGTCTGAACTCTGAACCAGCCTTTACCATTAAAGAGAGAACAATACAACTAGAAGTGGGCAATGTTGGAAGAGGAGTGTGGGCAGAAAACAGCACTTGTTCCACAGATGAGACAGATCAGCGTGACTCTTCACACCTTCCAGGTCCTTCATGGTGGCGTCCCTGAGACTCTCCTTCCCCAGGATGGAGGCAGCCTCCTCACACTGTCTGCGCCTGGTGGGGTATTCGCTGCCGGTCAGAGAGTGTTTCACGTTGGAGTTGGTGATGAGAATAACCAGGTTTGGATCTGTCAGAGGGACAGGGGTGGCCTCCAGCGACCTGAGTCAAACCACAATGAAGCAAGTGAACAAGTGATACTGGTGCACAAAAACTGGTCATTCTGGTTTCACCAAAACCCTTTAGTAGTCAACTTCGCCTAAGATTGGATGTTTACCTGCAGTCAATAAGCAAAGCATGGCCCTCCCTACCGAGAACAGACACAAACTGATCCATTATACCACAGGGTACACCAGCATGAGTGTGTTCAGCCTGCTGGCAGGCCAACGCTTTGGACACCTTGTCTCCATCATCTGTGGAAAAAAGATGACGATAAAAGGTACAAATCCCTGTGGTCAGCTGATTGCTGATTCATGATTAATCTTTGCCTGATAAATCCAACACAGCATCTTTTTAGAAAACAAGATTCCTTCTTCATTGCACTCAAATGAATCAGTCCCACTCATGAATATGTTGGATTCAGTGAAAACAGGTTCTGACCTTGCTTGAGTTGCTGCAGGAATGTGTAGACACCCACCTCCAGAGAGGCAGAGCTGGACAGACCTCCCCCAAGAGGGATGCTGCTGCTGATCACCGCCTTGAATCCTGGGACAGGGGGCGCTGTGGACACAAAGACAGCCCAGATGAAAGGAAGGTCTTGTGGTGCCAGGACAACATCCTATCTGTGACCTCATGAGGAGAGCTGAGGGTCTTTTAAAGGTAAAGCTGACACACAGGTAGTGTTGTGTACAGTCTCGGCTCATGGTTTACCCCTGTGATGCTGTATGACACCCTTCACATAGTTTGCCCATTTGGGTGACCCTGGAGCTAGCGGTGATCCATCAGTGGGCAGACTGAAGTTAACTCTCCGAGGTTCATCAGCATCCTTTGTTGTTGTTACCACGGTAACATCCTGGCCAGAAGTTTGACTCCCTACCACCACAGTTACCAGGGGCAGCGCCTGGTAAACACAAACCCGTACAGCAGGATGGTTATCTTTACTGGAAAAACATCAGGAACCAGGAGGTTGGTGCTTCAATGTGATGAGGACTTGTTTCTGGTTCTCGGAGACAGTGTCTTCCAGTAGGTCAGACCTATTGTCCACCTGAACAGATCTACTCTGTCCAGGTGCAAAATTAATCCACAAGACTTTTACAAAGTTCCTTGAGGACAGTTCACCTCTCATCCAAGATGCTTCTGCAGTCCTGAAAAAGAAGGACATGCGACTGATCGTTCTTCAGTCCTGAAGAAACCTCTTGGAGGAGAGGTGAACGTCTTCAAAGAACTTTCTGAAAGTCCAGAGGATTGATTTAAACAACTTTGAATAACCCTGACCTGGATGACTGAGAACCTACACAGACATCTGGAACACTACATCCAGTTCATCACCACACTTTGTCCTCTGTCAACTCAGCAGGAACATTAAAGAAACATTTCAAATCAAAGCAGTCAGAGACTGAAACGTCCCACGAAGGGTAGGTCAGGGTACCCTGAAAGTAGTACCTGACAAGTGCATAACTTTGACCTTTCAGGGTAGGTCAAAGCTATGCTTTGATCAATGACAGTAGGTCAGAGCTCTAGCTTTGATCTTTGACCAATGCAAGTAGGTCAGGGTGAACTTTTGAATTCAGGTGTGTCGCGGGATGTTGCAGTCTGACTGAATTGGTTCTAGTTTTTTTCTTGCACAGCCACTCTAGACGGTTGGAGAAAAACGATATTAGTCAGCTGGTTTGGCTTTTCCACGCCCTTCACGCGTAAACCGTGAAATTATTCATGAAAAAATGACACGGCAAAGCGCCAGAGATCGGATTTCTAATTTGATCAACAATGTTACCATCGGAAGCACAAATCCCTGGTTGTAGTCCGTGTGCTCCCCGATCAGGTTGACTCTTCCGGGCGCACACGCCGCCACGCGTGGGGCTTCGCCCCCGAACTCTTCTCCATACAGACGCCGAGCCTCCGCCACAAGCTCGGATTCGGTTGGAAACGAGCTGGCCATCAGGAAGCGGACGAGCCCACCCGGAAGACGCGACCGGATTTAACTCACACCCCGCGTAACTGACGCGGAAAAGACGCACAAACGCCGTCCGTGTTTGTTCCACGCAGGGATGAACTTTGATACGTCAGCTCCCCCACAAATGATGAGGGTGGGTATATGATCACATGATTGTGGACGAGGGATCAGGTGACGTGTTGGATGACGACTAAGCCCCGCCCATAACTGAAACGTAAACAAATCTAGTTTCATTTGATCAGATGTGAACATGTGAAGTTCCACCGACATGTAATGTAACTAAATGTAACTAATGTAACTAATGTAACTAAATGTAACTAATGTAACTAATGTAACTAATGTAACTAATGTAACTAAATGTAACTAATGTAACTAATGTAACTAAATGTAACTAATGTAACTAAATGTAACTAAATGTAACTAATGTAACTAATGTAACTAAATGTAACTAATGTAACTAAATGTAACTAAATGTAACTAATGTAACTAATGTAACTAATGTAACTAAATGTAACTAAATGTAACTAATGTAACTAATGTAACTAAATGTAACTAAATGTAACTAATGTAACTAAATGTAACTAATGTAACTAAATGTAACTAAATGTAACTAATGTAACTAATGTAACTAAATGTAACTAATGTAACTAAATGTAACTAATGTCAATCATAAATTTAGATTTACAATCTAAATTTATGATTTAGATTCTGAGGAGCACAAATGCTAATGGGACTGTCATAAACTGTCATAAACTGTCATGAACTGTCATGAACTGTCATAAACTGTCATGAACTGGGCTGACATTGGGTATTGTAAACGGCACATTCACTCATTAAAGCCCTACATGACATTCATTCATTCATCGTCTACCACTGTTCCACTTCATGGCAGGTCGCGGGGGGGGGGGTTACTGAAGCCTAATCCAGCTGACTCGCAGATGAGAGGTGGGGGACACTCCACCTCTCAACATAAATCAGCAATTTATGGTGAGAGGTGGACTGGAACGCTGATCTTTATGTGTAGCTGGTGGAGGAAGACACATTTTCCATTCTCTGTTATCTTAAGACAACTTTCCAAGACACCATCGGCATTTTTGTGCCAGCATTGTCATTCATACCACAGCACCGTTTCTTCTGGAATGATTTATGTTCTCGGGTTAACAGAGAGAGCTGCTAACCATCCTCTGACCATCGTCCTGTCTGGATGTAGATTCAGGTTTGGCCAAAGAAAGCCTGGCTACCTTCAACTTGAATATTATAGTACAGCAGTGACAGAGCCAGAGGGCATGCAGGGAATGATTTCTTTATTACTGATCACAGATACATCAACAGTTAATCACCGACATCAGATGCATGTGTTGTTTTAGGCGTTAGGAGGGAAGTGAAAGCAAACAATACATACAGTACTTATAGACCATACTTAATCTATTTATTACCACGCTATCTACATCAGAGTTAAGAAATCTCTATCAGGTACAAATATTGGACAATATTTGGTCATATTTATTACATGACTGATACTTCACAAATTTCTGGATCTATTTTAATTAATCCATAATTTTGACTGCTTTACAACAACTCACACTAAATAAACACAACAAATTAAACACCACAGCACGCACAATATCCATGTCATCATGGACAGATGAAAAAAACACATCAGTGCACCCATTTGTTTCTTATATTGATTCTATAAACTGTTAGCATCGATGGCAGTGAATGGAAAAATGTCCTTTTCTGTGTGTCAAATCCTGAGATTTCTGAATCAGGTTACAGACATTATTTTTTGGTGTGGAAAACACAGACTGTCATCAGTCGCCTGCGTAGTGAAAATGAGGAGATCCCATACTGTTACTGGATAAACATACATCTGTAGAAACATCACATCACACAAGACCTCCGGAAAATAAAGGCAGAGGTCAGTCTGCAGAGAAAATACTCCACATTATACCTCTAGTGCAGGGGGTCAAACTCATTTTCACTGAGGGCCACATCAGCATAACGGCTTTCCTCAAAGGGCCAAATGTAACTAATAAATGTAACTAAATGTAACTCAATGCAATGTAACATAAATGTAACTACTCCTTAATGTTAAATAACCCTGAATTTATTGGTGATTCAAGTTACGAACATTACAGTTACACAGAAAAAACATGTTTGTTTTTTTCTGTTATAAAATAATATAATTAATTTGTTGGTTATTAAGACAGAACTCCATCAATCAAGGATCAAACTATTCAAGTAAATAAAGAAAAATAACATCAAACACAAGTTGGGACATTAACTTTGTTCAAAACATTTTTTGTCAGTGTTAAAATGGGCTGAATTACTGCATTGTGGGAAATGTAGTTTATGGTCAAAGCCCACTTTTGACTTATTTATTTTAGACACTGATTTTATGCTCTTGCGGGCCACATATGATGATGTGGCGGGCCACATTTGGCCCCCGGGCCTTGAGTTTGACACATGTGCTCTAATGGATCTCTAGTAATGAGTGGAAAGAATTACCATACTCCTCCAAATGCTTTCCATAAAATCTCTGTATTCACATGACATGCCCTTTGACACTACATTGTTTAAACTGTGTTCATTGATAATACAGTAAACCTTCACAGAACCAAAGTTTATCTCAGGCTGGATCATAGTTTATTATAAGTAAAACACCAAACTCACCACAAGGGACCCACAAACCCTTGGATGTTTAAATAAATTAGAACACTGATGCTTTGTGACCTTCAAACGCTGCTGCATGGAATATGATAGCTATATATATATAGCTATCATCATATTATAGGATCACTTGCACATATCTCCTGGTGAAATCTGTAGAAATGTTACTGACATTTTACCATAATCAAGTATGTTTCTGCCTAAAATATCCCAAATTTCCCTTAGGATCAACAAAAATATTATTCTAACTTTCTAATGTGGATAAATTATGCTATTGTGCCTGGTCATAGATGTGTCAGAGGAGATGTTATCAGGATAGAGGTGAACATGCTAAATATTCTGGTATTTAAACACGAAATACACACTAGTGTCCACTAGAGGGAGACAGAGGGCTACACCGGGTCTCATGCACAAACACGCTGAAGCACATGAAGAATGAAGGGAGGGGCTGGGGGGGTGGATCAGTCATCAAACCGTCCCTCCAGGATGCTCTCAAATGAAAAAGGGATGAACTTGAAGCCCTGGCCGCTGTAGAACTTATTCTGGAACTCCACCCTGAAAAAGAAGGACAAGAACTGGTGATTTTATCAGAACAGGTAAATGTACAGTAAACATCCAGTCATCCCTGAGACTCTTATTCTCATGAGATCATCGTCATGTAAGGCTGGGGTTCAGTATTTATTTTAGTCAAGCCGATTTTCTAACAAACGTTTGTTGATGTATTAATAATACAAATGACTTATTTGTCATTTGTAACTTAAATATACACCACAGCTTAGGTATCAAACCGTTGTGAGCAATATGTATTATTATTTAACAGTACCGTACTAAAGCAGTGTGTCACCATAAAGACGGTAAGAAAAACGCAATTAAGGATAGAAGAGAGACAGACCATCACCAAGACGTTGCTGCCCATCACTCTGCCTCCCACCGTGTGTATAAAATTGCATGCTTACTGATGTGTGTGTGTGTGTGTGTGTGTGTGTGTGTGTGTGTGTGTGTGTGTGTGTGTGTGTGTGTGTGTGTGTGTGTGTGTGTGTGTGTGTGTGTGTGAATGTGTCTTTTCAGGGGCCTGTACACATGTGTATGTATGTTCACAGGAAAAGATCATTTCATGTGAAAGTATCCCCCAAGGGGGACAATAACGTGTGTTTCATAACACTTAAAAATGTACTGTAGGTCTTTCCTACAAAGAAATTGCCAAGAAAGTCATTGTGTCAGTGAGGACAGCGTTCTTCACCATCTAAAGGAACGCAGAAACTGGGGGAAATGCTGACAGAAAGACGTCTGGCAGACACAAAGCCACAACGAAATGAGAAGACAAGTTCAACTGTGAAGAGACTTCGAGTTGCAGGTTTGATGGGTTGAGTTGCAGCAAGAAAGAGATTGCTGAGACTTCAAGATAAGAAAAAAAGGCTTGAGAACAGCTGGGACTTCCTGTGACGTCAGACTAGTAGCAAAGTAGCCAAAGTTAAGGATTAATCCAACAGATGAATACAAGACTCACTAGTGACGCCACGATGCAGTGAGCGGCTACCAGACTTGCAAGAAAAGTTTGGTATAAGGTTGAAAGATCAGAAATTTTTTTTCAAGTTAGAAGTTATTTGATGCCACATAAAGACTGGAACAAACTCAGGCAACCTCCTACTCCTATTGAGTTGTTTTGGATGAAAATCCTAAAAGATAAGGAATGCCTGAAAACTGTCACAACTTTAGAAATGTTTGCAGTCACAGATATCAGGAAATAGTCTCAACATAAAAGAAAAGTAGGAGCTGGAAATGAATGTTGTTATTGAGGATGAGACATGGGAACGTGTGTGAAGAAGGGCATAAAGTATCCAGGAGCCCGTTGTGGAAGGAATTCAGTTGGAAATAGAAGACGAGGATTTTAAAACTCCATTCCTGATAGGAAAATTTGATAAAAGCAAAAGGAATTGCCAGAAAACTCACATTTTCTGGGATTACCCAAAACTAAGATCATATTGGGAGGAGATTCGAAAAGAATTATTAGCAATTTTGAGAATTGATTTAACTTTAGACCCCCGGTATTATATTCTGGGAACATTAGCAGAAGGAAGCACAGATCATGGAACGCTGTACATGCTGGACATTATTCTCCTAGTGGCAACGAAAATGATAACTCTGGCCTGGCTTAACCCTTTACCACCCACCATACAACAATGGAAAGACAGATTGATGTCAGAATATTTAATGGAAAAAAATAACAGCCCCAGTAATCATACATTTTACAGTATCAGAATTAGACAGCCCAGGATTGATTCTAACTGGTCACTGGTTAAGTATATTTCCTCACTTCATTCGTGCAGGTCATTCCACTCTGTGGGGAGGCACAAGAAGCCATGAACTATTTTATTTTTCTGTTGTACATGTTTGCCAAATTGTATTTTGTGGTGTTTCTGATTTTTTGTTCTGTTATTATTTCAAGACTTCAATAAACAGGACCCTAACCTTAACCCTGACCCGAAACATACAGTAAGTCCAGGGTAGGCCAGAACTACCTCCAGAAAAAAGAACAAGACTAGTGACAACATGGCGTGTCAACAGTCTCCAGACTTCAACCCCATCCAGCTGCTTTGGGATCAACTGAACAGAAGATTAAAAATAAAACCTACAAGTTCTACACGTGATGGGAATTTATGCAACAGAGTTGGGAAGAACTTTTTAAATATTTTTGTCCATTGTAGAAAGAATGCCAGGAGTGTGTTCAACCGTTATGTCCACCAAAGGTGGCTACTTTGATGAGTTGAATGTTTAGAATATATTTTGGTTTCTAAATTGTGTGTGTGTGTGTGTGTGTGTGTGTGTGTGTGTGTGTGTGTGTGTGTGTGTGTGTGTGTGTGTGTGTGTGTGTGTGTGTGTGTGTTTGTGTGTGTGTGTGTGTGTGTGTGTATGTGTGTTCAGCGCATCAGTGCCTCCCTGGTTCAAGACAAAAAAAAAAATCAATCGATAAATGAATCATTCCATCTGGTCCACACACTGATTCTATCAAACGGTGTGTGTGTGTGTGTGTGTGTGGGGGGGGGGTTATGTGCATGAAAATGAAAAAATGTGATTTCTGGTTGTCCTAGGTGGAATTCCATTGTTTTGCTCCAAAGGCTCTTCTGCTGGAGGACGGGTGTTTCCTATTTCACTGGAAGGTCCAACCTACGTGAAGTGGAGGATTCATTTATCCACATCACATTTTAGAAAGTTGAATACGGAACAGGATTGGTTTCATATTTTCTGTGACGTCCCAAATTCTGTTTGTAGTTACATCTCTTAAAAGTATATTTCAAAGGGCCAGAAGAAGATATTCACTTGCAACGGAATGTGAAAACACTCTTCAAGTGTCAGACTCACGTTTGTATGACTTCCTGCTTCTACGCAGTGAAATTCACACATTTAACATAAAGAACAAGAAGAAAAACATTCTTCAGCAGAGAGTGACCTTTAAGAAATAATTAAAGTTCATTGTTAAATTTCCCGAAATTTGCACAGACATCTAACAGATAGCTATGATATTTCATTTTGAACTAGCTTGGCGGATCAACCAACACACCAGCATTGTGTCTCTTGATTGAGTCTTGAATAACATTACAGAGAGCAGTTGCTCCTGTTTTATCTTCCAAAGGATGCATCAACTAAGTAGTACCACAGAAAGCATCATTTACTAGGTCCAACAAAGCACTTCTTTGAGTTGGTGGCAAACCCAGCCTGCATCAATGATCTAAACTCTGTTGGCACTCATTGCCAATGTTAGACAACGTACCTCTCATAGCTATGCAGGTGACACCGCTGTAGGTTGATGCTGACCCAAGTGATGCTGCTGCTGTAGCATCCACTGACACTTTCTGTGTGGAATTTGTATGTTCTCCCATCTCTGCGTCTGTCCTGTCTGTCTTTTCATGTGGCCCTGTAATGTCGTCAGCTAGATATATATACTTGAGCATTACCTGTGACCCACAAGTGGGATAATTGGCTAAAGATTACATGATTATGGTCATCTCGTCTTCAACAAATTGAATGGACAGGTGTACTGTAATGCTTTGGTTGTGAAGTATTTGGGCCTGCAGCAAACACAATTTGTGATAAATAATACTCATTAAACACATCTAAAACCTCTGATGTCTTCCTTTGGACAAAAACACAGGGAACATCAGTTCCTGCTGATTCCTGGCCTCGTTCAGGGGAGTGCCCAGGAATGTCTCCCAGTCACGGCAAATATTTGATCGGCCAGAAATGTGAGAAGGCAGCATGTACAGAGAGGAAAGAAGTCTGCCCCTTCACATAGCTGTGGAGGTAAAGAAACTGTTTCTGCTTGTATATGTTCCTACAGATCATCAGCAGGTGTGTAGAAACAGTGACCAGCAGAACTGACTGCAATGAACCCTACTAACTCTGTTCTCTAGTCTCTGTGAAAAATACTCTGCTAGTTTTTATCCTTAGCAGATACCTGTCAGAAAGTGCTGCTTCATTACCACAGAGACTAACATTCCAGAAGTTCATCACAACAGAGCCAAACAGCTGTCCAGTAAGACCACAGCCTTGTTCTGTGGGTTACTGGGAACTCCCTTCATCAACTTACTGTACTTCTACATAATATAGCTTCTATGTAGAAGTAATACAGCGAATTTCCAGCCACTTCTGTCAAAATCAGGGCATTCTAATAGTTTTCTTTAACTGAATGGTCTTCTTCTATTTCATTTTATTCTTCACTATAGGATAAAGCTTATCATAGTTAGGTTATACAAAAAATAACTCAGGAAGAAAGAGGAGTCATCTTTATATCTAGACTCTCCTCTGAAAGCTAACGATGTTGGTGATCAATGTGTGTTGGTCAAATCTAGACAGTTTAGCTAAAAAGTAGCTTATTCTTGCTACTTAACAAACTCAAATAAAGCTAGTATTAAGTTACCGTATAGCTAATGGGATGTCATTGAAACATAATTATCTATTGTTCATAATAAATAATGTATAATTAAAACAATATACAGCGTTCCAGGACCACCCATGAAAAACGAATTCCGTGATATAGCGACAAACTATTTATTTTATTATTTACGGTAATTTAAACATTTATGAACCCTCCCCATACTGATATTAAACCACCTTCTATCTTTATTACCTTTTCCCACACTCTGATAGACTGTTTAAAACACTTTTGTATTAAAGAAAAGTTGCAGGAGGAACCGTGAGTAGAAACACATTTAAAATGCTCTTGTGGCTAACAACTGGGCGTTTCTCAATTCAAACAAAAAAGCAACATTAAAAACAATAATTAACAGGAGAAGGAAGACAATCAGAAACCCAATTTCATCCCTTACATTGTCGGTGTTTCAGAAGGTAAATACAAGATTCCTGTACATTTCAAAGCTGGTAACACTGAGACAGAAGCTGGTCCACCCTGAGGACAAAACACTGTAACAAAAACAGGCATGTACTTTATGTTATTAGTGAAGAATGCAGCGACTTGTGCTCTGGAGAGACCAAACAAACGCTGTCTACAAGGATAACCATCTCAGGACCAGACTCAGCTGTCACAGACACAGGCCACTGACAGAGACATGTCCAGACTTAAGCCGGGGAAGACCGATGGTTTTTGAAAGAATAGTTGAGAAGCTATTTTTGGAAAGTGTGGAAAAGAGGTGAAGAAACGTGTCCAGGCAGGATGGAACGGGTGGAGAAAAGTGTCAGGTGTGATGTGTGATAGAAGAGTTTCAGCTAAAATGAAAGGAAAGGTGTACAAAACTGTGGTGAGACCAGCGATGTTGTTTGGTCTAGAGACAGTGTCACTGAGGAAAAGACAGGAGACAGAGCTGGAGGTAGCAGAGATGAAGATGCTGAGGTTCTCTCTGGGAGTGACCAGGAAGGATAGGATCAGGAATGAGTACATCAGAGGGACAGCACATGTTAGAGGTTTTGGAGATAAAGTCAGAGAGGCCAGACTGAGATGGTTTGGACATGTCCAGAGGAGAGATAGTGAATATATTGGTAGAAGGATGCTGAGTTTTGAACTGCCAGGCAGGAGGTCTAGAGGAAGACCAAAGAGGAGGTTTATGGATGTAGTGAAAGAGGACATGAAGGTAGTTGGTGTGAGAGAAGAGGATGCAGACGACAGGGTTAGATGGAGGACACTGATTCGCTGTGGAGACCTCTGAAGGGAAAAGCCCAAAGGAGAAGAAGAAGAAGAAGAAGTTGAAGAAGCTACTTTGGTCAAACTGGAGAAACAATCTCTGAACAAAGAAGGACAACAAAAACACCTATCAGCCACCTTCAAAGCAGCATTGACCTCCATCCATAGAAACCATAGCAACTGTTACGGTGAGTGCAGCTCACATAAGGGTGGGTGGAACAAAAACTCCCAACTGAATGGTAACGAGTCATAACGTTAAACTGCAACCAAGCTGGAGAGGGATGGGTGTCACCAGGTTCAATTGCTCCAGACACACCACATGATGACAACCGCAGGTCGTCTGTGGAGGCCCAACGACCCTCTGGGGTTATGGGGTAGCCTAGGCATAACGTCTTGCTGGTTTCGCTTGTTTGAATCTGGACTCTCTATTAGTTAATAAAACTGAAGAAGCCTCTTGGATGAGAGGTGACACATCTTTGAAAATCTTTACGGAATCCTTAAGGAAGTCCAGTAGACTCTATGTCCTTATTTTGCTCTTCTTGACTTACCTCGAACTAGATTACTGAGAACCTCCAAAGACGACACAAACTGCCAGTTAAAGACCGTTTTTTTATCATCATTGTCTACAGTAGACCATCTGTGGCCTCAAAACACAACCACCTCACAATCACATGGGGCTCTTCTGGGTATAACTTACTGAAAAATGTTCTGCGCTGCAATATTTTGATGTTTCCTGAGTGAATGTTGGATCAGGAAAATGGAGAAAGTGTTAGGAGATGATGGAGCTGGAGGAGATAAGGTCATCTGGAACCCTGTACACCCTCAGCCCGGTGAACCACTCTGTGTCAGGAGTGTTTCACATTGTTCACATTCCCCAAATGCACATGAACTTGAAGACCTGCAGATTTGGCCCAAACACTTGGCTCAGCAGCAAAACAATGACAGTTGGATGGATGAGTGTTCTCTATCAGAGTAGTGGGTGAGACCACGATCATATGAAGATATTTATTGTGTGTGTGTGTGTGTGTGTGTGTGTGTGTGTGTGTGTGTGTGTGTGTGTGTGTGTGTTTCTAACCAGTGCAGACGCAGGGCGTGCAGGAAGGCTGACAGCCCCTCCATGATGAGAAGGATGGCCACAGTGAGGGTGGCGAAGGCTGAGAAGATGATGGATAGACCAAAGAAGCCTCCTCCACTCCGAGAGGACAGACCCAGGTGCATCACCATAGACCACAACACCTCCGACAGTTCTGCATACACACACACACACACACACACACACACACACACACACACACACACACACACACACACACACACACACACACACACACACACACACACACACACACACACACAGAATACAAGGTTTATAAGAAAAGCATCATGCTTAACTTGGTTGTGATTTGAGGGACTGACGTCTGTGCTGTCAGTCGGTGAACATTCACTCACGTGCGTGAGCCAGACTTAGGGCCCACAGACGCAGGTATGAAGCCGTGTTGGAGATACATCCCAGACAGTATTCGATGGTGTGGATGGCCTGGTGGATAGCTACATCACCAAAGTCAAACTGTGGTGGAGAAACAAGATGCTTAGTGTAGTATTATTACAGTTATAGCACATATTTATGGTTATGTTTATGGTTATGTATGTTAATAGGTTATAGCAATAATTCATGTTAAAATAATGTTTATGATTATTGTGACATTTTAAGGGTATTATACACCATTTATACACCATTTATTATATATTTAAAATAAGGTATTTATGGTCATTTTAACATAGTTATGTTATAACAATGTAATAAAATAATCCATAATAACATAATAACATTACATAATAATGTATTAACATAATCCATCCAAAATAACAATTTTTGCATTAATCACATATTTATTGTAATTTGTTTATGGTTCCACACATTAACCTTGGTTGCCCCTAGTTACACCCCATATCCATAAACATTATTATTATCATAAATAAATGAGAGAGATCTCTGAAGATGTTTGAATTATCAAAATATAAAAACCAGAGGTGAAGATAATTCCAATTTTTCAAGCCATCCCAGTACTGTTAGTATGGCACGAGCAATGGGATTAACATGGAATGGAAATTCTCTTCTCATCTCTGTGAGAGGCTCCTTTGACCTTTGGCCCTGCCTGAACCTGCGTGGCTTGTCTGAGATCTCTCTGGGTTTCAGTAAATGAGTCAAAGCACTGGGGTTGTGTGTGCTGCTAACTTTCTCCATTCTCTCCTTCCTGGAGCAAGACTGGCCTTTCCTGCATTAAAGTGGCTGTGGAGGAAAACCTGGTTGTTGCTCTATGCTGCACTTGTTGGCTTTGGCTATGTGCTGCTCTGGTTTCCTTTTTCCATGCTTCTGTTTGTCCTTGGACTCATGTAATAGCGTTCATGAAAACAGCGCTCATTGTTTCCATCCAAAGACTTTGTGATGCAAAGGCTAATGACAACAGCACTGGTTTACATGCTGTAAAATAAACAGGTTTCAGTGGCTGCCGTTAGAAACATTGTGACCATTGATCAAATGAGCAGAGTCATGATTTCCAAACACACATGGACAGTGTCTGAAAAGTAGTGACAAGATTTAGCCCATTTCAACACTTTTTTAGTATTGAACAACTATTAAAAAGCTGAATTTTATGCCATGTAGAGAGAGAAAAAAAATAAAGTTTTAATTGATTTTTAATTGTTCTTTGTCAAAATCAGACATACATACCGTATATATTCCATATATTATTTCACTTGGATTTGGATCTTCATGTTTGAACTACTGTCTCAATCCCTGAAGTGTTGAGAATGATTCCACTGCAGTTGGAGGTGGTAACATGAGACGCCGTTATGGATGGATGGATGGATGGATGGATGGATGGATGGATGGATGGATGGATGGATGGATGGATGGATGGATGGATAGATAGATACATAGATAGATAGAAATACATACTTATATTTATCCCAAACTGGGAAATTTAAACGTTACAGTAGCAGAACAGACAGAAAAAGGGACAAATATACTTTGAGGAAAAATAAGACAATAAAGAAAAATAATGATAATAATAATAATACTAAAAATATTAACAATAATAATAATAACAATAATAACAGTACCCAGGCATGGTCGGCGTTTAATCATAAATAAGTGTGGCACTCTGTGGCCGTACACTGGACCTAATGAAGACATATCTAAACATCAGACTGGTGGGACTCAAGCTGATATGTTAGAGCGGTTGAACAGCGCGATGGCTGGTGGCAGGAATGACTTCCTGTACCTTTCTGTTCGACAGCGGAGCTGTAGTAGTAGTCTGTTGGAGAACGAGCTCCGCTGTCTGTCCAGTGTGTGGTGGAGAGGGTGAGCAGGGTTATCCATGATGGATAACAGTTTGTTAAGAGTCCTCCTCTCCACCACGGCCTCCACAGTGTCCAGACTACAGCCAATCACAGAGCCAGCCTTCTTTATTAGCTTGTTAAGCCTGTTGGTATCGCTGGCTCTGATGCTGCTCCCCCAGCAGACCACGGCAAAGAAAAGTACGCTGACCACAACAGACTGATAGAAAATCTCAAGATGCAGCATCTTGCTGCATACATTGAAGGATCTCAGCTTCCTCAGGAAATAGAGTCTGCTCAGTCCCTTCTTGTAGACAGTATCAACGTTGGAATTCCAGACTAGTCTGTTACTGATCTTCAAACCCAGGTAGTTATAGTCCTCCACCTCCTCTACAGCCTCTCCCAAGATGTGGATCAGTTGTGGCGTGCTCCTCTTCTTCCTGAAATCGATCACCATCTCTCTGGTCTTGCCAACATTCAGCCTCAGGTGATTGGCTCCTGCCCACTCCACAAAGTCATCCACCACAGCCCTGTACTCCCCCTCCCTCCCCTCACTTATACACCCAACAACTGCCGAGTCATCCGAGAACTTTTGTAGGTGGCATGACTCGGAGTTGTACTGAAAATCATTGGTGTACAATGTGAAGAGGAAGGGGGACAGTACAGTCCCCTGAGGGGCTCCTGTATCACTGACCACCGTGTCAGACAGAACACTGCCCAGATGGACAAACTGTGGCCTATCTGTCAGGTAGTCACCGATCCAGGAGATGTTGGAGGTGTCGACACCCATCCGCCGCAGCTTCTCAGACAGCAGCCTTGGCTGAATGGTGTTAAAAGCACTGGAGAAATCAAAGAAGGTGATTCTCACAGTGCTTCCCCCACCATCCAGATGCAAATGGGCTCTCTGCAGGAGGTAGATGACAGCATCATCAACTCCCAATTGGGGCCGATACGCAAACTGTAGGGGGTCTAGCAACTCCTTCACCTGAGGCCTCAAGCTGGCCAAGACCAGCCTCTCCAGTGCCTTCATCAGGTGGGACGTGAGGGCAACTGGTCGGTAGTCATTCAACTCCGATGGGGCTGACTTTTTAGGGACAGGGACCAAGCATGATGTCTTCCATAACACCGGGACTCTCTCCTGGCTCAGGCTCAGATTGTAGAGGTGTGTGATGACTGGAGACAGTTGGGGGGCACGGGTCTTCAGGATCCTGGGGCTAATACCATCAGGTCCGGCAGCCTTCCTCTGGTGGAGTCTCTCCAGCTGTCTCCTGACCTGGCCCGTAGTCACTGTCATGTGGGGGAGGGTGCTGGTGGGGGAGGGTGTTGGTTCCATGATGAAGGTGGTGGTGGGGGGGAGGAGAAGCCTAGGACTGCCCACCAACAGGGGGGGGGAGTGATGGAAGTGGAAGGGAAGCATGGGGGTCGGGATGTGAGGGGGAGGCAGACGGTTGTGAACTGAACCTGTTGAAGAAAATACTCAGCTCGTTGGCTCTGTCTAGACCGCCTGATGGTCGTCTTTGTCCCCCTGAGCACCCTGTGATCTTCTTCATTCCCGACCACACGTCCCTCATGTTGTTCTGCTGGAGTTTGCCTCCAGCTTCCTCCTGTAGGTTTCCTTAAACTCCCTCAGTTTGTCTCGGACCTCGTGCTGCACTCTTTTCAATTCCCCTCGGTCACCAGACCTGACCGTCTTGGTGAGGACAGGCTGCCTCCTGACCAGCGGGACGTACCTGGGGTTTACCAGGACCAGGTTGTGGTCTGATCTGCCCAGAGGAGGAAGGGCTGTCGTGCTATGTGCATCCTTGGTGTTAGCATACAGCAGGTCCAAAGACTTATTGTTCCTGGTGGGACAGTCCACATACTGATGGAATGTGGGCAGCAATTGGTCCAGGGTGGCATGGTTGAAGTCACCGGTGATCACTATGAAGGCGTTCGGGTGCTGGGTCTGCATCCTGGCAACAGTGAAGGTGATGACGTCACATGCCGTTGGTGCGTCAGCTGATGGGGGGATGTAGGTTACAATTATAACAGCCGACGTGAACTCAAGTGGCAGATAATATGGCTGCATTCCCACAGCAAGCAGCTCGATGTCCGACCTGCAGAAATGTTTCTTCACGTGCACGTGTCCCGGATTGCACCACTTCTCACTAACATACAGTGCAATCCCTCCTCCCTTGTTCTTGCCGCTGCTACTGACGTCTCTGTCCGCACGAACAACACTGAAGCCGGGTACCACCACGCTGTCGTCCGGGATGTGCGAGTGCAGCCATGTCTCCGTGAAACACATCACGCTGCACTCACGATACTCCCTCTGGGTTTTAACCAGCGTGGCGAGCTCATCCACCTTACTCCCCAGAGACCTCACGTTCCCTGTGATGATGGCAGATGCCGGATGAAACCTCATCTTCTTCGCCTTCAGCTTCGCCCCAGCTCTGCGGCCCCGACGCCTTCTTCTCAGATCCCCCAGGATGTTGGGCCTCACTCCGGGCAGCGGCCCAGCTGGGCGCAGCGCGATAAGCTGGTCGCGGGTGTAAACAATGCGCTCTCCGGTTGCCATTGGTACCACGCTAACAAAAATGTCGGTGATATGTCCAGAAAAGTTTTAAAAGGATAAGAAAGTCGTTACCTCCCTGGTTGGCAACGACAGGTAGTAAAAAAACAAAGGTGAAAGGACAGAATTGAAAGAGAAAGGATACAAAAACAAAGAAACACACGTGAGCTACCGTAACGGTCGCCACTTCGCACGACGCCATTTTGGAAAAAAAAAGAGAGAGAAGCAGATATCGGTCAAAAACAATGGAAAACAATGTAGACTGTGTAATGGAAAATGAATTTTTGTTAGTTTAATATGTGACACATGACACAGTCCTGTATGATACAGGCACCAAACAGCAATATTAAACATCTCTTTGAAACGTGATGGACTCGTTCTCCAAACCAGAGCAGCACACAGCAGGAGTCGGGACGCTCTTATCAGCCAACCTGCTGACACTTCTGTCTGAATTTAGTTCTCATGGATTCCACCTCTAATGACCTAAGGTATAAGGAATCCATGTTCGTCTGATGGGGGATTGTTGGGTCTCGGCAGAATAGTCGGTCTATATCTGCTCTTTACTAACAGCTTTGCTTATACAATTTTTGTTGTGATTTGACACGATATAAATTGATTTGAATTGAATCTACAGTGATTCTAAAACTGGATTTGAGGAAATTTAATGTATTTTCAGAACCATAGAGGAATTATCTCCCTTGTGGCCACTTGTAATTCTTTAATGTGTAAAGGGACATGTATTATTCAATAACTGATTATTTTTGTACAATGGTAATTACATAGAATTTTCAAAATGTTGGAAATCAAAACTTATTGAGAATCTGATTACTCATGCTGGGTGATTTGGATCTGATCGGGTTCTAACAAACAGTAGTGAGCACTAAATACAAAATTCAAGTTCTTACCGGTTGGTCTTCTGAGTGCTTGAAAGTAAGCAAAGATCAGAGGTTAGTAATACAACTGAAGAAGTAGTTTCAACTACTTCTGGACCTTTTGAAGATGTTTTGCTGTTTCAGTTTCTCTCTTACTGCTCTACTATCACCATCGATCTGAGTCATGCATTGCAAATGGACATGTATTTACTGGTGGGTAGAAGTATGAAACAGTGTTGTCAAATAATAGCATTAGCAGGCAAGTTAATGGTCAATCTTCTTCTTCTCCTTTGGGCTTTTCCCTTCAGGGGTCTCCACAGCGAATCAGTGTCCTCCATCTAACCCTGTCTTCTGCATCCTCTTCTCTCACACCAACTACCTTCATGTCCTCTTTCACTACATCCATAAACCTCCTCTTTGGTCTTCCTCTAGGCCTCCTGCCTGGCAGTTCAAAACTCAGCATCCTTCTACCAATATATTCACTATCTCTCCTCTGGACATGTCCAAACCATCTCAGTCTGGCCTCTCTGACTTTATCTCCAAAACCTCTAACATGTGCTGTCCCTCTGATGTACTCATTCCTGATCCTATCCTTCCTGGTCACTCCCAGAGAGAACCTCAGCATCTTCATCTCTGCTACCTCCAGCTCTGCCTCCTGTCTTTTCCTCAGTGACACTGTCTCTAGACCAAACAACATCGCTGGTCTCACCACAGTTTTGTACACCTTTCCTTTCATTTTAGCTGAAACTCTTCTATCACACATCACACCTGACACTTTTCTCCACCTCTTTTCCACACTCTCCATTGCTCTGGACTGTTGACCCTAAGTACTTCAAATCCTCCACCTTCTTGATCTCTTCTCCCTGTAACCTCACTCTTCCACTTGGGTCCCTCTCATTCACACACATGTACTCTGTCTTACTGCAGCTAACCTTCATTCCTCTCCTTTCCAGGACAAACCTCCACCTCTCTAGCTTCTCCTCCACCTGTTCCCTGCTCTCACTGCAGATCACAATGTCATCTGCAAACATCATAGTCCATGGAGATTCCTGTCTAACCTCGTCTGTCAGCCTGTCCATCACCATAGCGAACAAGAAGGGGCTCAGAGCTGATCCCTGATGCAGTCCCACCTCCACCTTGAACTCCTCTGTCACACCTACAGCACACCTCACCACTGTCTTACAGTCCTCATACATGTCCTGCACCGCTCTAACATACTTCTCTGACACTCCAGACTTCCTCATACAATACCACAGTTCCTCTCTGGGCACCCTGTCATAAGCTTTCTCCAGATCTACAAAAACACAATGCAGCTCCCTCTGGCCTTCTCTGTTCTTCTCTATCAACATCCTCAAAGCAAATACTGCATCTGTAGTACTCTTTTTTGGCATGAAACCATACTGCTGCTCACAAATGCTCACTTCTGCCCTTAGTCTAGCTTCCACTACTCTTTCCCATAACTTCATTGTATGGCTCATCAGCTTTATTCCTCTGTAGTTGCCACAACTCTGCACATCTCCCTTGTTCTTAAAAATGGGCACCAGCACACTTCTCCTCCACTCCTCAGGCATCGTCTCACTATCTAAGATCCTGTTGAACAACCCAGTCAGAAACTCTACTGCCACCTCTCCTAGACACTTCCAAACCTCTACAGGTATATCATCAGGACCGACTGCCTTTCCACTCTTCATCCTCTTCAGTGCCCTCCTCACTTCATCCTGACTAATTTTTTCTACATCCTGGTCCACAACAGTCACCTCTTCTAGTCTTTGTTCCCTCGCATTTTCCACGTTCATCAACTCTTCAAAGTACTCTTTCCATCTTCCCATCACACTACTGGCCCCTGCCAATAGACTTCCATCCCTATCAGGCAAGTTAACGGTTAATATTACATTAAACGAAATGGAACATAAAAATTCAGGTTTTGTAATTAATTATATTTTGGAGTCATCTAAAAACAGATTTTTTTAGGTTCATCTTCATCTGGTATTCTGGTGTTTGCTTAAAGATTTGGGGGTGGCTATAATTTACATGTGTGTAAATGTATGTATGCACTATAATATTGTCACTACACCTGGTTGCAGTGTGAAGATACCCATTAATTCAGACTGCCGGAGTGGAGGTTCATATGTTTGGTATAAAGACATTTGAAATATCATTGTGATATTTGGAAAGTCAGTATTAAATCTTATGATACTCCTACTCTTACTACATGAAAGTGTTGGGTTAAGCTTTATATTATGAAGCAGAAATGTTGCAAGAATAACACATATCTGATAATGAAAGAACATGCAATTCACAAATTTATAACAGTTTATAATGGAAAGCCAAAAAAGGCACAGATGAGAATGAGAAAGTGTTTGGCGCTGTTGGATGACCTCACCTCATCTCCTTCCTCGGAGTGCTGGGAGAGCTGGTCATGGTCCATGATGCCAGCCTCATCCTCTGTGGGCCCATTGCCCACTCGTACCCCTCCAAACTTCTGCGTGCCCTGTTGGGTGAGTCCGGTGCATGATGAGGACACACCTGTTTGCTCTAAAGACTGCTCTAGATTCTCTGCAGGGGTTTCTTCCCTCTTCTGGGACTAGATACAAAAGCCACAAGAGCTGTGTCTAGCTTAAAGAAAGCCTCGGGTTCAACGCTTTGTCCTTAATCAGCCTTGACACTACAATTGAAATAGGGCACTGGGCACAAGAAGACCACTCCAGAATGATAGACTTCAAACTCAACCACAATACTCACTTTAAAAAAAAGGTAGCCAAAAAATAATGTAATAATGAGTGTTTATAAAAATTATTCTTTAAAAAGACCAAAAATGCCATTGAAGAATTGTGTAAGCAGTCATTAATAAATCTCACTGGTTGAGTTAAACCATCACAAAAAGCTGAAACTGCTTTATTGCACATTAGATGGGAGAGCACACATTCAGTATGTTGTCTTTTTATGGACTAGTTAGAAGACTAGTTATTTCTAGTCTCATCTGGATTTAGAATGTTCGCTGTGTGCTTGACTTGTTTCATACAAGACAAGACTCTCAAATAACATGACCAAACACCTTTGACTACCCAGAGTCCAAAGCGTTGAGTGTACCATATTTGATTTTCCTTAAGTTGCTAACACTGGTAGCCGGTGTGCTTCCACTAAACCTAAAGCAGCAATGACACCACAGACCGCTACATCTGTCTCAGCAACACGGGAAACATGTGAGCAGATCAGGTGAAGATTGTCACAGGAAGGTGACGACTCATTTGGTGAAACATCCAATCTCAGATGCTGAAGCACAGAGAATTAGATCCCAAACATATCAAATATCACTAAGCTACTGTATCATTCCTGTTCACCACCCCGACATACAGGAATGAAGAACCCAGTAATGATCACATCTACTCAGGTGTTGATGTAGGAATAAACATTAAATGATGAATTCTAAATAAAAAGACAGACAGGCAGACAGACAGACACATACTACACTACAGGACATATACTACACTACAGGACATATACTACACTACAGGACATATACTACACTACAGGACATATACTACACTAACAGGAGATATACTACACTACAGGACATATACTACACTACAGGACATATACTACACTACAGGACATATACTACACTAACAGGAGATATACTACACTACAGGACATATACTACACTACAGGACATATACTACACTACAGGACATATACTACACTACAGGACATATACTACACTACAGGACACATACTACACTACAGGAGATATACTACACTACAGGACATATACTACACTAACAGGAGATATACTACACTACAGGACATATACTACACTGCAGGACATATACTACACTACAGGACATATACTACACTACAGGACATATACTACACTAACAGGAGATATACTACACTACAGGACATATACTACACTACAGGGCATATACTACACTACAGGACATATACTACACTACAGGACACATACTACACTACAAGACATATACTACACTAACAGGAGATATACTACACTACAGGACATATACTACACTACAGGACATATACTACACTAACAGGAGATATACTACACTACAGGACATATACTACACTGCAGGACATATACTACACTACAGGACATATACTACACTACAGGAGATATACTACACTACAGGACATATACTACACTACAGGACATATACTACACTACAGGACACATACTACACTACAGGACATATACTACACTAACAGGAGATATACTACACTACAGGACATATACTACACTACAGGACACATATTACACTACAGGAGATATACTACACTACAGGACATATACTACACTACAGGACATATACTACACTAACAGGAGATATACTACACTACAGGACATATACTACACTGCAGGACATATACTACACTACAGGACATATACTACACTACAGGACATATACTACACTAACAGGAGATATACTACACTACAGGACATATACTACACTACAGGACATATACTACACTACAGGACATATACTACACTACAGGACATATACTACACTACAGGAAATATACTACACTACAGGACATATACTACACTACAGGACATATACTACACTAACAGGAGATATACTACACTACAGGACATATACTACACTACAGGACATATACTACACTACAGGACATATACTACACTACAGGACATATACTAGACTAACAGGAGATATACTACACTACAGGACATATACTACACTACAGGACATATACTACACTACAGGACATATACTACACTGCAGGACATATACTACACTACAGGACATATACTACACTACAGGACATATACTACCCTAACAGGAGATATACTACACTACAGGACATATACTACACTACAGGACACATACTACACTACAGGACATATACTACACTACAGGACATATACTACACTACAGGACATATACTACACTAACAGGAGATATACTACACTACAGGACATATACTACACTACAGGACATATACTACACTACAGGACATATACTACACTAACAGGAGATATACTACACTACAGGATATATACTACACTAACAGGAGATATACTACACTACAGGACATATACTACACTACAGAACATATACTACACTACAGGACATATACTACACTACAGGACATATACTACACTAACAGGAGATATACTACACTAACAGGACATATACTACACTACAGGACATATACTACACTACAGGACATATACTACACTAACAGGAGATATACTACACTACAGGACATATACTACACTACAGGACATATACTACACTACAGGACATATACTACACTAACAGGAGATATACTACACTACAGGACATATACTACACTACAGGACATATACTACACTACAGGACATATACTACACTAACAGGAGATATACTACACTAACAGGACATATACTACACTACAGGACATATACTACACTACAGGACATATACTACACTAACAGGAGATATACTACACTACAGGACACATACTACACTACAGGACATATACTACACTACAGGACATATACTACACTAACAGGAGATATACTACACTACAGGATATATACTACACTAACAGGAGATATACTACACTACAGGACATATACTACACTACAGAACATATACTACACTACAGGACATATACTACACTACAGGAAATATACTACACTACAGGACATATACTACACTACAGGACATATACTACACTACAGGACATATACTACACTACAGGACATATACTACACTAACAGGAGATATACTACACTACAGGACATATACTACACTACAGGACATATACTACACTACAGGACATATACTACCCTAACAGGAGATATACTACACTACAGGACATATACTACACTACAGGACATATACTACACTACAGGACATATACTACACTAACAGGAGATATACTACACCACAGGACATATACTACACTAACAGGAGATATACTACACTACAGGACATATACTACACTACAGGAAATATACTACACTGCAGGACATATACTACACTACAGGACATATACTACACTACAGGACATATACTACACTACAGGACATATACTACACTACAGGACATATACTACACTGCAGGACATATACTACACTACAGGACATATACTACACTACAGGACATATACTACACTACAGGACATATACTACACTACAGGACATATACTACACTACAGGACATATACTACACTACAGGACATATACTACCCTAACAGGAGATATACTACACTACAGGACATATACTACACTAGAGGACACATACTACACTACCGGACAAATACTACACTACAGGACATATACTACACTACAGGACATATACTACACTAACAGGAGATATACTACACTGCAGGACATATAGTACACTACAGGACATATACTACACTACAGGACATATACTACACTACAGGACACATACTACACTACAGGACATATACTACACTACAGGACACATACTACACTACAGGACATATACTACACTACAGGACATATACTACACTACAGGACATATACTACACTACAGGACATATACTACCCTAACAGGAGATATACTACACTACAGGACATATACTACACTACAGGACACATACTACACTACAGGACATATACTACACTACAGGACATATATTACACTACAGGACATATACTACACTAACAGGAGATATACTACACTACAGGACATATACTACACTACAGGACATATACTGCACTACAGGACATATACTACACTAACAGGAGATATACTACACTACAGGATATATACTACACTAACAGGAGATATACTACACTACAGGACATATACTACACTACAGAACATATACTACACTACAGGACATATACTACACTACAGGACATATACTACACTAACAGGAGATATACTACACTAACAGGACATATACTACACTACAGGACATATACTACACTTCTTCTTCTTTTCCTTTTGGCTTTTCCCTTCAGGGGTCGCCACAGCGAATCAGTGTCCTCCATCTAACCCTGTCTTCTGCATCCTCTTCTCTCACACCAACTACCTTCATGTCCTCTTTCACTACATCCATAAACCTCCTCTTTGGTCTTCCTCTAGGCCTCCTGCCTGGCAGTTCAAAACTCAGCATCCTTCTACCAATATATTCACTATCTCTCCTCTGGACATGTCCAAACCATCTCAGTCTGGCCTCTCTGACTTTATCTCCAAAACCTCTAACATGTGCTGTCCCTCTGATGTACTCATTCCTGATCCTATCCTTCCTGATCACTCCCAGAGAGAACCTCAGCATCTTCATCTCTGCTACCTCCAGCTCTGTCTCCTGTCTTTTCCTCAGTGACACTGTCTCTAGACCAAACAACATTGCTGGTCTCACCACAGTTTTGTTCACCTTTCCTTTCATTTTAGCTGAAACTCTTCTATCACACATCACACCTGACACTTTTCTCCACCCGTTCCATCCTGCCTGGACACGCTTCTTCACCTCTTTTCCACACTCTCCATTGCTCTGGACTGTTGCCCCTAAGTACTTAAATTTACTACACTACAGAACATACAAGTATATGCTTCAGCATACCAAGTCATTTTGGACAATTCTGTGCTACCAACTATGTGGGAAGCGTTTGGAGCTGCCCCCCTCCTCTTCCAACATGACTGTGCACCAACTCAGAGTCCGTCAAGAAATGAATGACAGTTTGGTGTGGGAGAACTTGACCAGCCAGCACAGAGTTCTGACCTTAACCCAATAGATCACCTTCCGGATGAACTTGAGCGAAGAAGGAGAGGTAGGCCTTCTCATCCAACATCAGTGTGTGACCCCCCAAAGGAGCTTCTGGAAGAATGGTCAACAATTCCTATAAACACATTCCAAAACCTTGAGGAAAGTCTTCCCACCCTTCTGCACCACGTAATACTAAACCCTATGAAATAGGAATGGGATGTCACTTACACTTATCATATGTGAGTCAAGACGGATGAGCGAATACTTTTGGCAATATAGTGTGTATCGTGTAGTGGTGTAGTACATTCATTGGTTTTCTGCTTGCAAAATACTAATCATAAGAAAGTCGCAGTAGCAGTCAAAGTGGAGCGGCAGTAACTCAGTTCACAAGGGGATTGGAGGGTCACTGGTTCAAGTGCAGCGTGGACTAAAGTATGAACTGGTCATTGGAGAGGTGCAAGTTCACCTCCTGAGCACCGCTAAGGTGACCTTGAGCAAGACACCAATCCCCACAAGCTGGTCCTATGACACTGCTACATGGCTGCCCTAGAGGTTTAAGATAACCAGTGAGAGCTACAGGCTGTTTATAACCTATTTAAGGTCATTTGTATTTGAATAAGTCGTGACTTCGATTTTTGCTAATTTCACCAATGGAATGTATCGATTGTCAGGGTGCCCAGTGCTTGATGTGTAAAATTTCCGACCAAAATAAGAGCGTTTCCAAGGCAGACTTTCAGCCATTTTCACAGCAGCACAGCCAACCATATTACACAACACAATGTGAATTGAAATGAATGGCAGAGCAGGAATGAAAAAAAGGTTATACCAAAGTTGAAAACTGTTATCCATCAACAGTGGAAGTAACATTATAGATGTGCTCGGGTAACATACCAGGTGCTTTTTCCATAGGTGCTGACGCCGAAGCACCATAGTTTTCACAATCAGCATACAGGGAACACAAGCAAGGGCAATCAGAACCAGCAAAACCTGGATCCCCATCTAAAAATCAAACAGAGAGGTTAACAGTTGTCACTACGTCCGACCTTGAGCCCCAACTTAAAAACAAAAGTAGTTGTAAAAACTCTAGTACCAAAAACAAAACACTGCCTATGTCAGAGTGAAGCTCAAAAGCAAAATAAAAATGTTAGGTGATAGAAAGAATAGGGAAAATCCATCCATCCATCCATCCATCCATCCATCCATCCATCCAATTTCTTGTAGAAGAGATGATTGCGATGGGTGGATGGATGTTTAGGTCTTGATTTGTATGAGGTTTGTCTTGGATTTTGCCTTTCTTTTGTTCCCCTCCCCATTCTATTTTCATTATGCCTGCTGTGTGTGTGGCCGGAGGCATGGCTGGTTTTCCTCCCTGGGATTCAGCAGACAGGGAACACCTGACTACATCTCCACAGTTTTTCTACAATTATTCTTGATGTTAGCAAGAACAATTTCAACAGTAATTCAAAGTATCTAAAACATTGAAAATTATCCTGTCTACACCAGTGCTTCAGTTGTACAAGGCATTAATGATTGAATCATTATTGTTAATGAATGTGGGGAGGTAGCTGGGGGAGGTAGCAGGGGTAGAAGTGTGGAGAAGGGAGGGAGCACCTGTCCCCTGTAGAGAGGCTTGTTTGTGGAATCGCTGTAATTGAAGAGACACATGTTGATGAAGTGGATGAGCAAGCTGGGAGCGTCCTTGGAGGTGTAGGCATCGTAGGCAGTCCACTTGTAAAAGACAAGCAGAACTAGGTAGCCGAACAGGCTGGACATGAAGACAATCTCTGGTATGAAGCCCAGGAAGATGTTCAGCGGCTTCTTGAAGTACCTGCAATGGAGATCATTCAGTTAATAACAGGGGAGAGGTTATAACCATTATCTATCACAGTGTACTTGTGTAGTGTATCCGTTTACACCAGTATAATAACCCCATCACATAGGAGTCTGACTCATATGTGGTCACACTGACACCATGTGCCATTATTTGAACTCATATTTTAAGATGTATCTCAATGAGTCTCCAAAACGAACACAACTATCGGGTTCACTACCTCCATCATTTATTGAGGGCAACATTCTGAAGATCCCCCAGCACAGACTTTATGATGCACTTCATTCAAATGTTTTGATCTATATGAATCTCTCTTGCCTCTTTCACATGCACACAAACAATGGTAGCAAGCAACCATTCAAGGAAACCCTACCATCAGCACCACCCAGGGTTCAATGACCTCCGCATGCAGAAGAGTGGGTGAGGATGAAAGACCCAACCTTATGTCTGAGGTTAAGGCTATTTTAACACTATATGGCAGACCTGGCTAGAGATACAGGAAGTCTATTATGACAGTTACAATTTCTGGGGCTGAGTAGAACACTTACAGGTGATTGAAGAGACTGAGAGACACACCAAACAGCATGTGTATGACACCCAGGATCACAGACATCTTCATCTTGAATGAGTTTAGGAAGGTCAGCTTGTTGGTGGCAACATTCCAGATCTGCACAGACGACACAAAAAATTCACATGTTTGAGAACCACCAAGGTTTCCTAACTTCTACGTAGCAGAGTACACCAAATCTATTGGGAACTATACGTTATGTACTTGTTTATTTAATATTTATTTAACCTTGCACAACAAATGTGTTACACAGACCAGAGATAGCTTAAAGCTAATTTTCATCTGCAGTCCCTGGTTGGTCTTTTGGTCACGCACCAGAGGTTTCTTTAAATTTTTATTAGCAGTGCAAAAACAAAATTACAATTAAAAACTGGCTCAGCATATCGTAAAACAGCTTTTCCTTGCAGCCTCTAAGAAAATGAATGAGAGAATCATTTATCGCAAATCAACATTTGTTTTCATTGTCATGAAGTGTTACCGGGTCAATTCCCAATGGATAGGGTCCACCAAATACTCCTGGAACTGCTGGGTCTAACTGTAGAACTGCATTTCCATCAAGAGTCCCAGACCTACAACAGACCAGAGGGGAATGATTGAACGCACAACGGACTGCAAATTGATTTATAGGCAGGCTGTGGGCTTTAGAAGGAATATCAATGAGGTATAGTATAGTATAGTATAGTATAGTATAGTATAGTATAGTATAGTATAGTATAGAATAGTATTCAATTCAATTAAAAAAACTTTATTTGTCCCCAAGGGGCAATTGAAGGCACATAAAGCAGTAAAATACACAATAAACAGAAATGCACAATATAAACAGGTAAGTTTATATAAATAAATATATAATAATAAATATCTAAAAAATATTTATAATATATATAAAAATAAAAAAATGTAGAAACCGTAAAACTATAAAACAATAAAGATATCCGTCAGAAACGCTGTATATTGTGGCAGCTTTATGTGTGTTGTTATGAACAGTGTAACCAGTGTAAATGTAACGGTGTAAACATAAACCAGGAAACCAGGAGCAGTGGAAGGTGAAAGCCTCTGGTTCACCAACAACCAATTATTATTATGTCTATAATTATTATAATTTTGTCACGTCCATCCTTTTAGTAATAAATTAATAATGTTTAAAACTTTAGATAGGGGATGGATGGTTGGATGGATGGACGGACAGACGGAGGGATGGATGAATGGATGGATGAATGGACGGACAGGCAAATGGTGCTTAGGTGGCTGGGTAACTTACGACCAGTTGGCTCCTTTTGGGCCAAACATTGGCCTGACGCTCCATCCAGAGCCAAACATGTTGAGCGACTTAGAAAAGCAGTCGTTGTAAATGATGCCAGTGTAGACGGAGAAGATACCCATCAGAAGGATTATGTAGCGACCAGCAAACACCATGTTGAACATCTACACGCACACAGCAACTGTTAGTGGCCATCGCCCTCTGACATGACATCCACCCAGATTCAAGGTCTGTTCTCTGACTTTTGGGGTCCGTTTTGGTTACTGAACAGGTAACTGCTTCATACTTTTGTCAGACATCACCTAAATATGTTTGTAGTAATTACAGTCGGTGGTATTGGTAAAATTAATCCTTTCACCTGCATGGCTGCTTCATCATGAAACCTTGAAAAGTCAATACATCTCCAGTCCCTTCATCTCTTATTATTTACTCATCTATTACCAACATTTCAATGACTATTACAAATACAGGTCTGTGGCTTAGTTCACGTGTTATTGAGTGTCCTTTGTATTTACTGTATTACTTACTATTGCTAATCCACACATCTATGCATTTGGACCATATGGACATTTTATATGTCAAGGAGCAGCATGTTTGAATGTCTAACTGTACCTCATTATCACACTTCTGGGCGAGGAGGCGACTCTCCCGGATGACGAGGTAAAGGGCAGCACAGGTCATCAGAACACCGTGACCCATGTCACCAAACATGACCGCAAACAGGAAGGGGAAGGTAATTATGGTGTATGGAGCTGTAAAAATAATTAAAATAGGATTAATACAATTGTTTTTATTATGATAATTTATGTGACTATGATATGATTATTAATACAATTAATAAGGTGGTAGTAATAAATATCAATACTATAGTATGATTCATTATATAGTAATGTTATGATCAAATATATGATTAATAATTTGAGTAACATAATTAATCTATCAAAAATGAAATATGATAATAGTGTGCTGACAATATCTAAAAAAAATGTTAAAATAATAATAACAATAACAACAACAATTACAATAATGACAATTATTATTATTATTATCTAAAAACTAAATTTATCTGTAATATGATAATACTATTATTGATATGAGATGAATAATATGATACTATGATTAATACTGCAGTTAACAATATGATGAAGAAGATGATAGTAGGAAGGCATGGTAGTGCTGCAGATAGAGGCAGGTTCAAATTCCCATCAGGACATGAGATTGTTCAGTGTGAATTTCCTCTGGGTTCTCAGGCTTTCATCCAATACCAGAAACATGCAGTCGGGATAAACTAAGAAATTAATCTTAGGCCTGATTGTGGTTGGTTGGTTATCTTTCAATGTCTTCCTGTGATGAACTTGTCTAACGCCTGCATCAACGCCACACAGGCAGTAGCGGTTACAAAAATGTCACTAATAATAATAATACAATATGATCAATAATCTGGTAATGATTAGATAATGAGATGAATAATGCATTCAATAATCTGATAATATGTTAAAGCCCATGATAATAATGAAATGACAACATGAATCATTATATGATCGTTAAAATGATTAAAAATAGAAGGACCTGGATTGATTTCCCGGTAGCTTCCTATGCCATAGGCATCAACTATGTTCTGGAAGCCTGACGTGAACTTATTGGTCTTGTTGAAGGTGGGGGGAGTTTGTTTGGTGTGCATTCTGTTCAGGATGGATGGTACTGTGGAGCCACTCCTCTCCTGTCAATCAAACCATACAGACAGGCAGTCAGACGAGCAGGCGGACAGGTAGGCAGACAGACACATTCTTAAGTCATTGAAAAACCCCTTCCTCATCCAAAAAGCACAAGACCTGTCTGATGCCCCACACTGCCTCAACTACAGATTGAAGTGGGGTTTTTCCTGCTCTTCTGTAATGTTTTGATTTCCCAGACACATAAAATCTCAACGTTAAACAGAGAAACTTACCGTCCCCCTGCGCAGAGCAAACTGGATGGAGTCCAGATCTGACACGGGACACCACACCTCAGCAATCAGACACTTTTGGGTGACATCAATGTTGCAGAGGTTGAGAGTGTGGTAGATGGCCTTCATCTTCCTCACTTTAATGAACCACACACGCATAGTCTTGGAGGCAGCTTGCAGCACCCGCTGACGGTGGTCCTCCGTTTGGTTCAGAACCTACAGCGGCAGTGCATAGATCAGAGCTCCTGGTCCTGTTATTGCTGGGTATTACAGGAGGTGCCTCTAGTCAGAAATGTGTTTTTCTTGTGGTTCTACACCTAAATATTTAAGCTTCACTTTATAAGGAAGGTTCCTTGCCTTGAAATATGACATGCTTTAATTATTGTCTTAAAAGAATTGGGATTGAAAACTCGATTTCACATGTCACAAATGTTCTGGAGGTCAATTCTTGTATTCTCAATACAAGAATTCTCAATATTCAGCATATACATGCACTGTAGGATGGATGTTCCTACTATAAGGAAGAATCTCTTAAAAGATTGGAAAGGAGGAGTTTCATGGTGATCTCTTCTAAGACAGAGCTTTCTTTGTGTATTTTTACTTACTTTACATAAGATACCCAGACTTCAACAAAACTTGCTTCATAACTCACATTATAAGCATGATACTATGATGTAATCCCTATATCACTGACATGACATAAACAGGAAGTTTGTGCTCTGAATGCCCCTCTAGTTTTCAGAAATGAACATAAAGTGAGATTAATCGGACCATTTTGGCTCTAAGATCCAAGACACACTTCTGCTCTGAAAGTGATTGTTTTCTTTTTTACGTAAACTCCAGTAAATCATTCTATTGTGATTGAGGGTAGGGTTTTGTATGTGGCTGGCAGACTCAGACTAGGGCAAATATCCTAAGCAGAACTGAGATTTTTTTCCCGGGTCAATAAGGGCGAACTTAGGAGAACACTATGAGACAGGACAATGGCTTTTCACAGCCAAGAACTAATACAGAAGAAAAGACCCACTTACATTGTTCTGCCTTTGAAATTTGATTGGAAATAAATTTTAGATAGAAAATGAAGCAGTACCTTGAACACAGGCATCCTGTCAAACAAGATTTATAATGAATTTCTTGTAGTTTAGTGAACAACAGTATAACAAAGACTACAAAGAAATTTCAAGTGGAAAAAAAAAAGAACTCGGCTGTTAATAGTAATACGACAAACAAAAGGTATCCTTTACCCCAAGGTCAGCCACCTTTGTGGAAACTGGTTTTGATTTTACGCTTGTTCTTTTGTTTGGTGTATTTATAATTCAAGTAAAAATAAAGTAAAAAGTAGGTAGGTAAAAAAAATTGATTCCATTCACTGCCATACCATCTGGAGGTCATCTATGCGGCTGTTGACACCAGCAAGCATCTCCTTCCTCTCCTGTGGAGTCTCTGGGCAAGGATACAGAGAGGCACGGAACCTGGACAAACACAACTGAGTCACTTTATAACATCTATAAGTGTATTTTCTACTATTTTGTCATGTTTCCTTCTGTCCTGCTCAAGATGAAAGAAAACAGGCCATTACAATAGAATAGTGTCATATGCTTGGTATATGATACTCAAGAAAATCATTATTACACTACAATAAAGTCTGGATCTTGAAAAGTGAAAAATTTGTTAGAAACATCCTGAGTCGTGCTGCCTAATATCATTAAGGTTCCAAAAAAAAAAAAAGAATCCTACACTTCCTGTAATATAACCAATAACTTCTTTCGGCCAGACTCTGTCAGGTGAACAACTACCACGGGGACCACGTTGGTCTTCAGTTTCCACATCTGTTCCAGCTGTTCTTTCAACTCTTTGTACGTCTCAATCTTTTCGTGTTCCTTCTTCCTGATGTTGGCGTCAGCTGGAATCGCCACATCTATCACCACTGCTCTCTTCTGCTCTTTGTCCACCACCACTATGTCCGGTTGGTTAGCCAGCAGCTGTTTGTCAGTCTGGAAGATGAAGTCCCACAGGATCTTATCCTTGTTCTTCTCAACCATTTTTGGTGGTATGTCCCATTGGGATTGGGTACTTCTAGTCGGGTACAGATGTTCCTGTACACTATCCCATCCACTTCATTGTGTCCCCCCATGAATGCAGAACCAGCTCATATCTTACACCCTACTACTGTGCCCTGGACTGTCTCTGGTGCCTCTTTACACAGCCTATACCTTAGGTCTGATCTATTGTGGAAGATCTTGACCCCTATAGCCCCCATGCTAAGTGCCTGTTCTTGTGCTGCCACAATTAGTGCCCCTGTGCTGTCTTTCATTCCACCATTTTTGATCCTTTGGTTGGTCTTCTTGATTTCAGCAACTTCCTTTATCTGATGGTGGTAAATGCCATGCAGGAGCTTGACCCTCAATGTTGTCTACTCCTCACTCTCATCAAGTTTCTGCTGCCTGAGGTGTTCACTGATTCATGTTGATCACTCAGATTTTGTTACTGCCATTCAGCTGATTTCCTTGCTGCTTTCTCATATGTTCCACTAGCCTGTGGAATCCCAAGGTACTTGTAATTCCTCTGGCTGTTTCCTATTTTGCCCTGTGGAAGCTCTATCCCTTCAGTTTAGATCAATTCCTTCAGCATTGGTGATAGTGTATCCCCTTTGTACATTCCACACTTGATGTTGACTTGGCCCATTGTCTTCCAATTGGCCTCTAACACTGTCTTCCACATTCTCATTGATTTATTGATAAAGGCTTTTAGTGTCTTGTTAATTTTATACAGTTTCAGACATTCCAGTATTCATGTGTGTGGCAGGTTGGTCTGTCTATTCTCACAATCTGTACGGACTACGCTTTCGACCAGTAGCTGAGGCCTGGCTCCTCTGGTGTCACTGCCAATTCCTTTCTGTGCCCTGCTTATGCATTAATAATAATAATGGATTAGATTTATATAGCGTTTTTCAGGATACTCAAAGACACTTTACAGTGGATCCATTATTCATTCACTCCTGATTCATACTTGGTGATGGTAGACTAAGTGTGTAGCCACAGCTGCCCTACGGCAGACTGACAGAGGCGTGGCTGCCAATCCCTGCCTACGGCCTCTCCGACCACCACTAGAACAATCACACACATTCACACATCAGTCACTCCCTAACTTGAGGCAAGTTAGGGAGTGTCCTTGGGCAAGTGTTTTGCCCAAGGACACAATGACAAGTGACTAGGGGAGCAGGAGTGGGAATTGAACCACAGATCCTACAATCATTGGATGCCCAGCCCCTCCACTGAGTCACTGCCGCCCCAAATACTCTATCTCCCAGTCTGTGGTGAATGTGTCAAAATGAGAAATTAGAACCTTTGACATGTAAAAATGTTTTACCTTAATCTGTAATACCCACCCCTCACAGATCTTCTTCACCCTGTTCTTCAGTTGATCACCTTGGAAGAAGATGATGAACACCGATTTATGGACCTGGTCTCCCTGTTGGACAGTGAAACCCCACATTGAGTCTCGGATCTGTGCCTAGTATTTAACCTTTTACCACCAAATGTTTTTGCTGGCAACAGGAAAACATTCCTGAAATACCGTGACTCATTTGATAATTCGTGCTTTCTATATAGTCCCAATGGATTCTGAAAGTTGAGAAGCAACACTTCTGTAAAGTGCTGTATATCGGCACAAAAATGCACTTTTCAGCTTTCTGAATTTAGTAGAATTATGTAACATGAACAGTCCAAGAGTTACAGTATTTCTAAGAATGTCTTCATTTTCCTGTTACCTGCAACATCCTTTGGTTTTAAAGAGTTTAAAAGCTCATGAATTTTCTTGTGCATAGGTATGGCTCATCTTTGCATGCCTTTGTGTGCTTCTTCCTCTTAGTTTGTCTATTAATATTTTTGATGTCATTCATGCTGACCGTAGTGGGGTCCTCCAGAGGATCCTCAATCTCTGCCTTTCTTAGGAAAACGTTACCACGGCACACTCTCCATAGCATCCTCTCAAAGGTTGGAATCCTCTCCCTGCTGATCACTCCAGCCACAAACCTACAGAATAAAAACTGCAGGTGCTCAGAGGAGGTAACACAAAGTACCACTGTACAGTATGTTCATGGGCAGATTGGAAATGCACAACCTGGAGGTAATTCAAAATTATCCCCTGGCAATGGTACAATAAAAATCCACTGATGCAAATTGGTGATCAGAGGTGCGGACAAACAGGATTACTTTGACTGAGCATTGTTCTGAGAATTGTGAATTCTCTGCAAGGGCAGATATAGTGTAGAGTGTAGTGGATGTTTCAACTCTCATTCTTCAGGTTGGGGACAGGAGTCTCACTATTGTTTCAGCCTACAGGCGAAACAGCAGTGCGGAATACCCAGCCTTCTTGGAATCCCTGGGAGGGGTACTAAATAGTGCTCCGACTGGAGACTCCGTTGTTATTCTGGAGACCTCTGAGAGCTTCTCCCAGATCCAACAGGAGAATGGGGATATTGAGTCAGAGTGGACCATGTTCTCCACCTCCACTGTCAAAGCAGCTGCTTGGAGCTGTGGTCACAAGGTCTCTGGCGCCTGTTGCAGTGGTAACCCCCAAAATCAGTGGTGGACACTGGAAGTAAGGGATTCCGTCAAGCTGAAGAAGGAGTCTTACTCATTCTTGTTAGATCATGGGACTCCAGAGGCAGCTGACGGGTACAGGCAGGCCAAGCGTACTGCAGCCTGAGTAGTAGTGAAGGAGAAACACGGGTATGGCAGGAGTTTGGTGAGGCCATGGAGGAGGACTATCGGTCAGCCTCGTAGACATTCTGGCAAACCGTTCAGCGCCTCAAGAGGGGAAAGCGGTGCACAGCCAACACTGTTTACAGTAGAGGCAGAAAGTTGCTAACCTCGACTGAAGATATTGTCGTTTTGTGTTTTGTGGTGGAAAGAATACTTCGAGGATCTCCTCAATCCCGCTGCCATGTCTTACACAGAGGAAGCAGAGGCTGAGGTCTCGGAGGTGGACTCGTCCATCACCCAAGCTGAAGTCACCGAGGTGGTTGCCAAACTCCTCGGTGGCAAAGCACCGGGGGGGTGGATGAGATTCGCCCTGAGTACCTCAAGTCTCTGGATGTGCAGGGACTGTCATGGTTGACACGTCTCTGTAACATCTCATGGTGGTCAAGGACAGTGTCTCTGGATTGGCAGACCGGGGCGGTGTGTAATCATTGGACGATTACAATGATCCCCCTTTCAAAAAAGGGGATCACACTCCTCAGCCTCCCGGGGAAAGTCTATTCCAGGGTACTGGAGAGGAGGATTAGACCTATAGTGGAACCGTGGATTCAGGAGGAACAATGCGCTTTTCTTCTCTGTCGCAGAACACTGGCCCAGCTCTACGCTCTCCATCAAGTGCTCGAGGGTTCATGGGAGTTTGTCCAACCAGTCCACATGTGTTTTGTGGATCTGGAAAAGGCAATTGATCGTTTCCCTCATGGTATATTGTGGGTAGTGCTTCGGGAGTGTGGCGTTTGGGGCCCTTTGAGGAGGGCTGTCCGGTCCCTGTATGACCGAAGCCGGATCTTGGTTCACATTGCCAACAGTAAGTCAGACCTGTTCCAGATGCATGTTGGACTTCGGCAGGGGTACTCTCAGACGATTTCATCTCTGCTTTTTGCAGACGATGCCCTATTGGCTTCATTAAACCTGGGGCTTCAAAGTGCACTGAAGCGGTATGCAGCTGAGTGCGAAGCGAGCCCTCCAGAAGAGCTAAAAGGGATGTCGAGGGAGAGGGAAGTATGGGCATCCCTGCTATGACTGATGCTCCCACGACACGGGCCCTGGATAAGTAGTTGAAGATGGATGGATAGAGATCTACTATGACCTACAATTTTGACATCAACTACTATGATAATTTTTGATATTCCACAATTAATTTTGTTTTTCTTTCAGAAATTGAATTTGGACATTTTTTGTCCTGAGATTCCTGAGCACTGCATTTTGGGTCCAACTATTCTGACACACATTTAACCCTTTTTATGATTTCATGACTATTTAATATGCTGAGAAAAACTCAGGTCAAATCAGATTTTATATTAAAATTAATGAATAAAATCTTTCTTGTCTGAAGATATCCCATTGCCCACCAAAATATTTACCCAAGTCTGAGCGGGGCCCCTCGGCCCCCCTCACTGCCCTCCATCAGGGCAGATGATTCCTCCAGCAGGTTGGGGTCCTCCATCTGTCAAGACATTAACAACATTATAGTTATTGATTTGCAGAAGGAAATCGGTTATGTATTGTGCCACTGAACGTGTAGAATGGTGCAGTAACTATACCTCATCAAAGAACTGCTGAGTTCGGCGGAGAATGTGTTTAAGCTCCGTCAGCTCCAGGAAATTCTTCTTCAGTGCCTCCTGGTTGGTGTTGATCTCCTTCAATTCATTCTCCAGCTTTTCAAAGGTGGCCTGTTCATCACAATCAAGATATGGCAGATGTTATGGATTTATGTTTTATCTACAATGTTTATTTTAAGCTGCCTCCCCCTGTCACCTAATCATGGTGGGGGAGTTTGAGTGCATGAATCATCTTAGGCGCTATGTTGTCTGGGGCTTTATACTCCTAGTAGGGTCTCCTGTGGCAAACAGGTCCTGGTTGATGGTACAGACTAAGAGCAGTTCAAAAACCCTAAGAAGAGATGTAAATCAAGGATTGGGGTTGGGTTGGTTTTCGTATACAAGCGCCTGGTGGCTGGGCCCAGCCCATAATGGGCCCAAACTCACCACCTGCCGAGGGAACCATAAGGAACAGGTGCAATGTGTTATAGTACCATTCCAACAACTCCATATTCTCTGCCCTTGTCCATGTGCGTCTTGTTCCACTAACCCATTTCTCATCAGATTGACCTCGTTCCCTAGCAACTGACGCAGACCTTGTTGACCCAGGTGACGTCTGGCATGACTATTTATTATCTGAGGTACGCTGGTATAGCATTAAGAGTCTCGCCTCACTGAATATTGTTCGCCATGAAAGGGGATTAGAACCCGTGGCCACCTGCATTCAAGTCAGTTAACTTAACCGCTGTACTATCCAGCTGTGGTAGTCCTTGGGGCAATGACCCACTTCATCAGCTGTCGCAGGTCACTGGGTGCTGAAGCCTATTCCAGCGGACTGGGGGCGTGACGCAAGGTACACTCCAGGTGCAACACCAGTGTATATATATACTGTATATATACAGTACGAGCCAAAAGTTTGGACACACCTTCTCATTCAATGCGTTTTCTTTATTTTCATGACTATTTACATTGTACGATCTCACTGAAGGCATCAAAACTATGAATGAACACATGTGGAGTTCTGTGCTTAGTAAAAAAATACATTTTCAATGCAACACACACCTTTTGTCAAGCTCTCCTGAACCTGTCATCACCAACCACAGACAGGAATGTCTGAGATGCTTCATCCACATGTGTCATGTTTTTCTAGTTACCTATTCCAGTGACAGTATGGTCTATGTTAAATAAAGAAATGTCTGTATATGTCAAAAATCCGAGTAAGGCCTACATGTATCTGTGGAAACCAGATGAAAATGGCAGTGTATGTCTCTGTGTGTCTCTCTCTCTCATTTACTAACTCACACACTGCTTGGCTATTTATAAATGGTAGCAATGGGTGATATGTGCATGTTGTGTAACCAGTAGAAGAAGCTTGAGGAATCTTGCATTTGTTACCTTGAACACCCTAATAGTCTAAGCCCTGTTTTTAAATTTAGTAATAGTGTGCTGGCTATCCGGCACCCCCTCTATTGAATCATTACTTCTCCTGATGTAGTTGTGGATGATAGGTGACAATGATTACAGTGATTACCTCAAGATCGATCATGTCCCTGGGAAAAGGAACCTCTGGATTTTCACCAGTGTCGACAGTTGAGATGTTGGCCTTCTTGATCTCCTTCTCCACAAACCCTATTCAGGAGAAATAGTCATCAATGCAATGCCTGCCAGTGCAAGTGTACATGTACCCAAATGTGATGAAGGAAGGTCAATCTGACAGAGCTGTGACAGTTGCTGGCCTGAATTGGGGTTTGGAACTGTTGATCATCTCAGGTTTTCTCAGTACTTACTCAGCTTCCTGTCCATTTCCTCACATCTCCTCACTTCGTTCACAAACTTTCGCTGGAACACATTTACATCTGGATTCAGCTGTGGGTATAAAAAGAGGGAAATTAAATAATTTGGTTATATTTGTATGAAGTATTCTAATAATGAATTTTTTTTATATTGCTGCTATTGGTGTTTGTCAGTCATAACAGGATAATTTATACTTATATGATTATTGAGTGCTGGGCCATTCATGGTGAAAAAAGCACAACTGAATGTGTGTATGGTAGGTGGGAAACACCTTTGCTGGCTCCTATGGAGCCAGCAAAGCTGAAGGAACATCTTCATATGAGCATATGGTGACATCACCATAAAGCCATTATATGGGCATCAAGATATTTGACACTTGTCTAGAGTGTATTGTCACATGGTTCAGAACCGGTGGGGGATTGTGCAGCTCAGAGCTCTGCTCTTCTTTGTGACACATCTTAGGACTTATGGGGAATATGGGACTGGGTGGAGAAAGAGTGTGTAGGTGTAGATCAGTGCAGCAGATTTCACTACACTTCTTGATAGCAAACCCAGTCTCAGTCTCTTAAAAATGTGTAGTTTCTTAAAGTTGCTACTTCACAACATGAGTGGTGTGACAGGAGACGATGAATGAGACCACATGTTTAAATTATTGTGAGAACATTTCAATGTTCCAGTAGCACAGGTTGAGAATGTTCATCCTCACATCTCTAAACTGGACCATGCCCAGTTCTCCCAGCTCACTGACACAACAGTAAGCTGCCTCTGACTGCAGGAACAGCTGGGCCAGGGTCATCTCCTCGCTCCTGAACAGCTCCCCCATGGTGTGAACTTGACTTCAACCCGGTCACAATGAGGAAATACTGCAGGACTGGAAGACAGAGACGAGTTTTAGTTTCATGTATTTAACATACTGTATATTTGTACAGTTTTAACAGTCAAAATGTCATACAAAATGTTATATACACAATTGTAGCTAAATCTGAATTATGGAAGAGACATGGTAACAAATTTACTTTCAATGGTTTCATAAAATGTCAGCAAACCATCCCAGATAAAATCTTTGAATGTCAAATTTTGATTGACAAATAGACCAAATGTGAAAAAGTCAGTAGTGAATCGTTGTAATCCATTTAATTTGTTCTAATTTGTGAAGGTCTAATCATAACCATTATTATGATATGATAATGGGTAACCACCAGCAAACACACTGTTGCTCTTCATGTGGTTATTTCTGAAGGTCTGTCTAGACCAGGAATCAGTAAACCGAGGCTCCAGGGCAGCAAGCCGCTCTTTCATCCTTCTGCTGGAAAAATAAGATATATTTTATGTACCTTAGTTCATTTTTTATCGTAGTTGTAAATAGGAAGACTATTGTTGTCTTTTAACATAAAAATAAAATTTTATTGATTATTCTTATCTTCCATCACTCAAAATGTGCATCATATTCTCCAAAAGCCAAAAGAAGCATTAGCCTCATTAACTATGCAAAAATAAATATTTATGCACCTATTTTTCAAATATTTATTTTTCATAATTCTGTGAAAATGTGCTCTTCTCCATAGTGCAACGGCGTTGCGCTCAGAGTGTCCCCTGCCTCTTACCCATAGGTTACCTGGGATTGGCTCCAGCAACCCCCATGACCCCAAAGCAGAAGAAGCTGTCAAGAAGATGAATGAATCCTTCTCTTGTTTCAATTTATTTCTTTAAATTCAGGTCAAGTCTCCGATACATGCTCCGTAGCCCCAAAGGTGATATAAGGATGATTTAAGTTCAGCTTTTTAATTCATTTAAAAAGAGACCTTGAACTCGGCGAAATTATTAATTATTTTAAAAGTTCAAAGTGCTTTCATTGTTAAATAAAATTAAATTTTCTCTTTAGCACTTTGTGGATTTCATAAGCAACATACTATAGTTGTTTATGGAATGCATAAAGGTGAAAAATAATATTTACCAAAATATTTCCCAAAAAAAACAAAATTTTGCACTAATGTAAAATATTTCCCCCCCAAAAAATTCCTAATAAAGAAAAAACAATTGCAATACGTAGTGTAAAATATTACCGGCCAAAAAACACCCCCCCCCCCAAAAAAAAAAAATAAATAAAATGCACCAGTGCAGATGGGAGTGTGTATTTGGCTTGGTTTGTGTGTGTGTGTGTGTGTGTGTGTGTGTGTGTGTGTGTGTGTGTGTGTGTGTGTGTGTGTGTGTGTGTGTGTGTTCAGTGAGAAACCGGGAACAACGAGAGCCGCCGGTGTGAACGGTACCGGAGGCGAACCGATGCTTCTCCGGTCAGAGACCTTCATCAGAGTCAGGCCTGTTACACAAACAGCTGTCCCGTACTTTAGCCCGTTAATACACACATTCAGCATCATCCCCGTGACACTGTTCAAGGACGCCACTGGATCGAGTCCCGACCGCCATGGATTCCACCGTTCAGGCCCGACACCGGACTGATGACACCGGACCCGGCTACGTGTGACATCTGACAGCGAGGTTATGTCGTTACCCAGTTCATGACTTCATTTCACGGTGAAAACACCCGTGGACTCACCCGCTGCACACGTCACACCGTCTGACCGCAGGAGGATGGAGCTGCTGGATGCTGAGGGATGCTGAGGGATGCTGAGGGATGGGCGCCCGCCGGAAGCACAGCAAAGACGAATCACTATTTCACAATCACAGTATGTCGCATTTCAGAAGCTTGTACCAAACATCAATCCATATATTAAAAACAAACCACTTATCTAAAAATTACGTACAGAATTATTTGACCACCTTCTTAGCTTTTTTGGTCAAGATCACGCTTTAAGTCTCTAATTGTAGCTTTTATTTTGAAATCCCAGCTACAAGTCGATCTGATGTCATTTGTGTGACGTAAACTTCTTCATCTTTAAGATCTTTTATTGTAACCGAGTGATGTTCAGTCTTTATTCGAGCAGACATATTTTAATCTATCTGTCTATCTATCTATCTATCTATCTATCTATCTATCTATCTATCTATCTATCTATCTATCTATCTATCTATCTATCTATCTATCTATCTATCTATCATAAATAAATATCATAATTTAAAATATCTAAAAATTATTTTGTACATATTGTTTATATGTATGTATATGTATACATATGTCTATATATACAGTATGTATATATACAATATATTTTTATAGATTTTTAATTATTATATATAAATATGATACATGTATAGATCATAATTATCTGAAAATAACAACAATATTATTAATATTTTTATTATTATTATTATTATTATTATTATTATTATTATTATTATTATTATTATTATTATTATTATTATTATTATTATCATTTCGAGCTCGTTAGCGAAACCCGTGTCGGTGCGCGTATCGCTTTAAGAAAGTCACGTGACCAATACAGGAACTGTTTCGAACTGACCCTGATGCGCCAAAGTGTGTCACGGTAAAGGGAAGCGAACCCACACAACTCATTCACGTGATCACATTATTCATGGGTGTATCAAAAATAAAGATTTTTTAAATTTAAACCAAGATATGAAATAATGTTGTAGAAAATACAATGTCTTTAATGATATTGTTGTATTTAATAGGTAATCTAATCAGTGTCAGTTGGGTCTGTCAGGTTTCCTGTAGGGGTTTTTAAGGTCCAGCAGGTGTCAGTATGCAGTGACACAGTATCAACAGTCTCAATACATTTTGGCAAATTGTCCAAATGCTTAATGAGCCTCATCTACCCAACACCACTCGAGAGCCTGGAGACAAGAGGATACACCATACCATCTGCAGATTGGAGCAAGAAGAAATCTTCAGGCACAAACAGTGAGGACAAACTGGCCTAAAAGCCTGATGAGGCACAGGTGCAGGCTCAGTCTGAGGCTCAGTCCTGCCACACCCCATAAATAAGAGGTAAAAGGCAAAAATCCGTCCAGAAGGATTTAAACCGACAAACTGACCACCCTCAATATTGAGCTACTTTTCAGTCATGTGACAGTGATTTAGCTGCACATCATATTTTACAACGATGCTCATATAACATACTTATGACACCTGATTTTGTGTTACTAACAGCAAGAGGGAAGCGCTACCGAAACATTCCACCAGATGTACTTATTGAGCACAATGTGCCAGATGAGGCAGTGGGATTCAGAATTGGCCAACTCTTTACATACTGCAACATGATCTGTAGCAATCTTCCTCTTACAAGAAAGTGCATACAGGTGGAGGTGGTGGGGTGTTTTAACCAGGACACTGGCTCACTGACAAGAAGTCATTTTGCAAATATGGACCTTACATAATATCCAGTAATCAGTCATTCTTGTTGTTACTTCTATAAGAAGCAGTTTTTCAAAGGCTCCCTCCTAATTCCAGGATATCATCATAAGTTTGAATGTACAGTAGGTGTATCATGTTTAGCTTGCTTTTACAGGGGTGAATCTACATGAGTACACAATCAGAAGGCAGAGTACAGTATGGAGGAAACGAAGTGATGGTTTTCTTTGAAAATCATCCATGTCTAGCTGTGAAAATCAAACAGTCATTTCAAACTGTTGTTCAGGTTTTAGTCGCAAATGTACACACACACATTTAAAATGTGTGTGTCTGGTTTTCCATGATCTTAACATGTATAGCAGGGAGGAAGGAGTGAAAAAATGGAGATCCTGTCTGACATTCCTTCCCCTGCTATGCCTGAGCTTGTATACAAGCTGATCAGTACTGCTATGCTCTAACTATTCCAACCATGTTGTTGGGATAAGGCTGGACTAAGGGGGTGTGTTCCTGAATCAGTGAGAGGCTGGGCCTCCCCACCGTGTTGGAGTCTTATTGATGCTTGTGGGTATTTAGGGAGTAGCTGAGGGAGGAGTTTGGGGAGAGGTGGAGAGCCCAGTGGAAGAAGGGTGGGTGGTGGCTGCAGCGAAAAAAGTCTGCAGGGTGTATCTTGACAGGAGATTTTCTCTGCCTACTGTAGTTTTCACATTCTAGTGCTCACGTGGTAGCGTACGACATCGCTTGACTCGCCCTGCACATCATATTGCTTCCACAGTTCAAAGGAGAAAGGACAGACAGAGTAAGGTAGACAGACGGTGTGCATGCTGATGAAAGATCACTTCTAGAGAAAACCAGGCAAGAAAGAGTTAAAAAAACATCAACTATCTGACAGTACACTGCAAACCAACTGACATGGCAGCTGTGGAAGTACTGGAACCATCAAGTGCTCAGCTTGAGCCTCGAACCCTCACTGAGATTTCAGACGATGAGGTCAACCTCCCACCCTCGGATGATGAAGATGATGCCTTGGCTACAACCAAGAAAGGTCTGTCCACGGAGGACACAGAGGGGGATGCTGCTGGGGAAAACGACGATGTGGTGAAGTTGGACCCACAGGTGAACGGGGTCATGGTTCTGTCTTTGCTCGACAAGATCATCGGGGCTGTGGACCAGATCCAGCAGACCCAGGCCGGGCTTGAGACCAGGCAGCAGGAAATGGAGCGCTGCGTTACCGGTATCCAGGGTGAGCTGACCAAACTGTCAAAGAGCCACAGCACCACATCCAACAGTGTCAATAAAATGATGGAGAAGGTGCGGAAGGTGAGCGTCAATGTCAAGACGGTGCGTGCCAACCTGGAGAAGCAAGGAGGTCAGATCAAAAAACTGGAGAGCAATGAGGCCGAGCTGCTGAAGAGACGCAACTTTAAAGTCATGGTCTACCAGGTGGGAGAGAGTGTGTGGAGATAAATGTGTGCATTAATGAATTGTCTGTTTCAGGTGTCAGGTTTGTAAGGACATGATTCCTTACTGGTTTAGGAATGGGTGTGGTCGCCCAGTGAATGAAACAAATGGTTTGATATTAAAATAAAGAAAACAATGCAGGAAAAACGATTCCTTTATGCTTTAAATTTGCAAACTTGAAGGTGTGGGTGCACAGGGTGTTAGGGCGTGGATATGGGTTACCTCAGAAAACACTGCTGGCAGGTACTCAGACAACAGGCCGCGATATCTCAGGGTAGAAAACATGCCACCAAAAGGGTGGTAGGCGTTTCCAGGCAGGTTACAGAAAGAAATATACAGTTTTTGCCTACTGACCTTAGATAAACTACATTTTTCACTGTATTTATGATTTTCTGTTTATTCATATTTATGTGAAATACATGCCTTAAAGCAGTCCTAAATGTACCCTAACCCTTAACTGCACTTCGGAGATATCTTAGAAGTAAGATGTAATATCACAAAGCAATGAGATAGAGATAGATAGATGGATGGATGGATGGATGGATGGATGGATGGATGGATGGATGGATGGATGGATGGATGGATGGATGGATGGATGGATGGATGGATGGATGGATGGATGGATGGATGGATGGATGGATAGATAGATAGATAGATAGATAGATAGATAGATAGATAGATAGATAGACAGACAGACAGACAGACAGACAGACAGACAGACAGACAGACAGACAGACATACATAGCCTACTTAATATTACTCATTTCAAGAAACCTCACCAATGACATTCTCTGACTGCACTTTCAGATAAATGCACAAGTTGGGTGTCTGTGTCTTTAAGTTACTATTTCTTACCCATATATAGTTCATTTTATAGTGTGTGGTACACACAGCAAAAACCAAACATCCAATGAAACTTGTCCAGCAAACAGTTGAAACACATTCATGCCCCTGGAAACAATCACTCATCTTTATAGGGAGTGTAGGCCTCCATAAACACACCAGGTTGCTGCGTGTTGCATTTTCTGGGCTTTATTGTTTAAGAGCATAATGAATCTATCTATAAAGAAATGCAGAAGGGGGAAGACCTAAAGTTGGTTTGTATTTATGAATTTCTTTGAAACAACATACAGAAGCAGTGATTGTTATCCTCCCACATTGTTAGACCCTATGCCGACCCCGCCCTACTCTCCTGAACATTACTCCAATAATTCATTCGAGGTCGACTCCACATACTTTCCTTCTAGAGCACAGGACTGGAGAATACAAGCATTTACATGTGAACCACACTTTGTGGCAGCCCAAGTCTGACAGAATCCATCTGGAAACTAATTTCACTGACTTTTTTTTTTTTTTTGACGAAGATGGAAAATACCACAAGCATGCTCCAGGTTCTGTTTGAAGCAGAGGAGCAATAGTGTGAGGAAGGACAGAGCCGATGCTTCATTTGAAAAGACAGCTCAGATTCTTTTTTCTCTGAGGGGCTTTGAGGAGAGCCTTGTTTCTTTTTTTAGCCCCAGAGGCTGCAGTGTGATCTGTAATAACTTGCAGCTTTTTGCACAGTGGCTCAACTGCATTCAAAGTTTCCACCCTTGAGTCAGATATTTTGGCTTTGATTGACTTTATCCAACAGCTGGACACAAGTCAAAGGAAAGCTCCATTTTAGGCAGCCCACAGTGTCTGACTGTGGACGGTTGTAGCGGTGGTTTTCTAACATGCTCACACAGATACTTTGCCTTCTTTCCCTATCAGCACAAAGGTTTTATACACATAGCAATGATGTCAGAGAGATTAAAAAAAATGCCAGCAGCCATATCATAAATTTTTCATGAATTTATATTTTTACTAGCACCAGTGGTTTAAAGGTTTCAAGTACAATCTGAAATACCAGAGTCAGAATTGGCTATGTTGTAAGGTAAATGCCTCCTGAATGTAGACCTCCACCTCCCTCCCTAATTCAAAACAACAGCTTCATTTATGGTTGCCAACTAAGACATCATTTACAAAAAAACAAAGGGAGATTGTTATCTTTTCGATCCTCTATACTCCTCCGACGTCTTAAAGGTTAGATTCTTTCAAAATCAGACTTAGATGGACAAAGGTTCCACCACATCCCAAAGCAGTCTTTGCATTATTTAATTTTAGCTGATGCTTTTATTGAAAGGTATTTAGAAAAGGTGCATTTAATTCAGAGATTCTGCAGTCCAGATGTCTTTGGGTAACTCAGTCTTCTTGAGTCAGGATAGAAAACAGCTGCCTATATTACAGAAGTTAAGGTGATGGCGTGGTGTGGTGTGGAAGAACTTGAGTTGGCTGACACCCAGTCCGTGCCTCGCATTCACATCATAGGCACCGTGGAATCAAACATGTGCACCAGGAAAAAAAGTACAAGTGAAAAGCAATACATTGTGTAATTTTCTGTAGTTGGAAAGTTATTTGAATCATTTGACAACTTGATAACGTCATGTCATCGTCATGTCGGCTTTGAATAAGTTGTTTGAGACAAGGTTTTTCACTGTCTTCAATATTAAGTTAGAGTTTTCTAGTGTTTGACGACAGTAGGCATCATTGGGCATCCAGCTACTCACTATTCTGTTGCTATTCCAGTAGTGGGCAATCACAGCAAGTGTTGCTTCTTCTTTTTTTTAAATTAATACTTATAATAGCTTGTATTCATCTGTTTTTTTAGTGTTTGTCCAGTTAGGTGGTTGAGTAAAGAGTTCAGATCTATGAACAGATTCCTCCTCTGCAGCTGCAGTTATGACATACAGTATGTTGCTTTATCTTTTAATCAAAACGGTACCATTAGGTACTGGCACTAAATTTCAGGTATCATATAGTTATCGTTTCGGGCAACATTACCCACACTAGTGTTGACATTCACACAAATGTTAGCCAGACATTTAGCATCTGGTGGTAGCCCTGGGGTTTGAAACAAAAGTGCATGTTAGATGTGTCATAGCCATTGTTTTTGTGGCAAAAAGCCATTGGCCCTCCACTGAAAAGAAAATGGGCCCCTGAACGCCAACCAGAAATTTCCACCAGTACCTTCCACTATAAAATGAACATCATCTCATGTGGGTTAATGTGAACCACAGGGACATCCATGCTCTGATGATCGGAAGAAACCTAAGACTGGTGTTAACTGGTCACCGTCACAGAGGAGCAGTTCATACAGGCAGGCAGGGCATGTGGGCTTTGTAGAGGAGCACTGGGTGTTCATCTGTACTTTTTAAGAGGCTGTCAAACCCCTAATCTCTGCTCCGCTCCCCCTCCCCTGAATGGGCCTCTTCACTGCAGTGGTCCTAGAGAAACTACCGTGGCTTTATTCATCTTATTTTCTTACCTGAAACAATGTCCAATCAGTCAATCACAAACCACAAGTCAGGTGCTTGGCAGAGACTCAATGCCTGTAGCATGAACAGCTGTGTCCTCTGGAAATGTGCTTTGAGTATGGGTGTGGAAAAATGCATGCTGAATGTCTATTAAGATTTACTGCATGTATTTAGAAGGCAAGTGCGTAATGTACACACCTGGAAAGTAACATCCCATAAAAGGAAGGAGAAATAGATTGTGCAAAGCCAAGTAATGACAGTAACTGGATTGGTCCTGCACTTTCCAGTTTTTTTAATATTACCTTTTATTCCAATGAATTGATGCAATTTCTAGGCAGATGCGATCATCACCATCCAACCACATCTCATGAAGATTTTGGCATCTTTCAACACAATCTTTGATTTCTTGCCTCAAATTCTGCCCTGTAGGATATTCCCAGTTTATATAAGATTTGTAATTCTTGAGGGAATTGAGTTCCCTCCCAGTTGGACCTGCCTAGAAAACCTCCAAAGAGAAGCCCAGTAGCCATCCTAATCAGATGCTGTCCCACCTCATCTGGCTCCTTATGTGAAGGAGCAGCAGCTTTAGGTAAAACACCCTCTGTCTGCCTGAAAAGACAAAGTTAGAAACAAACTAATGTTCTTTTATTGGATTCTTGTATCTCTGAGCTGCTGCTGGACACTGACTGGTGACTGGAGAAAAACCTCCACCATCGGGTTTAGGTGGATGTTCACTACACCTTTTGGTAGATTGTGGTATGAGGTTTCAAGTTTTAAGTTTCTTGATTTTCAGCTTGCACATGAGTTACGAGTCATGGTTTTTAAATACCTGTACTTGACTAGAAGCAGCTGCTGCTGCAGCAGAGACAGTAAGGGGAGAGAATACATGCCGTCATCCTCCATTCCTGTGTGGGGGGGGTTGAGTAATAGTCCTTCACTAAAGTGAAGAGGAGATGTCCACTTTGCGGGTGGATGGGTGTGTTGGGATGAAGAGCAGGAACCATATTTAGACAGCTGATACATCGCACAGGCATCCCCACCTCTACATACTAACCTCATCTTGATTCCCCTCCTGTGGACACTGTCTCTCCTCTGATCAGCACGTCCACCCACCAAGATAATTCACTCCACATCGTGTCCTCCATACCCACCGCACCCTGCATACAACCTTTCCTTCTATTTCCCTCTCTCTCATCCGCCCACAGAGGTCAAGTGTAGAGAATATACTTGGAAACCAAATGGCACAACTAAGACTACTGGCCTCTGAGAACCTGAATATAAAAAGAGCAAGTTTCATTTATTTTCTGCCCACCTCAATATCAACAAATAGCTGATTTAGTCTTATTAATCCACCAAACATTTCTGGAGTTTCACAAGAAACGATTCTTTATGACTGAGAGCTGTCTAAAAATGTTGGGATGGTTTAATCACCTCAGGCAGATGAGCATCTTGTTGAGAATAATTTGACACCCCCAGTTGACTCTTTAAAGAAGGAATACCTAGATTTAGGGATCACGTTGATCACTCCCACCCCCTGCTGGGCACTTCAACATCACTGGAGATCTCCTTCATCGATAGGTTGCTTCACCTAAAATGCATGAAGGAACGTTATCGCAGGTCTTTCCTTCCTGCAGCAGTCAGACTGCATAACCAGCACTGTTCCTAGTCCACCTTAAATAATCAACCTTAAATAACAAACTAAATCTGTTGACCAGTATAGTTTTTAGTTGGTAGCTCTTAGCTGTAGATGTAGATTGTTAATTGTAAATAGTACAGTGGAGACTGTACATTTTTTAAACTTGTTAAATTGTTAATATGTATAGCTGTACATACGCATGTATGTATGTATGTATGTATGTATGTATGTATGTATGTATGTATGTATGTATGTATGTATGTATGTAAGGATCAAGACCCCCTGACCACTGCCGCCTTATTGTATTGTGATCACAGCTTCACTCATTGATCCATTCTGAACAACTTTGGTTTGTAGGAGTGACAGTGATTCCAGTAATCTGTAATACGTTCCCCAGTGTCCGAGGAACAATCACACTCCAAGTAATGTTATGGATATAAATTCATCAAGAGCAGAGCCGGGTCCATCCAGCTCCATTTATGGACATGTGAAGCAGAACTGATCCCTGCTCAGTTCACAGGCCAGACTTTGTGTAGCATTGTGTCAGATGGACGCGAGAGTTTTTGGTGATTTTGGCTTCGGTACAGTGGGTAGAACTGGTGTCCAGGTCTGGTCACATGGTCCAGACAGGGCAGAAGAAGGGAAGGCAAGAGTGAGTAGAGGGTAAACAAAGGATGGTAACAGAGGGCTAATGAAGGGGGGACAGAAGAAGAGAAAACTCTATAAATAGAAACTATCACATACTTGTTTGATTGTGAGAAGGAAGAGACCTTTGGGAGACAGACTTCCTGTTTGGTTTTGGAGAATTGTGACGCTGCTGACATGGAGGCTACAGCCCTATTTAGTTAACGTGTGACATTTGGGATCAGATCGTTATTTTGTTGTGTCTCATGATAGTGTCACGGATTAGTGTTTTGGATTATTTCGTCAATCAAAGAAAATTTAAACTGGTCAGGACTTACATTAAACCACCATGGCTGAGGGCTCCTGGTTTCAACCAGCTTTGAGCATTTAAATTTACTGAAATCTGCCACATACACATTCTTCAACACTTTATTGTGTTGAAGAGATCCTTCTGAACATTTTAGCTGTGGTGAAATACCACAACTCCAGTGGTCACTTGACATCATTTATCTTCCATTTCCTTGTCTCAGCCCAATTTTCTCCAAGAGTCAGATGTTAATGACTCATAATCAAAAGATATGGTCAATAAAAATCAGCTTATTCTTTCATGTGATCTTTCAGTCACATGATTCTAGCTTTAATTCTACAATGACTTATATTTCCAGCCCTGAACAAAGGAATCTCTGTGATATGTCACCAAATGAGGGATTTCTCTAATGTTTTTAATGTTGGGGGACTTCATTTTCAGTCCTCTGAACAGGATCATTTCATACAATGACTGTACAATACTAAGTGTCTTATCATAGTGTCCTATTACTGAGTGTCCTATTATTTATGGAAAGATTACATACAGTGCGCCTTCATTCTTTGCTGTTAATGCATTCCAGGAACCACATGCGATTAATGAATTCCGCAATAGAGCGACAAAATATTTCTCATTATATATATATATATATATATATATATATATATATATATATATATATATATATATATATATATATATACAAATATATATATATATATATATATATATATATATATATATATATATATATATATATATATATACACATACATACAGTATATATATATATAGAACTTGTGGAACTACTCTATACTCTGTGTAGCAGAGTAAAATTATTCTGGGATCAGTGTCGACTACCAGTTCCTACAAATTGTGGCTGAGTCTGTCTGGTCATAAGTCAGTTTAACTTACAGTGAGAACAGAATCAGAGGAAAAGACCTGGTTTTCTGCAGCTCCATAAATTTGTCCCAATGTCCCCCATTAGGATGTTAGCTGTGTGACTATGGCAACAGCCAGAGTCATCTTTCACTCTCCCTATTAGTCAAGCAAAAGACATCAACCCATCAATAATGAAATCCCTTCTTCATGGGATTCAGCTCTTCAAAATAATTTTTTTAATTTGTTTTTTGTATGTATTGACACAAAGCAGTCTTTAAATAATTCAATGGAATAGTCCATAGTCTGTATGTTCCCACATGAAGATACAGGATCAGTAACCTCTATTGATAGTGAGCAATGAAGTGCTGTGAGTTGCAGGGAGGTGGAAGGAGTGAGAATGAAAGCAGCACAGAGCTGCTTCACTCATGTGTGTCTGCAGCCCTGGAAACATTTAAGCAATTCTTTATTTGTGCAATATTCATGCATGGAAGATCACAAAGATGCTGTGTTTAAACATACAATAGGTCCGATCTAAATAGTTAGAGGGTGAAGCAATAAATCTGGAACCCAACAATCATGTTGGGCTGCCTTTCCACTGCTGAAAACACTAGGAGCACATGTTAACGTCAAGATACCACAAGTGGGAAAATAAGCCTGCTTGGTTCATTGATTTTTCTCATTCATTGATCTATTTGGTAGAATTTTGTAGTTGGTCAAGGGACTGAAGGGTAGAGCGGACTATAAAACTTGCTACAAGGGTGGTGTCTTGGTAATTCCCATGTCTGTGATTAAAGGGTACAAATGGAAAACAGGAGGGGAGAAGAGGAAACCGAGTTCTGTCCTTCCAGTCTTACAGTTTGCTGTGACTATCACACTCTTCCCCAAGGAGCTCACATGACAAACATATTCAGAGTCTCCAACTGTTGAGAGTGTTGTCTCGATAGGATGAGCAAACAGTTCACATTAGAAGCAGGATTTGTTAAAAACAGATCATCCATTAGCAGGGGAGGTTCTAGTGTAAGACCTTCTTTTTGGGGGCTCAGCCCCTAGAGGTCGGATGGATGTTTCTGCAAAGGCTTTTTTTTATTGTTTCCATGACTGCATGTGGTAGGCTAAAAACACACATGGCAGAGTTGTGTTCACAACATTCTGGCATGTAAAACATTACTCGTCTCACCATTTCATCACGCTCATCATTTGTATGTGTCACGTTGAGCAGGATTAGGACCTAAATGCAGGACACCAGTAGAGAAGTTTTCATCCATAGTTTAATCAGACAAAAAAACAACACTAGAGACAGGCAAGGATCCAAAACAAGACGTAGACAGAGGTACAAAACAAGCTGGCACAGAACCAGAGGAGAACCCGGCTTAAAAAGCCTCGGGCTAATCAGCCTGATCAAGCACAGGTGTTGAGATGAACAACAGGTGTGGAGACGAGGATCTGCCCACAAGTTCGGCCTGTCCTCCTGCCACACCCCAGTAAAGCAGAACAACATGGCACCAACACCAAACCGTGACACCTACCTCGTGAGCTGCATCAACAACTACCTGACGGACGGACCCCAGTATCTTGGTATGGGGGATTAATTGCCATCAATGGTGATTAGCAGCACAGGGGCCCCACAGGGGGTCATGCTCTCTCCCCTTCTTTTCCCCATCTACACCTTGAACTTCCAGTACAACTAAAGTACAAGTTCTCCTCTGACACTGTGATTGATCATGTATCAGGGAAGATGAGGAGGGGGAGTACAGGAGATTGGTGATGGACTTTCTGGAAAGGTGTTACCGGAATGAGCTCCAGCTGAATATCTCCAACACTAAGGAGATGGGGAAAAGCTTCCAGAGGGTACCCCCCTCTTCACAGCCAGTGGTCATCAAAGGGCAGAGTAGGATCTACTTCCTAAGGAGGCTGGTCTCATTCAGTGTCTACTATAAGCACCTTCAGATGTTCTACCAGTCCATCATGTCCAGTGTGTTCTCCTATGCTATCATGCGTTAGGGTGGTGGTGCCAGAAAAAGGGACATGGACCGCTTCAACAGATTCACCTGTAGGGTTGGTTCTGTGGTCGGACAGGGCCTGGACCTGGTGGGGACACTTCTGGAGAGGAGGTCCATGTTCAAGTTGAGAGCAATCCTGGGGAACACCAGCCACCCTCTACATACCGCCTTTTCCCAGCAAAGGGGAGGAGTGTCTGTCTGTCTGTCTTGCACGCAACTACGACTGGATTTGTTAATGTGGTCTGACCAGGAAAAGTAGTATTTTATAGAACTTATAGTTTCCTGGGAAGACAGAGTTGAAGTTCACGACTACAAGAAAGCCATGTATGCAGAGATGGTAGGAGAAGCAGCACAGCAAGAACTGATCGAGTAACAGCTGTTAAAGTAAAGTCACTCAAGAAAAATGTGTCTACTATATGAAGGAAGTTGTTTCCTAGCAAAGGCCTTGGATAGAAATATTAAATTTGTTTCTACCATATGACAGTTTGACAAACTCCATGACCTTACAGAAAGATACGAGTGGTCTTTATGTTTAGATTGTTCTTTAAGCAGAATGAGTTGATCTTTGTAAAACCAGAAATAAATTTAAGCCGTCCTTCAGTCTCATAGCTCCCTTCCTCTTTACATCAGTGTATTGAGGATTCTGTGGGCCCCTGTATTTACTGGAAAATCCCATCAATGATTATGAGTGTGTCTTTGTACGTACACAGAACAGTGTACATGTGCTCATACAGGTACAGCAAACACACACACACACACACACACACACACACACACACACACACACACACACACACACACACACACAACTGGGTTTTCCACAGCAGCAGAGGAGTCATTGGTGGTTGATTTACAGAGGAAACAGGGAGGGGAGTGTTACAGTGGGATTCCTCCCTCCCTCTCTACATCACTGGTGAGGGCTAACAGTGTGGGCTGAGAGTGGAAAACTTTCATGGTGTGTTTCTAGCCTCTTCTTTTAGCTTCTCTCTCTCTCTCTCTCTCTCTCTCTCTCTCTCTCTCTCTCACACACACACACACACACACACACACACACACACACACACACACACACACACACACACACACACACACACACACACACACACACACACACACATTGTTCTACCAGTCTATTTTTTTCCCATGAAACATATTTTTCCTTTCACCCTTTGCTCACCAGTGTTACCATGGCAAAACAAGCACAAGTAAATGTTTTGACTCCCAGTGGAGGCAGTGAAATTGAAACTCATTAGTTCTGGCATGGTTTTTATTTTTGAACCAGCTAACAGAACAGAACCTATAATCCTAATGACATGAAGCATGTGTTGAGGCAGGATGTGTGTACTTAGAAAACACACAACATGGGTGAGGACTCAGGTATTGTTGTTGTTCTGCTCTGGATCTGGGTAATGAATGAAAACAATGGGCGTGATAGAGATAAAGAGCGTGAACATGCAACCTGGAGCAATATGTGTTTTCTGTTAGCTGTTGAACTCTGAGGCCTTCCTGCTCAAACAATGGGCGACTTACCACAAGAAAAGACTGTTTAAACAATCAAGGCAACACCAAAACCCTTCATCATGTGTTCTTTGTGCTTCATATCTACATTTGAGTGTTTATGAATGCAAAGCTTTGATTTCCAAAGGTTTAATGTCTGCTAAAATGCAGTGTTAGGGTGCACACTGGCAATATCAATCTATCTGTAGGAATTTAATAGGTTCAAAGATGGATTTATCCAGTTTAGGGTCGAAGGGAGGCTGGAGCAGACTGTGGACAGAAGACAGGGTTTATTATTATTATTATTATTATTATGATTATTATTATTATTATTATTATTATTATTATTATTATTATTATTATTATTATTATTATTATGATATTTAACAGAGGGGAATTGGGATTTCCACTTTTACAGAATATGATTTGACCTGTAAAGTTACACACACACACACACACACACACACACACACACACACACACACACACACACACACACACACACACACACACACACACACACACACACACCATTACATACCTCATTCATCTATTTTCCATGGCTATGAGTGTACCTTCCTGTCTTTCACGCAGCAGTCTCGCAGAAGAACAATGTCCCATTAAATTAGGAGGGTCAGGAAGTCAACACACCAAAGTGAACGGCTGAACTTCCCAAAATTCTTTCCATGTACTTCACACACACACACACACACACACACTCGCACACACGCACGCAGTATGCACTGTAGTTTTCATTCTTTGTCATCTAAGATCCTTTTAACAGAAAAAGACTGGCTGACCAGCCTCTTAATCCTAAGTCCCACATTGATGGTACGTCAGTGACTTGAGGCAATGTGATTGAATCATCCTTACATAAGTAGTCTGACAAAAACATGATACAATGTAGCTGATAATGTGTTACATGCCGGAACATTGAGTTCTTGCAGTGGTTGTGAGGAGAGATGAAAACACAGCATCAAAGCTGAAGGACAGACTGAGGCCGTGTCACGTCCTGGACCACACGCGCTACTGAGCGCCATTGTTCTGTGGATGGAAACAAGATGTCATAAATTTAAGCGAGGTAGATATTTTCCAGCGCCCCCACCTGTCAACACAGCTGTCCAGGAAAGCCAAGATTCCTAATCTAAGGTCAAGTTTACCCTTGATACTGCAATACAATAACTTCATAAAAGTATCATCCCACTGCCACAGAACACAATGGGCAGCTGCCTTTACCCCGAACCTTCATATCTTCACTTTCTAGCTAACATTTTGATGCTATCCACTGCAGATCATTGTCCAAGACTCTGAGGCACCATTTGCACTATTATTCAGTTCACACAACCGCCAAGAACTTTTAATAGCCTTATCCCATTATTTCAGTACCTTTTCATCGATGTTAAAAACAGTACTAAAACAGTATCATATTAGAATTAGCCAACGTTCAGTACCTTTATGGGCAAACAATCTTGTGAAATAGTAACTCTAAGTACAGTTAATGCCAGGGGCTCTAGAAGTTAAGATGATTAATTGCAGACAACAAACAAGCCTCTGGGCTAAATACTGACTATAGCAACGTCAAGCCGTGGATTTAGTTAAAATGTGTGTCAAGTCAAACTAGCTCACACAGTGTCTCATAATTAGGAAATCAAACAATCAGTTTAATTGGAAAGACGTGACTTTTCAGTCATGTCATGCACTGCACTCACACTGACAGACAATTTGCCTTAAAACACAGATTTGGATATATATAATATTGACCTGGAAGGAAATTTGGGACAAATGAATTTAGATTAAGAAGGCCTCATGTTTGCTAAATAACACTGTGTGGCCTCATTTAAGTAAATAACACAAGCTACCTGTCATTTATAAACTATGTTAGCTCGTATCACAGAACACAATACAAGAGCTGAAATGGCATTATCCCAATGTTTTAGGTTTTGAAGTTGAAGTAGAGCTGGCATAACCTGTTTATTATTGGTTTTCAGTATTAGATTTTCCCTAAAACTGAAAGGATTTTGCCTATTTTAATTTTTTTTTTAATTTATTTGTAAATCTAGTGGAAAAAACCTGATTTGCACTCTAAGGGACATGTTGTGTCTGATCACTTATTGAGCATCAAGCAGTATCCTTTCCTTTTACAGGATAAGTTTTGACTTTTTTCTGATTTTATATTAAACTGACCAGAGTTTATAGGTGACATATGCATAACGGAAGGAAAAGAACAACATGAGGAGGTGTTGTAAAGGAATTCTTTATCAGGGTGCACCAGGGTTGGACGCAGTCACACTTGTGATTTTATGATTGATATGGTTCTCTGTCAATGAGGTAATGAGGCCGTGGCTCAGGGGGTGTGAGGAGTTGTGGTCCAGCCCAGCCCCTTAATTCTGGTAGTTAGACTGAAGCACAACTAGAGTGGGGTTATTGAGTCAATTATGCAGAAAACAGCTCTGAGTTACTGCTCAGGCTAGAAAACTATACAATACAGTCCCTTTACCATGTACATTATTGTCCTTGTCTGTTTCTTAGTATTTAACCAAATATAGTGGGAGGGTTAGTCAAGCGGGCTTGTCTTGGTGGATGAGTGCCCTCCACAGAGAGCCACTGTTGTCATGACAGTAATAACAGGTAATGGGTACATGTTTCTTGATTTGTTTTTTTACTTTTAGTGGATTCATTTATTTGCACTATAGTCTCCCTTCTGTCAAAACTGTATTTTCTTTGCTCACATTTAGTTTACGTTCAATAACTCACATTAATATTCCTTCTGTTCTGATCTTTGCAGGATGAAGTGAAGGTTACCTCAAAACTCAGTGTTTCTAAATCTATGAAGGTTTCCGAGTCTATGTCAGGAAGCAGAGGAGGCAGCCTGCTTGAGCTTAAGGATGCTGCAGAAGAACCTGGAGAAGAAGGAGGAGAAGAAGAAGAGAAGGCAGACAAACCTCATGTAGACCTCTCCTCAGATGAAGAAGGGCTGGAAACCGAGCATGCCATTGAAGAGTCTCGTGCTGACCGCATCAAGCGTAGCAGCCTACAGCGTGTGCAAAACCTGAAGACGGTCTTCTCAAAGGAGAAGATGGACAAGACAAGAGCAAAGACCAAGGCAAACCTGGAGAAGACCAAACAAAGAACCATTGAGAATCTGGAGAAAACAAAGCTGAAGACAAAACAGAACATAGAAAAAACCAAGCAGAATTTAGAGAAAACCAAAGAGAACCTGGAGAAGAAATGTCACAACATTGAAAAGAAGATGGGTAAGATTGGAACACGCATGAGTGTCAAACCTGAGCAAAGGCAGAAGATGCAGACATCCCGTGACAAGGTGAAGAAAGCATTCACACCTGGTCATGTTGAATATGCCCGGTCCAAGACTGCGTCGTATAAGGTGCCCCCCTTCACTTTCCATGTCAAGAAAATCCGTGAGGGCGCCGTCGAGGTGGTCCAAGGCACCGAGATGGTCGAGGTGTCCCAAGATGTTGAGCCCTTCAATGGGGTGGATGAAGAGGTGGAGAAAGGCACAGTGGAGGTGGAGATGGAAATGATGAATGGAGAAGGAGATGAGGATGAGGGTGAGGAAGAGGAGGACAGTCATGATGCCCTGCTGGAGACTGAAGATGGAGATAGAGACAGCGACTAGATAAAGATGAGAGTTCTTCAGAAATCCTTTGTACCAATTTGAGGGTTCTCTTGTAACAATGTAATAAATTGTGGGAATTTAGATTTCTAAAGAATAATAACACCATTAATTACAGTTTGGGTATTATTTGGTACATAATTTTGGGTCTAATTTCCAACAGTCATGAAAACATTGTACTCACTAAAGTACTTGATGATAGATAGATAGATAGATAGATAGATAGATAGATAGATAGATAGATAGATAGATAGATAGATAGATAGATAGATAGATAGATAGATAGATAGATAGATAGATAGATAGATAGATAGATAGATAGATAGATAGATAGATAGATAGATAGATAGACAGACAAATATATATATACGGTATATATAGATACACATACGGATATATATATATGTATATAACCACAGACAGACAGATAGATAGAGAGGGGCGCAGACCTATTATAACATCTTCAGTGAATGCAAAGCTGTGCAAGGAAAAACAAACACCTGGTCTGACAGAAAATATGTGTTGAAGCTGAAGGGATGAGTAGAATGTTTGATAGCGTGACTGCCTACCTGCTGCTGCAGCTGACAGTGGTACACCTGCAGTAATACACCTGCAGTGGTACACCTGCAGTAGTACACCTGCAGTGGTACACCTGCAGTAGTACACCTGCAGTGGTACACCTGCAGTGGTACACCTGCAGTAATACACCTGCAGTGGTACACCTGCAGTAGTACACCTGCAGTAATACACCTGCAGTGGTACACCTACAGTAGTACACCTGCAGTGGTACACCTACAGTAGTACAACTAGAGTAGCCCACCTACAGTAGTACACCTGCAGTGGTACACCTACAGTAGTACAACTAGAGTAGCCCACCTACAGTAGTACACCTGCAGTAGTACACCTGCAGTGGTACACCTGCAGTGGTACACCTACAGTAGTACAACTAGAGTAGCCCACCTACAGTGGTACACCTGCAGTGGTACACCTACAGTGGTACACCTGCAGTAGTACACCTGCAGTAGTACACCTGCAGTAGTACACCTACAGTGGTACACCTGCAGTAGTACACCTGCAGTGGTACACCTACAGTGGTACACCTGCAGTAGTACACCTGCGGTAGTACACCTGCAGTAGTACACCTGCAGTGGTACACCTACAGTGGTACACCTGCAGTAGTACACCTGCAGTGGTACACCTGCAGTGGTACACCTGCAGTAGTACACCTGCGGTAGTACACCTGCAGTAGTACACCTGCAGTAGTACACCTACAGTGGTACACCTGCAGTAGTACACCTGCAGTAGTACACCTGCAGTGGTACACCTACAGTGGTACACCTGCAGTGGTACACCTGCAGTAGTACACCCGCAGTAGTACACCTGCAGTAGTACACCTGCAGTGGTACACCTGCAGTAGTACACCTGCAGTGGTACACCTGCAGTAGTACACCTGCAGTAGTACACCCGCAGTAGTACACCTGCAGTAGTACACCTGCAGTGGTACACCTGCAGTAGTACACCCGCAGTAGTACACCTGCAGTAGTACACCTGCAGTAGTACACCTACAGTGGTACACCTGCAGTGGTACACCTGCAGTGGTACACCTGCAGTAGTACACCTGCAGTAGTACACCTGCAGTAGTACACCTGCAGTAGTACACCTGCAGCCAGTGGCACTACTTTTGGAGGCGTACTAGCAAACAATGCCACGGCTAATGTTAGCACATCTGCCTCCAGTTCATGGGGAGGTCAGCTTTCTCTTAGCAACAAAACTTTAGTGAAGTGTTGACATTTTCATAACATCATCATGTGATGAATTACTCAGTTGGGCTTCTGGTTTTAGAGACAACTGGGACTTTTTATTTTTTAAATTTTTTTTTGCTGTCTTGATGACATTAGCTTAGCATTTCTAATAACATTAATCATAAAACACAACAGGGCACTGCTTTTTGTGACCTTTCTGAGCAGTATGGTAGTTAATGCACTAAAATAGTCTGAGAGATCTATAGTGTCATAAGCCTGATGGTGAAACCACCAGTATATAAGCAGTGCACTATTTACAGCAAATATTGTAAGTGTGTTAACTGCAGTGACACCGAAACAGAGCCCCTCTTTGATGCTACACTGACATATCTATACCTCTTTCAGTTATCAATGATCATTTTCACAGTTTTTAAATTGATTTTATTTAGTTTTTTTTCTACTCTGATTTTCCATGTCTGTTTCCATTTTAATTTAGTCATCCATTTTGATAGATATATTGCCTATAATTACTTTTGCAACTTTTTGGTCATGTTTTTTTCAGTTGTATTACTTTTATCCTCAGAAGCAACCGCCAGCTTCCAAAAGCCCTAGATGCATTAACAACACGCCCTGCCAAAGAGCACAGACACGTGTTGGTGACCATTGTAGAGAATTTAGCTGCTAAAGAGCCATCTATCTGTCTACTATAACCAAATACCCAAGCACAACATGAGGTGAGAGAAACTTGGTCATACATCAGATGGGTGAATACAAACACACCTAAATGAATCCAAACGTTGCTTTTTGTCTGTTGGATGTATAAATAGACAGCTGTTTGCCAAAACAGTCTATTAAATACCACATAAATTGCAGTGAACAAAGGGCTTGCCCGTTGATCATTGGTCTCCTACGAACATTGGTTGTAAAATGTCAGTGGTCATTTTGAATACTCAATGTTATCATCTCCAATTGGAATTATGAACCAATTTATTAATGCTGGAAGCAACAGCATTATCATTTTAAAACTTTATTTCACTACGGACTGTGTTCTTTACAATGCATGATAAATCTTTCTTCGTTTGAAAAAATGATTTCGGGGGTTGTTAGAATTCAACTTGTGTTTGGTTGATGTAGATGTTCATAATAATTGAAATAAGGAGGAGAATAAAATAGGAAGAGACATAAGTGTTGGGGCAGAGGGAGGGAGTGAGGGCAACATAGGGCCTGATCGAATAAAGACAGGGTTAAGATGAGACATTCTCATGGAAGGAAAATGAAAGATAACAACATTCCCTGCTCTGGTTCATGTAAATATGTAACCATACATTACTTCTGGGACAAGAATCTGGGGATGACTTGGAGTCTCATTAATATACAATATATATGTAATGGCAAACAAAGAAATCATTCATTTTCATTATCATTATTATGATATTCATTATATATATATATATATATATATATATATATATATATATATATATATATATATATATATATATATATATATATATATATATATATATATATATATATACGTGTGTGTGTATGCGTGTGTGTGTGTTAATCCAGATGTTTTGTCTTCTGTTGGTATAAATTCTGAGACATAAAGCCCACGTTAGTTGTTCCATCCTAAAGTGTTGTCTAACTCTGCTTAACTGACCCATTAGATAGAAGAGCTGCGGTTCCTTTGTCATTTTTAACTGTTGATGTGATTGGAGTTAAATATATGTTCCTGATTTATGTGATTTAAATTCATTTTTCTTTTCCATTACACTTTAATTGCAATCTTTTCAGCGTCCCTTGAAAATGCATATACAATATGTAACGTTGTATACATATGTATATATATATATATATATATATATATATACAATATATGAGCCGACTCCTAAACACAGTCAATGGATGTGTTGTTGTGGTCTGACGCTGACCTCTGGTGTCCAATCCTTCACTCATATTTTCTCTCGAGTATTTTTTTTTTGAGTATTACTGCTGTTTTTCGCTTCTCTTTTGCTTCACTTGTCCATTTCCTTCAAATGCCACCAAATAGGTATGCTACCCACATTTGCATTTTTGCCTTAAATTGCATGAAAGTGTTTTAATTCTTCATCACCATCAGTATTTCATCAATGGTTGAGAAGACTGAATGCAGAAAATATTTTGATTTTTTTTTTATGGTTAAATTTGAACATATTTTTACAGCATGTTAATGCTTGTGCATCAACACATTTTCTTAACTAATGCTGACTACGTTAGAAGGAGCTTGAATTCATCCCAGCTTTATGATAAAGCATTGACGGAATATCAGTCTGTCAGCCGTAAAGGAATTAAGGCCAAGGAGAAAATTTAAAAAAACAACTAATGCCTTTATTAAACTATAGGGTTTATCACAATGCCATAATATTATTCATGTCAATGTTTAGTGTATAATTAATAATATGAATTAGTGAATAATATGAATCACTGTCAATGCAGCTCATCATGCATTTCAACGTAGTTTTCAGAAGGCCGATTGCCTTCTGTCGCTGAAACCCTTTTTGCATTTAGATAATACATTTCACAGTGCAACAAATAGTATTAGATATTCTAGCTTTTCAGGCACAATCAAGAAATGTTTCAGTGGCTTAAGGCTATTCACAGGGGTTTAACAATGCTACGTCTGTCAAAGCACCAACAACACCCAGCAAGCCTTCTGTACAAACAACTGGCATATAAGGAGCGCAGTTTATGTTTAACACTTAATTGTCGCCTTGCTTTTGTTGGTAAGTGTTTCATGTAATTTGTTTCATTGTTTAACCACTAATGATTGAATTAATAAAAGCCACTGGTTCACAGTTTCTGTGTATTTCATGAATGTTGGCATAAAACCTCACAAATATACACACACGTACACAATCACACACACACACACACACAAACACACACACACACACACACACACACACACACACACACACACACACATACGTACATACAGAAGTACATACATAAATACATACTGTACATACATAGTGTATGTCGAGTAGCAGGAGGTGTTCAGTTTCATAGGTCATTGTTACCAACCCATAGTAAATTTAAAAATTAAAAGTGTCAAATGTAAATTCGAATGTAAATTAGAATATTAGGATATTTTAGGTTAAAATCATTATTTTCTTTATTTTAATATATTTTATTTCATTTTATTTTAATATATTTTATTTTATTTTATTTTATTTTATTTTATTTTATTTTTCTGGCTGTCACTTATCCTCATTGGGGTGTGGCTGTCAGAGGAAAAAAAGAATATCTGAAGCTAACGCTACTTTCTTTGCGTAAATAAAATATATTTACAACTGTTAGTAACATTTCAGTTTTGTGGCTAATCGCAAATACCGTATAATAAACTGGCTTCGAAATATAGTAGGTTCAAAGTACAGAATTGGTGATTTTAATTATTTTTAAGACGTTTTAGAGTTTTGTTTTGAAGTTGCAGACCGGAAGTTGGTGATGTTCTCCTGCTTAGCTTGACGCTTAGCAGCTGGAGCTGCTGAAAAACCCAAAACGCTTTCAGAAATGTGATGTGTAGGTCCGCTCAGCTGTCAGGCGTGGAATGTGTGTGTGAAATGTGTGTGTGCTGCGCTGCTTGTTCGTGGTGTTTCTTTAATGTGCGCTGAAATCCCTGAAGCGGTGAGTAGAAGTTGCTGTTCGTGAAGTTTGGGCTAAATCCGAGCTAGCTTAGCTTTGCTAGCCAACTAAGAAGAGTTATCCAGTTTAACTTAACGACGCTCGACTGTGCATGTGTGGAACTGTTCACCAGTAACAGTAGGATCCAGTTGTTGTTAGTGTGGTGCCTGTCGTCTCTATTCGCTAAAACAGTGTTAGCACGTTAGCAAGCAGAGCTATGTGTCCAACTTGTTGGAGTCAACTTCCGGTGTCGGACTGACGCGCTAACTTTGTTCTGCTCCAGGGGGTCACACCAAGACTCCACGCACACGGAGAATAATGTCACAAATGTTATAGAAGGGACATTCGTTAATCAACACACAACTTTTATCAGTTTTTTTTATTCAAATTAAATCTAATAGTGACTGTAATAAGGGATCCGTTCACCACAAGCGTGTTGATGCTGATGTAGGCCTCTGCGCTGCTTTTAGGATGTGTTGGAACAGAGTTCTAAAAAATAAACCAACAGGTAGCTCCAACCAGCACTGTGATTATCACCACCATGTTTCTGTCATCTATTTAGCTCTTTAAAGTACTCTAATAAATAGGCAAAAACGAAATTATCTCAATAGAGCTCTGCTTTGTTTCATTTTGGATATAAACGTGTAGTAATTTCTGTATGTTTGATGGCTCCTATAGAGGACCTGATGGATTTCATATCTGTGAATAGATTATCTCGTTATTAGTTATCACTTTTCAGGTTCTTAGGTTAGTTTAACACAAATGTAGGCTTAGTAAGACTTCAGCTCCTGATCCGTCTCATAGCATCTTCCCTTCTGTCAGCAGCATCATGGCGATGTGGATCCAAGCCCAGCAGCTTCAGGGTGATGCCCTGCACCAAATGCAGGCGCTGTACGGCCAGCACTTCCCAATAGAAGTCAGGCACTACCTGGCCCAGTGGATTGAGACCCAGTGCTGGTAAGAAAGGGATTTTTAGTTGATTATAAATAACACTGTAAAATCTGCAATGAGTTAAATTCAAATATGATTCAATTCTGGCAATTGGATGGGGGGTGGGGACTGGCGCCTATCATGGTTGACATTTGGTGGAGGGGTGAAGTTTCTGTTGATTTTTCGATTGATCATTGTGTCATTTTAATGGACGCACCTGTTCTTAATGTAAATGTACAATCAGCCAATCACAGAACAGCAGCTCACGTAGACAGTGAGAAATGAATTGGATTTGTCCAGAGTTGCTTTGGTTTCAGTGGTGAGAACCTTTGTTTTATTGCTGTTGAGTCTGAGAAACTTTTGAAAGAACATTTCAGAAGACAATCAGAGGGTAGATGGATGAAGGCACGACTTAATTTTCAAGAACAGAACTGGATGCGTCCGTCTAGCAATAAATTTACACACTGAATTTCCTGAAGTCTGATCAAATGGTATTTAGGTTAGATGATGGTTAGCGTTGGGGATAACCAATTACCCTGAGAAACAGCAGAAATGACTGGGGCTACCAGTTTGACACACACTCCTGAAATAACAAATGTGCTCAAATTTACCTTTAGTTTTATATTACTGTATTATTAATAATGACTATTAACATTCATCTATGTTTTCACAGTAATAAACAATGATTTAACAACGAAGGAAACATAAATATCAATTTGCAACACTTTATTTTTATGAATCTCTGCAAGTAGTTACATTTTCAAATGATCACTTCTACGTTTTCACTAGCCACTAACATTTTTTAACAAATACATACATACAGACATGCAAAAATCAACTTTAAGATTTAACTGACTTCATCACCAAATCTGCAACATTTTTAACAAAATTATCATATCTAACGTTTAACAAACACATTTGTCAAGATTTTTCAGTAACTGAGTTCAACTTTTCCATCGCGTTGCCACTGAGAACATCTGGAATTGTTTTTTGTTTATTTGTTTTTTGCCTGTTTGTGGGAACTCTGGCATTTCAAGCTGTTCACCAGTGTCTTGTAATCTGGTGTGTAACCTGAAACTGCAACTCTGAGTCTTGCAGATGTGCATCACTGAGGCGTGTTCTGTGTTTGTTCTTTATGAAGTTTGTTTCAGAAAAGACTGTTTCACAAAGATAAGTTGAACCAAACAGTGTAGAAACCTTCAGAGCTGCTGTGCACACAACTCTGTACTTTTCTGTCAACATGGCACCAAACTGTTGGTGCAGCCTGATACACTTTGAGGTCGAGGTCATTTTGCAGTGTTATAATTTCTTAGTTGCTCAGCAATGCATGTTGAGTTCACAAGAAAGGAGAGGATATGAACGACACACATGGCTCAAGCTGATCAAGGTCATAAACCTGTTCTCAAATTCTTGTCAAGTCTATTTATGACTTCAGAGAATTTTTCTGCAACTTTGTCAAATGTCTCAGATGCAGAAGCATTTTATTTCAGCACCGTCTGCACAGACGGAAAGGGCAGCACCTTTTTTCTCTGTAAATACACAGAGAAAGTGTTTATCTGGGCTTTAAATGCATTTAAAACACTCATCATGTCAGCAACAGATTTACCTTAACCGAGGAGCTCACATTTCAAATGGTTCAGTTTCCCAGTGATATCTGTTAAAGAGCAATGTTTAATTTAATTGTGCATTTTTCTTTTTAATCTTTTTTCTATTTTTTTTAATTAATTAATTAATTAATTAATTAATTAATTAATTAATTTTTCAAGGGTGGGGGATGGGGAATATGGGTTCTTGATTTTATTTGGTTTTAATATTATATTCTTATGTAAACAATTTCATTTTGCTTAATTTGTGTGAAAATAATAAATGCTTTAATGATGTGCCAAAGTCATGTCATCTTTGCACATAACTCAAATCATCTTTGCACATAAGTCAAATCATCTTTGCACATAAGTCAAATCATCTTTGCACATAAGTCCTGCTGGCGAATGATGCAGTTGTGATCGCTTCACCTTTACAGTGAGCGATGAATCCTGTATGTCAGGCCATCGTAGCAGGAGCCCCATCTGTCATTACCGCTACCAACTTCTCCAAGAAGTACTTTTTCTCTGCAAAAACGTCCTTCTGTGCATTATAGATATTGATTCTCCTTGTAGTTGTCTTTAAGGGCAAGAGTGTCAGGAGTTTTTCTTTTGTTGAGAAATCATCAAATACCATGCAGATAAAGACCATCAGCTGTGATTTACCGCTGCTGTCCACAGGGATGCTGAATCACCTGAACTTTGCAAGGTCCCGGTCCAGCTGATCGGCCAAGTTTCTGTAGATATCCGACACTCTTCTAACCATTGTTGATACCCCAGTTTGACGTTGGAGAGAGTGGACCCCACCTCAAAGTGTGTCAGGCTGCTCCAAAAGTTTGGTTTCTTGTTGACACAGAAAAGTTGTGTACACAGCAGCTCTGAAGGTTTCTAGACTGTTTGGTTCAACTTATGTTTGTGAATCAGTCTTTTCTGAAACAAACTTTATCAAGAACAAACAGAACATGCCTCACCGATACACATTCGGACATTACATCTATATTCCTCGACTTTAAGCAGTTTTTGTAATTATCATCGTTGCTTCTTTGAAAACCTCCCTGTTTGAAAATGCCTTTTTTTTCCTTAATAAAGAAATGTGTAGCTCTTTGTTTGCTTTTTGGGAGTTTTTCACTGATCTTGTGGAAAAAGACTGCTGTTGGCACAACCATGCCTTTAACTCGTGAGCTTTTTCTGCTCTTGCTGCACTGCCCCATGGGTAGGTAGTATGGTACCAGCATTGTGCTGCTTTGCTGTAGCCACAGTCACCCTGAAAATGAGACACAGGCAGGAACTTTTCACAGTGGTAAAAAAGAACTCTCCCTCCTTTTGGAATGTGAACAGCACTGGCCACACCTCACAGGGTTAATTAGCTGGGACCAGACCAACCACCACTAGAACTGAAGAAGCCTCTTGGATGAGAGGTGAAACGTTTTCAAGGAACTTTCTTAAAGTCCAGTGGATTGATTTAAACAGCTTTGGATAACCTTGGCTTGGATAAATGAGAACCTATGCAGATATCCTGCCTCTGTATTCATTCAACATCTAAAACATAGATTCCTTCTTTCCTCAGGGATTCTGTGGAGTTGGACAATCCAGCAGAGGAGGCCAAAGCCAAGCACCTACTGGATAATCTGGTGGCAGAGTTACAGAGAAAAGCCCAGGTTCAGGGAGGAGAGGATGGGTTTCTGCTTAAGATCAAGTTGGGCCACCATGCCAACCAGCTGAAGGTACCATTCAGCTGGTTAAAGACCAAAACATACGGTTCCATGCTTCAGCTAGTTTCACCAACGACTGGAACGTTGTGTTGAGACAGTTTAACACAGTTAACATTAATCAGGCATCAATGTCTTGATTTTCTCTGATGCGGCGAACATATATCAGTGTTTTCTTTCGTTTCTTAACTGATCACGAGATTCTTAGTCTCAGAGTGACGCCGTGTTTGCTCGGGGGGGGTGCTCTGACATGCACATACTTTCCATAATTGTTAGCTGATGCAAATTCTCCATCTTTTTGTCACTCTCCATCTTCCTCCTCAACAACTTCCTGCTCCACTGCTTTTACACGCTGATCCTGTTGATGCTGCCCCCTGACTGGATCAGTTGACATTACTCTAAATTCCATGATTAAAAGCCTGATTTTTACTGACAGTATACAGTAGATGCCAATGGCAGCCAGTGAGTTATTAATAAAAACCTTCATTGAAAAACTACATTTTGTGTTCACTGGTGTTTTTTGACTAATATTAAATTTTATTTGATGATCTGAAACATTTAAGTTTAACAAACATGGAAAAAACTAAGAACTCATGAAAGTGGCAAACACTTTTTTCACATCACTGAATGTGAGTGTTGGTATATGCAATTTCCTTTGGGTAAATACATGAAATAGTCTGTCTGTGTTAGATATTTTATGAACTCTACAGTGGTATATCCTTGTTTTTCATTACTTTACCAGTCTATGTGGTCACAAATCATGATAATAATAATTGTGATGCTGAAATATGATTTTCTGAGTTATTAACTGACATTTTCTGCTGTCACAATACTTCTACCACACTACTTTTTCCCTTTTTGTCCCATTGCTGCCTGTTTACCTCGTTTGACATGTGTCTCTGTGATGATGATTTTACACAGTACTTAGATTTTAGTTTTTTTGCTGTTGTGCAGAAGGAGGATTTTGACCTTATGCTACCTCCTATCACCATATTTTTGCATCGTTTTTTTTTATATAGTCAGCATTTCTTCAAAGCAGTAGACACATAATGGACTGTTAGAGGTAGGAGTGATTCAGGAGGGACCCTCCAGTCCAGGACTAATGGACTGAGCTACTGCCCCCCTTTTTTTTTCTTTTAAATTTTAATTTAAAAGAATTAAATCAATTAAATTTAGGCAGATATATTAAATTTAGGTCAACAGTGGCCAGATTATCGGTGTCACATCGAGTGAAAAATCCTATGAATGACTTTGTATGTGTGTGTGTTGTGTGTGTGTTGTTTCTTTGCAGAGCACGTATGACCGCTGTCCGTTGGAGCTGGTGCGCTGCATAAAACACATTCTGCAGTCAGAGCAGAGGCTGGTTGAAGAAGCTACCAATGTAAGTGTGAAGGTTGCTCACGTGTCTTTGGCTGTGTTCACACCTGCTATGACCAGTGGGCAGCTTTTCGTATAATGAATACATCTAAGATGGAGTGAGAATGCATTTGAGATCTAATCACTCAAACCAGATTGAAGGTGTGTTGTTTATGGCCCCCTTCTTTTAGCAGCGGCAGTGCTAAGTCTGTTTATCCATTTGGAATGTCCTCTGAAACGACCATGTTTTGAAGAGAGAACAAATGTGTGTGGCCATCAGTGGTGAACAGTACAATGCACATGATCATGACATGAACATGAACATGACCACGTTAAAGAGACTAAAGGTGCATAGATAAGCAGATGGAAACATCTGGATATTTGTAATTGTGTTTTGTAGGACAGCTCTGGGGGTGCAGTGCAGGCTATGGACAGCCTGTCGCAGCGGCACCAGCAGATCAACCAGACCTTTGAGGAGCTGCGCCTGGCAACACAGGAGGCTGAGAATGAACTTAGAAAGCTGCAGCACAGCCAGGAGTACTTCATCATTCAGTACCAGGAGAACTTGCGTATCCAGGGTAAAGCACACCCACACGAGTGAACGCAGGCAAATGACTCTGTTCATGAACGCAGACACTGACTCTGTTCCTATGGTTACCAGTGTGCTACACTGACGCATGCATTTTTAGAGGAAGACCTGTTGACGGGGCTTGTTTAAATGTAACCTTGGGGGCCTTACATGTGACATGTTGTCCTGTTTGCTCTGTTAGCTCAGTTGAGCAGCCTGTCGTCACTGCCTCCAGCTGAGCGCTCCCAGCGGGAGAACACTCTGCAGAGCAAGAGGACCACCGTAGAGGCCTGGCTCGCTAGAGAGGCCAGCACACTGCAGAAATACAGGCTTGTAAGAATACACACACACACACATTCAAATTCACATGGTAACTCTGAAGTAAGACATAATTGTATAATTTGTATACACACAAATTGTATGGGAAAATATTTACATGTTCCACAAGTGTGTTTTACATTCTCATTTGCAGGGTTAATAATCATCTGGATTTTTACAATTCTGCATTTTTGATTCTGCCATATACACTAGTTTGAATACCAGTACATATGATACTAAACTTCATCTGTTATGTTAGACTACTTCTAGTTTTGAAGCAAGAACTTGTTTCAAAATGCATTTAACAGTGAAATTATATCAATAAATTAAGATTTTCAATCCATTTTTTGTATAGCACCAGTTCATAAGAAAAAGTCAAAGCATTTTTTAAGTAGAGCAGGGAAAGACCTGCTCTTATAGAACCCAGTTTACCCCTTATTAGCAGACAATTTAGCGACAGAGGCAATCTTTTAACGGGCAGAAACCTTGAGCAGAACCAGAGACTCATCGTAGGCGGCCATCAGTCTGGACTGGTTTTCTCAAACGTGTACGTTGTCTTCAGTGGATCAGTGGTTGAAGCGTCATCAAGCTTTTTTACTGTCCAGTTGTTGTTTTTTCAATGCAGAAATCTACCAAGATCTGGATGACTCTTCACAGTACTGCACAGATGGTTCCCAGTATGTGTCTGACTGGTGTCTTTACAGGATCTGTCAGAACAACACCAGAAGACCCTGACCCTGCTGAGGAAGCAGCAGACTCTAATTCTGGACGAGGAACTCATCCAGTGGAAGAGGAGGCAGCAGCTTGCTGGGAACGGAGGTTCTCATGAGGGGACGCTGGATGTTCTCCAGTCCTGGTACATTTTACACACATTCATTCATTATTTCAACCAGCATATGGAACTAAAAGTTTAAATAGTTTATTATAACCGTCATGCCCTGCATTCAAATAATCAACTTTAAGATACAAAAGCATCCTTTTTAAGAATGGTAAATGTATAAAATGTAATATTTTCACATAATTATATTTTTCATAAATCTTTGTAAATAACATCCATCCTGTTTATAATTACCTCACAATTTTTAACCCTTTAAATGTCAGTTTGTAGTGCTGTGTCCTCATTCTGCTCTAGGATTAAAGCGTGTGTGTTATGTATGGATGTGTGTGAGCGAGAGACTGCTTCATCCACAGGAGGTGCAGCAATAGGATTTGTGGGCTTTGCAAATGTATCTTCTACACTTGCAGCAGGTGTTGGTGGCGTTCCTAGTTGGTCTGCTGACTACACAGTGGTCTTGTCAGGGTTTGGAGGTTCCCTGGGTAATCCCTGGTGCTACCTGCCCTACTCATGCTTTGCCGCCCTGTAATTTGCCCTGCTTCCATATTATTAGGGTAACACTAACCCATCCATAACACAAAGGAATTGAAATTGACAGTAAAGATGTAATCAGGTAACATTAGTTGAGACCAGTAGGGATTTTGGCAACACCTGCAGGTGCCCACACAGTGCAAGGAAAGACAAATCAAGAAATGAATACATATGGGCTATTCTTCCTAATAAATGCAGTAAATATATTTTTGCAAGCAAATTCTGTATTCGAGTGTGTGCATAAATAATATATACTTTATCAATTCTGTATGCAAGAAAATTGACAGCTGTTGTGATCAAGGATTACTTTATGGTTATGGAAGACAGAACCTACTGAGATAGTTAAATACTATTTTTCTTAATACTTTTCTGTGTTTTTATGCTATCAATGTAATGCTTCATCTTCAATCACCTTTGTTTTTATTGTACCTCAGCTTTGTGATCTACTTTAAATTGACCTTTGTCTGACATTTAACAACAGATATGCTAATATTTGGATTTTGTTGCAAAGTTCCTACAGACACCTTGCAACATATAGGGTTTATTCAGACACGTATAGCATATGAATACAATTTTCACATCGATGACCCGCTCTGACTTGTTTTCTTCTCTTTTCTATCCACACTTTTACGGTGTTATCGCCTCATCTCTGTTTACCAGGTGTGAGAAGCTGGCTGACCTGATCTGGCAGAACCGACAACAGCTCCGGCGCTGTGAGCATCTCACCCAGCAGCTCCCTCTGCCGGGCCCCATGGAGGAGCTGCTGAGTAAACTCAATGCTGACATCACTGACATCATCTCTGCTTTGGTCACCAGGTTAGACCCACACTTGACCTGTTCAGTGTTGTTTGGAGGTTGTGAGTTTCTGCTAGTGTAAATGCGCAAACAGTCAGAAAGAGGTGAATACGATTTGTTCACTCTTCCAGTCTTTCTTTTGCACACTTGCACAAACATGCTTTCTTCCTGTTCTTCTAGTCATCATTAAAGTTCTCATCAACTAATCAAATGATGTGCAGTGTTCTCGTCAGCGTGCGTCCTTGCGAACCTTGATGCACATTTTTTGACAGGGACGCACGATCATCAGACAACACAAGCTTTAAATACCTACAATAAAATAAATTGATGCCACCTTTTTCCGCGATATAATATTGGTAAAAAATGCACTTCCATTCAACAAAAATGTTCACAATTTATCCATTTCTCCACTTACATTTCGAACCCAGAAATCACTATTATGTTTTGATTTTAAGCGAATTTCTCGTTATGAGACTTCCTGCGTGATTCAGTCTTATTAAAACTGACCAAATAGCAACACGACGTCTGCTGGTTTTACACGCTGCAGTGAGAGAGTGAGGAGTTAGTCTTACATTATCACCATGCCCCCGAAAAAGATGCAACAGTTGGAGAAAAACCAAGTGTTAATCAGTGCTTTCTTGAGTAAAAAACAATCAAACGTTAATGTAGAAAGAGAGGCAGATATTACTGTGGACGGTACGGAAGAAGATGCAAACGAAGCCAGGCGAAAACCAGCAAATATCCAAACATTTGTACCGCAATGGATGCGATTGTTTCCATGGGTGAGGCATGACTAAATGTCAGCACCCAAGACAAAATCTTGAGGGTGCAGCTCACAAAAAGTGTGTGTGGAGAAGGTTCTGTCAGCTTGGTTCAGTCTCCACAGGAGAATATAAGAATTAAAGGCAAAACTATTGAGTGAAAAGCAAAAGTGAAAAAAAAAAACTGTATTACATCTTTATTTATTTCTGAAACGTTTTTTTTTTTTTGTTTTTTTTAAAGAATGACTACCAGGAAATAACGTTTTGATAAAAATAATATATATTTTTACTCTGTTTACTTAAAGAGTTGTAACGTCATTATTAATGAAATCATTGAAATTGTTTGTTTAGTTTTTATATTGTACTATTGCAACACTCAATCCTTGTTGTAACTTTTGGGATGCATAAACGTTATGTTGGGATGCACAAATTTTTCTTGAAGCGCATCCCGTGGATGCACTACTTTCTGGAGGTAACATGAACTCTAGATGTATGTGTGTATTTTTACCGTAATGCAAAATAACTGTGCATTAAATAATCTGATCACTAATAAGTCGTTCTTAAACTCAACCTTTCACGTGTAAGCTGGTATCATGCATCCAAAACTATTAGTATTTATGATTTATGATTGTATCTATGACTGGCTTTGGATGACCACATCATTATTTTTCTCTTTGTCACTACAGTACCTTCATCATTGAAAAGCAGCCGCCCCAGGTATTAAAGACCCAGACCAAGTTTGCAGCCACAGTGCGTCTCCTGGTGGGGGGGAAGCTTAATGTCCACATGAATCCACCTCAAGTTAAGGCTGTCATTGTTAGTGAGCAGCAAGCCAAAGCCCTGCTGAAGAATGAGAGCACACACAGGTGAGGAACACATGGCATTAGTTCCCCTTTTTGACAGGCTTTTTTTCACTAATAAATGACTATTTCAAACAATTAAATTGGTATTAATCTTAATAATAATTCATTTTATTTGTTAGGTGCTTTTCTTGACACTCAAGGATGCCTTACAACAGAGATGAAAACATAAATGCAAATACATTTAATTACATTAAAATACGTATTCAAAGGACAGTGCAGCACAGATGAAAACAGCATTAGCATGTGAGGTCAGAAAAGCATCAGTAAAGGACAGGAAATGGATTCCAAGGGACATTATGAGGAAGGTGGAAAATCCCCAACAATTAAATTCATTTCCACTTCGATGATAGAAGAAAAAATATTAATCATCTAGGACTCGAAGGCAGGACATTTCAGAGTTTATCAGAGCAATTCAGTCCTGCACAGGTGCAGGACCTGTGCAGGACGCATCAGGTCCTGCACAGAGGAAAGCCAATCGAGGCGTCCCATAGCAGAAATTTGTCAGTATTAGTGAGACCAAAAAATACCAGATTGGAAGACGTTTCACCCACTCAGTTAAATTATTTCAGAATCAGTTTTGTTTCAATGCCTCAGACATGTGAGGACATTTGATCTGGTGAAATGTCTTTTGCGCGTGGAGCGATAAGACACGTGTGTGTCCTCGTCGTGAGAGAAATGTATTTGAAAGCTGATCAACATTACTATGTAAATATCCATCAGAGATAAATCCAGTGTAGTAATGATGTGTAATTGTTGAATTATGATTACCCAATTTAAATGGGTATTCTGAGTGTTTTTAAATGATTTCTTTTGCGTGCAGTGAAAGCAGTGGAGAAATCCTGAATAACAACTGTGTAATGGAGTATCAACAGGCCACTGGTACCCTCAGTGCACACTTCAGAAACATGGTGAGGGGTGTATTGGCTCTGTGATGAATGTGTTTCTGTTAAACTATTTTAAAGCGTCATTTGATACTAATGGTGGAATTGTTTCAGTGGTAGGATTGTTGAGGTGCTATGAGGTGTTCAGAGTTTCTGAAGAGATTTTGTTATTTGCAGTGTCTCTTTAAGGAACTAAATTTCATTTGTTCAACAAAGACTTTATTACAGTGGAATAATGAAAGTTTATATTAAGTGGGGTTATGATTGGAAAGTCCGTCTTTTCAAAATAAATATAATAAACAACATAATTGCACGCCTCTTTTTCCACTACGCTTAAGGACATGATGTCCTTGACAGAATTAGGTGATTTAATTTTTTTTTTTTGGGATATGGGGTTGAATTGAAATCTGTACGCTAATGGTTGTGGGTTGAAGTGGATCAGTTGGTTGTTCTATTTAACTTGCCTGATTCTAATGAATTAGCTGAAGAATATAATAGACTGAATGACGACATGATAGTATTATCATATAAAAAGTATCATATAATTTTGTCATAAAACTAAAGCTTATTAGGATCAGAGGTTATGGAAAATGATTTCCTGCAGTGAAGAATCAGACCTGGAGCTCAGTGAGGTCAGGGTGTAGTAAACATTGTTTTTTCAGTTGTTGGTAGCAGTAACAAGATGAGAGTGGATGTTAAAGCATCAGAGTAGATTTGATGAAAGCCAACAAACAAGTCCCTCTTGGTTTGTATCTGAAGTGTGTGTTTGTGTTCACAGTCGCTGAAGAGAATCAAGCGCTCTGATCGTCGAGGTGCAGAGTCTGTGACGGAGGAGAAGTTCACAGTTCTGTTTGAGTCACAGTTCAGCGTCGGAGGCAATGAGCTCGTCTTCCACGTCAAGGTGATCAAAGCAGACATTTGATGTTTTGTACTGGTGAATAACATGTTCACAACTGGGACGATGAGTCTCTTTAGTCCTCAGCCGTTCGCTGCTGCTTTTCTTCTCTGTCTCCTTTGGAAAGCTTCAAACATTAAATTATTATGACGTTATTTCTCTGAATATGAAATGTTGTTCCTCCCTGACATTACAATCTCTTTGTGTGTCTTTAGACTTTATCTCTGCCTGTGGTCGTGATTGTACACGGCAGTCAGGACAACAACGCCACGGCAACAGTCCTGTGGGACAATGCCTTTGCTGAGCCGGTGAGTTAGTTACTTTCTAGCACGCAGTTTTTCTGTAGTACTTTGGCATTAAAATTACCGATCTCCTTGTGTCAGCTGTTCTTAGTGAATTATACAAATTACTCAAGAAGAGCACCAAGAAAAAAGCGATTTAGCTGTTTTGCCTCTCATCCACGAGACTTCCTCAGAGGAGTTCAATGCTGCATTGTTTAAAACCCAAAACCAGTGAAGCTGGCATGTTGTGTAAATCGTATATAAAAACAGAATACTGTACAATGATTTGCAAATCCTTTTCAACTTATATTCAATTGAATACACAGCAAAGACAAGATACTTAATGTTCGAATTGAGAAACTTAATTTTCAGCGTATGGCAAAAAAGTTGCCACAGGGACATTTTGACCGCTGTGTTATGTCGCCCTGCGTTTGGGAACTGAGGAAACCAATTCTTGAAGCTTTTCGGTTGGAATTCTTTCCCTTTCTTGCTTGATGTGCAGCTTAAGGGAAACAAATCATCTCATCTCCACAGGGTCGGGTGCCTTTCATTGTTCCAGACAAGGTGCTGTGGCCCCAGCTGTGTGAGACCCTCAACATAAAGTACAAGGCAGAGATGCACAGCAGCCGAGGCCTGTCAGAGGATAACTTTGTGTTCTTGGCACAGAAGGCTTTTACGAGCTGCAGCAACAACCCTGAGGACTACCGCAGTATGACTATATCCTGGGCCCAGTTCAACAGGGTGAGGCTCGCTCATACAACAGCAGACTGACAGCATTCCATTGGTTCTCACACACAAGTGCACCCTTATCAGCTGCGTGCACTAAACAGTTTGAGATAAAGTTGTATCAAAACATTATCTTATGTTTCAATGAAATCACAAAACCTTTCATAATATTTTCATCATGTTTTGTTAATTCAGAGGATCCTTTCTTGTGTACATCTGAAATTACGGATGAATTATGTTTTATTTGTACAGGAAAGTTTACCTGGACGCAACTTCACCTTCTGGCAGTGGTTTGATGGAGTTATGGAGCTCATGAAGAAACATCTCAGGCCTCACTGGAATGATGGGTGAATGATGCCAACGACTAATCTAAATATCAGTGTTGAAGCTGAACTTCTTGAACTCATTCTTTGCTTGTACTCAATTTGATTACACCAAACTTGTATAGTGGAGCAATTTTTCTGGTAATGGTGTCTCAAAATCCAATCCAATCCACTTTATTTCTATAGCACAATTTAAATAAACACAAGGTTTCCAAAGTGCTGCGCAGTCACTAGATAAAAACACAGATGCGCCATAAAACCATGAACATAATGCAGTTAAATAAAATATCAAATAACAATCCAATAAAATAACTTAAAATGAGTTAAAAGCTGAAATAAAATCAGATAAAAACAATTAAAATAATGTGAAATAAAAAAGAAAACACTCTAGACGGTCAAACGCCAGGGCAAACAGGTGGGTTTTAAGAAGAGATTTAAAGTGCGACAGTGAAGAAGCCTGCCTGATTTGCAGTGGAGGCCCATTCCATAATTTAGGAGCTGACACCATAAATGCGCGGTATCATTAGGATTACCTTTCTAATAGCTTTGCTTCCTGTCTGTCCTTCGCTACAAGAGGATATCACAAAACCCCTGACCATTGAGTACATAAAGAATAACATGAAGAACCTGTAGAAGAGTCTAATAGTTCATAATGTGGTTCTTAACTGGTTCACAATTTATAATTCTGAAACTTATTTATCTTACCTTTATTCTTACTAGATATGAAGTTGAGTTTTGTTGTTTTTTTGCTAACTTTTTTATCAACTTTGACAGAACATTACTTTGTGTATACCTTCAGCTACGACTGAGGTTTCACTGTCTTCCTATTTGTTTGTAGGGCCATCCTAGGCTTTGTGAACAAGCAGCAGGCACAGGATATGCTGCTTTCCAAACCCAACGGCACTTTCCTGCTGCGGTTCAGTGACTCGGAGATCGGGGGCATCACCATCGCCTGGGTGGCAGAGAACCCCAACAAAGCAGGTGACAAAGTGCTGTTCTTTTTTAAAAGTCTGCAGCTGCTGGGATGATGGTCTACATTGCCAGTGTATCCTTGATGAAGATACTTAATCCTAACTCTCCCTTTCCTTCTCTTTGTTCATGATTTTGTGAAACATGTTTCAAATCTCACCTGGCCACTCAGGTATGGTCATGTGGTCTGGGTCTGGTTTTTGGTAGCGACTGAAAGAAGGAGATGGATTTAAGCAGCTATGATGACCTTTATTTCTTGGCTTTGCCTTATGGGAGAAATGAACCTGATGAGGTTTAGGTTAAACATGTTTTTAGGATCCTCGTAGCTTTTTTTGTGCAAATGTCACTCTGAAAATGTAGCATTTCCTTTTTTTCCTTTTTGTTTTTACTAAATGTACAGTAACTTGTATCATGTTCTTACATGAATTGATAATATGTAAGTCTTCATCATTTGTGTGAGATATTTTATTAAAAACCAATAAAAGCAATATGGGATTTATTGTGTGTTCCTCTCTTTGGCTAGGTGAGAGGCTGGTCTGGAATCTTTTGCCCTACACGACCAAGGACTTCTCCATCCGTTCCCTGGCTGACCGCATTAGTGACCTCAATCACCTTCTGTTCCTCTACCCTGACCGGCCCAAAGGCGAAGTCTTCGCCAAGTACTACACCCCACCACTATGTATGTACTGGCAATGCTTATGTGTGCTTTTTTTTTACTAAGATTGCAGCAGGCTGAAATCCCAAAGTCTAAACTATCTCAGTGAGGTAGATGGGTTGAAATGAAGTTTTAAGCTGTGTGTCTTTTTGCAGCCAAAGCAGTGGATGGATATGTGAAACCACAGATCAAGCAAGTTGTGCCAGAGTAAGTAGTTTTCTCTATTTTTTCAGGCTGCAGCTACTAATCACTGAGTCCTTTTTTGGAAATTTTGCTTCTATTTTAGGGGCTTTGGGGTTTTTTTTAGATGTGGTCTTGAACCTTCGATCAGCTGATCGACAGCCTATTTCAGTTTAATGTTTGTTTGCTATAAATTGCTTATTCAAAATTTTTCATCTCACTCCCGTTTCTCCTTTTTTTTATTTTGATGCGTGACTTAGAACCTTCTAAAGATCCAATGCTGCAAAATGTGAATACTTTCAGTGTTTTAAGTGATCTTAACATTTTGATCAGGAGTGTATTTCAGTCACTCCTAAAGCTAACGTGATTATTCCCATTCAGTCATCTGTGTCATGTCTTTGTTAGATTCACTACCCCAAACCCTGAACCCAATGGAGGAACTCCATCCTTTGTGGATCAGGCAGCTTCTCCCTCAGTGAACCACCCCACCAGTTTTGCTGTCTACCCCTCTATGTAAGTACACAGCTTTACTGAATGTGTGTACTGAAGATAAGAAGTAAAAGCTACACAGAAAGAGTACTTTAATTTTTGATACTCAATGCATATTTTGTCAGTAATGATTTGATGCATTTCTAGAGAAAGATTCCACAGTAAGGAGGAACAATATAAGACAACTTGCATCTGTTGCTCCTTTGTGAAGGCTGATTAGAATATTGCATAAATATTTAAGATAAGATAGTACTCTATTAATCCCGTGGGGAAATTATGTTTGCAATTTTTACATTTTGAATGTTTTCCTGTTACCATCTCTGGTGTGACGAAACAAAATCCGAGGTGTTGTGACACCAGGACTCGCTCAGGAGCAGGAGCCAACAAAACACACACTCTCCATTTAATATAATGGAAAAGAGGAGAGAGTAGAGCAGAGTATAACTTTATTTATCCCTTAAGGAGGTACCATCAGGGAAATTAATTTAAAAAAAATCTGCCTATTAAAACTATTGTGTATTATTAAAACAGTATTTTGGAAACTGGTATTTTGCATTTTTATTTGGTAAGTAAGTGCTCATTTTATCCTATTTTATTACAGATTTGGCACTTTATATACTGTTTGATGAAAGAGTGGCATCTCTCTCTCTCTCCCCCAGGAGTGACACCATGTTGGATGCAGAGGGGGACTTTGACCTGGACGACACGATGGACGTGGCCCGTCATGTGGAGGAGCTGCTCCGCAGACCGATGGCCAACCAGTGGAGGAGTCAGCAGTCCTGAACGTGAACCTCGATCTGCCGCCTGCATTCAGGGAGTTTCCATCTGATCGAATGAAAGACTCACACCTGTGATTTTATTTTTAATGTCTACATTTCAGTTTACTCACCATCTTCAGTTTTAACTGCAGACCAGCTGATAGCTCTTCATTACAACCTTAATGTTCTCTCCTGCTACCATAGTTCCTCAGCACGGTGATGATGATTCACACATGTAGTTATCTTCTGTTCATTCTGTGTATTCACCTGTTCCAGTGAGGCTCTGGGAGACTTCTGCTTTTAAATTGACAGTACCCATGTTTGCTCAACACAACATTGTACATCTACAACTACCAACGACGACTCAGGTGTTGCTTTAAGGAGGCTGTGGCTGTTATGAATGGTCAGCGTATATGTTGGAACCATCAATGCTTTGTATATTATATATCAACTTACCAGCCAACTTCAGTTATGTCATTGCATTATTCTTTGACAGAAGTATTTAATTTTTTACTTCAGCTAATAAGAGTACAATCATTTTGTGAAATGTGGTTATAGTCATTCTGAATCCTCTGCTTCTGACACTGTTTTGGACTTCTCACACTCATAAATAATGGTAAGCATTGTCTGTTCCCTCTTACAAAACAATACTCACCAAGACGTGGTAATGACAGGACATTTCACTGTGAAACATAGGGAGATGAATCCAAATTAACTGGATAACACCTGGTGGTTTGAGTGGAGATGGACCTGATTTCTACTTTAATCCCTTGTGCCTTTGTGAGGTTGTGAAATAAAGGCTGAAAAAACTCTACATCAGCAAATCGAACAAACACCAGCAGTTATGTAATGACCTTAAAACAACTGTGCTTCTATACTTCCTGTATCTTTGTATCAACTTAGTGTTTGTCTTTTCAAACTGAATTAAGATTTCTGGCTTTCTGGTGTCGTTTGGCAGCAGTAAGTCTGTATTTATCAGCTTCTGGTGTTCTCACCTTTCCCTTCAGTTCTGATGTTGATATTTTAGACATGACAATACATTTTTTTTCAGTTAATCGTATTCCCTTTTGGCTCCTCTTTTTGTCTCCGTCATGAGTAAAGCCAGTTTTGGCCAGTGTCCACTCCATTGAGGTGCGTTACAAAATTATCTTTAAAACCGTTTGGAGGACTTCTACATATTTAGCGCAATGTCTTTTATGTCTGATAATTAGTTTCTGATTTGAGAAGAGCAATTTAAACATCTGACATCACAAAGTCATATCAGGACAGTCAAGTGCTGCGCTAACAATGAACTCTGGGTAATCAAGGTTGTTCTGAACAGGAAGAAGAGGTGTTGAGGAAGAGTAATGAAGACTGGCAATCAAAGGCCTGTTGTTATGAAGAATTGTACAGATACACACACACACACACGTCATGTGATTGTTTGTGTGTGTGTGTGTGTGTGTGTGTTACTTCCTAGTAACAGTCCACTTAGTGTTATTATCTGTGAAGCTTGTGTGACTTGATGTTTTTATTTTTAAACCGTGTTTGTGTGTATTTCCACCACTGCACAGCATTTCTGAGAACCATGAGTCAAAGCTTCTGAGTCAATACATGAGTCTCATTTTTATTACAAGATGTTTGAACTTTGTTTCCCTCAATCAGCCATAGTTCAGTTTTTATGACATTTCAAACGGGTTTAAACCTGTAAATCAGGACCGGCCGATCACGTGACAACACGGTTTCCCACGTGAACAACTCGCACCGACGCTGCGTCCTCTGATTGGCGGTGCGCTCGAACGGACACGGCAGCACGCTCTCTGATTGGACAGCAGCCTCACCGGACCAACACTTCCTGCTTCTCTGCCATTGGAGAGATCAGGTTGTTTATAAACGTGGGCTTCAGGGGGACAGCGTCTTCGTCCGGGTGGGGGTCAGGATGTTCTCCCGCGGGGGCTGGAAGCTGCTTCTGCTCGGTCTGCTGGCCTCCATCGTGTCGGTCGGGTGGGGGTTCCCCGCTCTGGAACGCCTGCAGCCCCGCACCAGCGACCGGGATCAGGGCAGAGCTGTGGCCGGGCTGCTGACGCGCCTCCTCGGCAGCAGAGCCTCGGAGTTCGTGGTGTCCGTGAACCGGAGCCTCTCCAACGACAGCCTGGATGTGTGTGAGCTCAGGTCCACGAGGAACAACCAGGTGGTCGTGACCGGCAGCACCGGCGTGGCCGCGGCTTCCGGCGTCTACAACTACCTGAAGTACTTCTGTAACTGCCACGTTTCCTGGTTCGGAGACCAGCTGGACCTCCCGCGACCCCTGCCCGCGGTCAGCGGCGTCCTGCGCATCAGCAGCCCGCACAGGTCAGTGAGCCCAACCCGGGTCAGGGAGCCCAACGCGGGTCAGGGTGCCCAACCCGGGTCAGGGTGCCCAACGCTGGTCAGGGGCCCAACCCGGGTCAGGGTGCCCAACGCGGGTCAGTGAACCCAACATGGGTCAGTGAGCCCAACATGGGCCAGTGAACCCAACACGGGTCAGGGAGCCCAACGCAGGTTAGGGAGCCCAACACGGGCCAGTGAACCCAACACGGGTCAGGGAGCCCAACGCAGGTTAGGGAGCCCAACACGGGCCAGTGAACCCAACACGGGTCAGGGAGCCCAACACAGTTTAGGGAGCCCAACACGGGCCAGTGAACCCAACACGGGTCAGGGAGCCCAACGCGGGTTGGGGTGCCCAACGCGGGTCAGTCAGCCCAACATGGGTCGGTGAGTCCAACCCGGGTCAGTGAGCCCAACACGGGTCGGGGAGTCCAACCCGGGTCAGGGAGCCCAACACAGGTCAAAAAACATTACATCTCAATAAGATGTAAGACCAATACATTGATTTTGCAAATAGTATACATTATAGATGAGGGGAAGTAGATGTGTAAAACAATGCAAACAGAACCCGTGTAGTCAGAGACTAACATCACTCCATTCAACGTTCTACCCTGACCTACACATGTTTGTGCCTCTGGCTTCCTGGAAATGTTGCTTTTTGTTTTGTGATTATATCTCATCAGGTTTCAGAGATGTGTACCTAAAAAGGTATAAAAGTGAAACTTTGACCTTGACCTAGTTTTTCAAGGTCAAGGTTGTGATCTAATTTTCATCCCCTTGCCTCCCTGAATATAACGCCTTTTGTTTTGTCTTTCTATCTTATCCTGTACCTGAGATATGTGCAAAAAAATGTACAAAAGTTGAAATTTGACCTTGACCTAGTTTTCTCAAGGTCAAGGTCATCATTTCATTTTCATCCCCTTTGCTGCCTGAGTCATGTGTTTTTTGTTTCATCTTTCTATCTGAACGGTTGTGAAGATATTTGGTGGATGAATACATGAACACTGACATTAGAACACATCACCGCTCTGAAGCAGGACGTCATAAATTGAGTGTAACATTAATATCATGACAGACTGAAGAAAAAGCTCTGAACAAACTGACTTAGAGTTGTCATTGTTCACTCAAAATCCCATTTTAATTAAACTAAAAATAGCTTTATTCATGAGAATGAGTTGAGGAATTTTAACCTCCCCACCTCTAATTGTGAATAATCTCCCTTGAAAACCTCACACTGTCACCTTCTGTCTACCCTGACGTTGGGGCCGCTAGCAGAGTTAGCTCCGGTCTTCACATTTGTCCATGTCTCTCACTTACGGAGCCGTTTTGTCTTCACATTTCAAACATAGCGGTTTATATTCTTTGATTTTGACGGACCTCACATTGTTGTGTGGGGAACCCCGAGGCTTTATTCACGAAGCCGTGTCTAGACACCAACTCACCCGGTGGATTCTTGACTTTCTAAGCAACGGGTCACAGAGAGTTCCAATCAACAGCAAGCTCTCCAACCTCCGACACACCTCGACTGGCTCCCCTCAGGGCTGCGTGCTCTCACCTCTGCTCTTCATCCTCTACACCGATGACATGATTCATTCAACTAACTAGAGTGTGCTACTGATTTCCTTTTGGGGATTAAAATCAGTATATAAATTTAAAAAAAAAACTCCAGTTGGCCGATAAAATCATGCAGGACTCCTCACATGCTCTACGCTCCTCTCCGTTGCCCCGGCTGCAGGGCACAGAGGAGGAAAGCTACCTTTGTTCCCAAAGCTGTCAACCTCCTCAACTCCTCTGGAGTCTTCACACAGTCTTCGCATATCCAGAGAAGACTCTTCATATCTTCACAGTTTTATAGTTTCTGCAGTTTTATATAGACAGTGGTACCTATACTTACGAATGTCTCTACTTACGAAATTCTCTACCTATGAAACGTCTCAACAGGTAAACATTGCCTCTAGTTACGAAAGAAATTTCGACTTCCGAAAGGTAAAAATACAGTATGGGCTAATACTCACAGCCCATACTGAACGCACCATTCTCATAGCTGCTCTGCCATTGGCTATTACCTAGCATACTGGCATCCCATTGGCTAAGAGGAACCACCTCATTGGCTAAGGACGCTGCATAGGTGTCTGTGCAGCGTCCTCGTCATTCAACCCTCGACCCATGAGATGTTCTGATAGTTTAACGTAAATATATTAACTTTTAGAGTATTCACTATGGACCCCAAGAAAGTGACGGAGAAAAGAGGAAAAGAAAAGACGAAGAAAAAGTTTTTTTGTCCGTACAAACAAAGCAAGAGATGATAGAAAAGCATGAAAAAGGGATGCGTTTGGTTGATCTCTCCAAAGAATATGGCCGTAATGCATCTACAATCACCACGTTATTAAAACTAAAGGAAGTTTAAGGAGTTTAAGGCATGGCGTGGGTGGTTGGAGAAGTTCAGAAGGAGGACTGGAATTCACTCTGTTGTTCATGGTGAGGCAGGAGCGCATGAACCAAAGAGGGTAAAAAACAATGAGGACAGCAGTTAAAAGGTTAATGACCATCATTTTATTCTTTATTCTTTGTTTTTTACGTTATGCACAACTTTCATTTATTGTGTAATAATCTAATTGTAACATGTATTTGTTACATGTTTTGATGCATTTTTATGCTTTATAAAACATGTCTGAATTTTGGGGGGACTTGGAACGGATTAGGGCATTTGCATGGAAAATGAGTCTCTTCTTACGAAATTTTTTACTAACGAAATTTCTTCCAGAACCAATTAATTTCATAAGTAGAGGTACCTCTCTATTTACTTTCTCATTGTACATACCTGTTTATACTGTACAGATCTGTTTATTATGTATTTTAGTGTGTTTGTTTTGTGTATTTGAGTCTTGGTTTTGCTCTTTTTGCACTCTGCATTCGTGTTTTTTCATATTTTTTGCACCGTTCTTGTTCTTGTAATACTTCTGCTCAAAAGACAAGCGTGAAGGTGCTCTGTATCACCACACTGGATCAGCTTCTCAAAGCTATAAAGAAAATCAACACCGCGTTGCTCATTTGGGAGGCAAAAACCACTAAATGTAACTGTGATTAAACTATTTTTTGAAATGAAACGTGGGAAAAAAAACTGGCCAGATTAGTGAAAAACAGTATAAAAATAGCTCAGACACTCTCCTTTCACTTCTTCACATCCTCTCACAGCATGCACCAAGAAAAGATTGATTGATCTATCAATCTGATCTGATCCCTGAGGAGATGTTTTCATCATCTTGACTCGGCCACGATGTGATTTCAGGAATCCTGTACAGTTTGCCATCGATAGAGTTTATCACTGAACTTATTTTTTACTTTTTTCACCTCAGCCATTATCGGGTGGAGCAGCCTGCATCTGTTCATGATCTCTGACGGAGAAACACCCAGTGGTGTGTGATCATGGAGAAATTTTGAAAACTTTTTTTCTTATTTTCTTTCTTTTATTTTGAGCTGTGAGTTATTACAAATCTTTAGGTTACTGACCACGTTGCAGTCTATAGCTCAGGAATGATGGAAAATGCACAAGTACATGTTGCGACCATCCCGTTGGGAGACGGTCCCGTCCAGGTTTTCTGTCCTATGTGTTGTCAGACGGTCCTGTCCAAGGTGGACTACTCCGGTTTTCTCACCTACCTGCTCTGCACAGGACTCTGCGTCTTTGGCTTTGCTTTAGGTTACTATCTGATCCCGTTCTATGTGGAAGAACTGAAAGACGCCAAGCACACCTGTCATACCTGCAAGACTCAACTTGGGGCCTACAAGCATTTGTGACTGATGAGGGCAGCCCTGATTATTGCCCCTTGTTGTTTTAAATTTTATTAGATTTTCTTTGGGGCTAAAGAGGCAGAGGATGCTGATTATGGATTTTTCAATTTATTCAACAGTGCGAGACATTTTTGATTTTGATTGGATGTCTACTAGATACATCCCACCCCCTTCTGATTGGAGGAGTCAAAGTCTTGTCCTCCAATCATAAGTTAGCATCTCTTAAAACTGGAAGGAAATTAATGTCAAAATGAACAGAATTTAAAATATTTCATGACAAAAATCCAAATTCATGCCTAGTATTTGTCTTTGTACAAGAGTTTGATCATTTTTAAAATTAATTTGGAGTGTTGCCTCTACTTTGTGACCCTCTGTCAAACCTGTAATGTGAATAAAGTGTGACCGTGCAAGTGAGTGAGACTGTAAGTCCTTTTCTCAGAAATGTATGTGATTTTGGAGATTGGCATCTCTTTTTATCCAGATCATAATTCCATTAGCTGTCCATCAAAAGAAATTTCCAAATTAATTTCAACAGCTGAAGGGATTCATTACCGATCCTGAAGACCTTGGTGCTGAAGTGAAAATATATATTATAGAATTTGTGATTCTGACTGCAGCAAAAGCTTTGCTGGCTATTTATGTTCTTTAAACAAGACACACATTATTTCTGGACAGGACTATAAAACCGTCGCAGAGAGGGTGCCATGATACGTTCAATTTGAATTGTACGATGGCAGTCGTAGGGGGTACGTAACCCCTCCACTTCTTTTACGACACAACACGGCTGAACACAGGGGCGTGAAATGAAACATTGTGAACACATTATTTTTCATTGTTTCCCGTGAGCACTATGGTTGGCCCCTTTCATTGACCCTTCTTTTCAGTGATCTGTTTAGCATTAGACCCGCATCAGCTCACCCCAGCTATGCCATGTAAAAGCCATGCCAAGACAAGCACTTTAATTTTCCCATGACTATAACTTAATGGTGAAGCTGCTCCTAACGAGTTATAACTTTAATGTCAAAAGGATATTGTTAGCTTCATCTAAGTCTTTTATTCACGTATGTCTCTGCGTTGAAGTGTCAACAACATGTTGAGTATCCATCGCTGGCAGCACACTGCCTTGTATTAAAGACACACTTTTATTCAATACAAAAGTGCTTTAAACAGTCTGTCAGAGTGTTTTAAAGGTACCACAGATAAAAGGTGGTTTAACATCAGTGTGGGGGGGTTCAGAAACGTTTAAATTACCGTAAATAATAAAAGAAATGGTTTGTGGCTCTATTGTGGAATTTTGCTCTTTGCGGGTGGTTCTGGAAGGCATTAACCGCGAGGAACGAGGGATCGCTGTATATACAGTAATCCCACTGTATAGATTGTTTAAAGCTTTTAAGTGTGTCTTTAATACATGGAAGTGCGTTGCGTTCCGTGAGTCTCGAAACGCAACGCACTTCCAGACGCTGTCAGCCAATAGAAGGCGTGTACGGTATCATGTGACTCTTCTTCTTCTTCTTTTCCTTTCAGCTTTTCCCTTCAGGGGTCCTCACAGCGAATCAATTGCCTCCAACTAACCCTGTCCTTTGCATCCTTTTCTCTCACACCAACTACCTTCATGTCCTCTTTCACTACATCCATAAACCTACTCTTTGGTCTTCCTCTAGACCTCCTGCCTGGCAGTTCAAAACTCAGCATCCTTCTACCAATATATTCACTATCTCTCCTCTGGACATGTCCAAACCATCTCAGTCTGGCCACTCTGACTTTATCTCCAAAACCTCTAACATGTGCTGTCCCTCTGATGTACTCATTCCTGATCCTATCCTTCCTGGTCACTCCCAGAGAGAACCTCAGCATCTTCATCTCTGCTACCTCCAGCTCTGTCTCCTGTCTTTTCCTCAGTGACACTGTCTCTAGACCAAACAACATCGCTGGTCTCACCACAGTTTTGTACACCTTTCCTTTCATTTTAACTGAAACTCTTCTATCACACATCACACCTGACACGTTTCTCCACCCGTTCCATCCTGACTGGACACGCTTCTTCACCTCTTTTCCCCACTCTCCATTGCTCTGGACTGTTGACCCTAAGTACTTCAAATCCTCCACCTTCTTGATCTCTTCTCCCTGTAACCTCACTCTTCCACTTGGGTCCCTCTCATTCACACACATGTACTCTGTCTTACTGCGGCTAACCTTCATTCCTCTCCTTTCCAGGACAAACCTCCACCTCTCTAGCTTCTCCTCCACCTCTTCCCTGCTCTCACTGCAGATCACAATGTCATCTGCAAACATCATAGTCCATGGAGATTCCTGTCTAACCTCGTCTGTCAGCCTGTCCATCACCATAGCGAACAAGAAGGGGCTCAGAGCTGATCCCTGATGCAGTCCCACCTCCACCTTGAACTCCTCTGTCACACCTACAGCACACCTCACCACTGTCTTACAGTCCTCATACATGTCCTGCACCGCTCTAACATACTTCTCTGCCACTCCAGACTTCCTCATACAATACCACAGTTCCTCTCTGGGCACCCTGTCATAAGCTTTCTCCAGATCTACAAAAACACAATGCAGCTCCCTCTGGCCTTCTCTGTACTTCTCTATCAACATCCTCAAAGCAAATACTGCATCTGTAGTACTCTTTTTTGGCATGAAACCATACTGCTGCTCACAAATGCTCACTTCTGCCCTTAGTCTAGCTTCCACTACTCTTTCCCATAACTTCATTGTATGGCTCATCAGCTTTATTCCTCTGTAGTTGCCACAACTCTGCACATCTGTTGTTCTTAAAAATGGGCACCAGCACACTTCTCCTCCACTCCTCAGGCATCTTCTCACTATCTAAGATCCTGTTGAACAACCCAGTCAGAAACTCTACTGCCACCTCTCCTAGACACTTCCAAACCTCTACAGGTATATCATCAGGACCGACTGCCTTTCCACTCTTCATCCTCTTCAGTGCTCTCCTCACTTCATCCTGGCTAATCTTTGCTACTTCCTGGTCCACAACAGTCACCTCTTCTAGTCTTTGTTCTCTCTCATTTTCCACGTTCATCAAAGTACTTCAAAGTACTCTTTCCATCTTCCCATCACACTGCTGGCACCTGTCAATAGACTTCCATCCCTATCCTTAATCACCCTAACCTGCTACCGGTATAGATCAGTCTCTCCCTCCTTACTGTCCAACCTAGCATACAAGTCATCATAAGCTTCTTGTTTGGCCTTTGCTACCTCTACCTTCACCTTACGCTGCATCTCCCTGTACTCCTGTCTACTCTCCTCAGTCCTCTCAGTGTCCCACTTCTTCTTAGCTAACCTCTTTCTTTGTATACACTCCTGTACCTCCTCATTCCACCACCAAGTCTCCTTATCTACTTTCCTTCCAGATGACACACCAAATACTCTCCTACCTGTCTCCCTGATCACATTAGCTGTAGTTGTCCCGTCATCTGGAAGCACCTCCTGACCACCCAGAGCCTGTCTTAATTCCTTCCTAAAGGTCATGCAATACCCGTCCTTTTTTAGCTTCTACCATTTCGTCCTCTGCTCTGCCTTTGCCCTCTTCATCTTCCTCACCACCAGAGTCATCCTACACACCACCATCCTATGCTGTTTGGCTACACTCTCACCTACCACTACTTTACAGTCACTGATCTCCTTCAGGTTACATCGTCTACACAAGATGTAGTCTACCTGTGTGCTCCTACCACCACTCTTATAGGTCACCCTATGTTCCTGCCTCTTCTGGAAGAAAGTATTCACTACAGCCATTTCCATCCTTTTTGCAAAGTCAACTACCATCTGTCCTTCTGCGTTCCTCTCCTGGATACCAAACCTGCCCATCACCTCCTCATCACCTCTGTTACCTGCACCAACATGTCCATTGAAGTCTGCACCAATGACAACTCTCTCACTTCTAGGTATGCTCTGCATCACTTCATCAAAGTCCAACCAGAATTTCTCCTTCTCCTCCAGCTCACATCCTACCTGTGGAGCATACCCACTAACAACATTGAACATCACACCTTCTATTTCTAGCTTCAGACTCATCACTCTATCTGACACTCTTTTTACCTCCAGGACATTCCTAACAAACTCCTCCTTCAAGATAACTCCTACTCCATTTCTCTTCCCATCTACACCATGATAGAACAACTTGAACCCTGCTCCTAAACTTCTAGCCTTGCTACCTTTCCACCTGGTCTCCTGGACACACAGTATGTCTACCTTCCTCCTCTGCATCATGTCAACCAACTCTCTACCTTTTCCTGTCATAGTTCCAACATTCAACGTCCCTACTCTCAGTCCTATACTCTTGGCGCTCCTCTTCTCTTTCTTCGTGTGAACACACTTTCCTCCTCTCCTTCTTCGACCAACAGTAATCCAATTTCCACCGGCGCCCTGTAGGTCAACAGCGCCGATGGCGGTCGTTGTTAACCCGGGCCTCGACTGATCCGGTATGGAAGTCATAGGTTTGATTCGGCAAAAGTTTTACGCCGGATGCCCTTCCTGACGCAACCCTCTGTATTTATCCGGGCTTGGGACCGGCACAATAAGACACTGGCTTGTGCCCTCTTGCGGCTACATTACGGTATCACGTGACTTCTTCTTTTCCTTTTTGGCTTTTCCCTTCAGGGGTCGCCACAGCGAATCAACCGCCTCCATCTAACCCTGTCCTTTGCATCCTCTTCTCTCACACCAACTACCTTCATGTCCTCTTTCACTACATCCATAAACCTCCTCTTTGGTCTTCCTCTAGGCCTCCTGCCTGGCAGTTCAAAACTCAGCATCCTTCTACCAATATATTCACTATCTCTCCTCTGGACATGTCCAAACCATCTCAGTCTGGCCTCTCTGACTTTATCTCCAAAACCTCTAACATGTGCTGTCCCTCTGATGTACTCATTCCTGATCCTATCCTTCCTGGTCACTCCCAGAGAGAACCTCAGCATCTTCATCTCTGCTACCTCCAGCTCTGCCTCCTGTCTTTTCCTCAGTGACACTGTCTCTAGACCAAACAACATCGCTGGTCTCACCACAGTTTTGTACACCTTTCCTTTCATTTTAGCTGAAACTCTTCTATCACACATCACACCTGACACTTTTCTCCACCCATTCCATCCTGCCTGGACACGCTTCTTCACCTCTTTTCCCCACTCTCCATTGCTCTGGACTGTTGACCCCAAGTACTTAAAATCCTCCACCTTCTTGATCTCTTCTCCCTGTAACCTCACTCTTCCACTTGGGTCCCTCTCATTCACACACATGTACTCTGTCTTACTGCGGCTAACCTTCATCCCTCTCCTTTCCAGGACAAACCTCCACCTCTCTAGCTTCTCCTCCACCTCGTCCCTACTCTCACTGCAGATCACAATGTCATCTGCAAACATCATAGTCCATGGAGATTCCTGTCTAACCTCGTCTGTCAGCCTGTCCATCACCATAGCGAACAAGAAGGGGCTCAGAGCTGATCCCTGATGCAGTCCCACCTCCACCTTGAACTCCTCTGTCACACCTACAGCACACCTCACCACTGTCTTACAGTCCTCATACATGTCCTGCACCGCTCTAACATACTTCTCTGCCACTCCAGACTTCCTCATACAATACCACAGTTCCTCTCTGGGCACCCTGTCATAAGCTTTCTCCAGATCTACAAAAACACAATGCAGCTCCGTCTGGCCTTCTCTGTACTTCTCTATCAACATCCTCAAAGCAAATACTGCATCTGTAGTACTCTTTTTTGGCATGAAACCATACTGCTGCTCACAAATGCTCACTTCTGCCCTTAGTCTAGCTTCCACTACTCTTTCCCATAACTTCATTGTATGGCTCATCAGTTTTATTCCTCTGTAGTTGCCACAACTCTGCACATCTCCCTTGTTCTTAAAAATGGGCACCAGCACACTTCTCCTCCACTCCTCAGGCATCTTCTCACTATCTAAGATCCCGTTGAACAACCCAGTCAGAAACTCTACTGCCACCTCTCCTAGACACTTCCAAACCTCTACAGGTATATCATCAGGACCGACTGCCTTTCCACTCTTCATCCTCTTCAGTGCTCTCCTCACTTCATCCTGGCTAATCTTTGCTACATCCTGGTCCACAACAGTCACCTCTTCTAGTCTTTGTTCTCTCTCATTTTCCACGTTCATCAACTCTTCAAAGTACTCTTTCCATCTTCCCATCACACTGCTGGCACCTGTCAATAGACTTCCATCCCTATCCTTAATCACCCTAACCTGCTGCACGTCCTTGCCATCTCTATCTCTCTGTCTTGCCAGCCTGTATAGATCAGTCTCTCCCTCCTTACTGTCCAACCTAGCATACAAGTCATCATAAGCTTCTTGTTTGGCCTTTGCTACCTCTACCTTCACCTTACGCTGCATCTCCCTGTACTCCTGTCTACTCTCCTCAGTCCTCTCAGTGTCCCACTTCTTCTTAGCTAACCTCTTTCTTTGTATACACTCCTGTACCTCCTCATTCCACCACCAAGTCTCCTTGTCTACTTTCCTTCCAGATGACACACCAAATACTCTCCTACCTGTCTCCCTGATCACATTAGCTGTAGTTGTCCAGTCATCTGGAAGCACCTCCTGACCACCCAGAGCCTGTCTTAACTCCTTCCTAAAGGTCATGCAACAGTCTTCCTTTTTTAGCTTCCACCATTTCGTCTTCTGCTCTGTCTTTGTCCTCTTCATCTTCCTCACCACCAGAGTCATCCTACACACCACCATCCTATGCTGTTTGGCTACACTCTCGCCTACCACTACTTTGCAGTCACTGATCTCCTTCAGGTTACATCGTCTACACAAGATGTAGTCTACCTGTGTGCTCCTACCACCACTCTTATAGGTCACCCTATGTTCCTGCCTCTTCTGGAAGAAAGTATTCACTACAGCCATTTCCATCCTTTTTGCAAAGTCAACCACCATCTGTCCTTCTGCATTCCTCTCCTGGATACCAAACCTGCCCATCACTTCCTCATCACCTCTGTTACCTGCACCAACATGTCCATTGAAGTCTGCACCGATGACAACTCTCTCACTTCTAGGTATGCTCTGCATCACTTCATCAAAGTCCAACCAGAATTTCTCCTTCTCCTCCAGCTCACATCCTACCTGTGGAGCATACCCACTAACAACATTGAACATCACACCTTCTATTTCTAGCTTCAGACTCATCACTCTATCCGACACTCTTTTTACCTCCAGGACATTCCTAACAAACTCCTCCTTCAAGATAACTCCTACTCCATTTCTCTTTCTATCTACACCATGATAGAACAACTTGAACCCTGCTCCTAAACTTCTAGCCTTGCTACCTTTCCACCTGGTCTCCTGGACACACAGTATGTCTACCTTCCTCCTCTGCATCATGTCGACCAACTCTCTACCTTTTCCTGTCATAGTTCCAACATTCAACGTCCCTACTCTTAGTCCTATACTCTTGGTGCTCCTCTTCTCTTTCTTCGTGCGAACGCACTTTCCTCCTCTCCTTCTTCGACCAACAGTAATCCAATTTCCACCGGCGCCCTGTAGGTCAACAGCGCCGATGGCGGTCGTTGTTAACCCGGGCCTCGACCGATCCGGTATGGAAGTCATATGTTTGATTCGCATCTTTGATTTGGCAAAAGTTTTACGCCGGATGCCCTTCCTGACGCAACCCTCTGTATTTATCCGGGCTTGGGACCGGCACAATAAGACACTGGCTTGTGCCCTCTTGCGGCTACATTACGGTATCACGTGACTATGTACTAAAAATCCGCAATGAGGTGAAGCCGGGCATCTCAGAGCTCAAATGTCTGACGTATTACTGTGTGTGTGTGTGTGTGTGTGTGTGTGTGTGTGTGTGTGTGTGTGTGTGTGTGTACATATATATATATCTTTGTATGGGTTAGGACAGGTAATCGTAAACTAGGGAAAGCTTAAAAACTATGACTTGGTGTCTCTTGGTCTACATAATCTAAAAAAAGTAACACCTCCAAAACTGCAGAAAGCATTTTTGATGTCACCTGAATTTAAATGTGTGTTTGCCTGCAGATTCCGGTATTACCAGAACGTCTGCACCTTTAGCTACTCCTCTGTTTGGTGGGACTGGCCAAGATGGGAGCGAGAGATCGACTGGATGGCCCTAAATGGAATCAATCTGCCACTGGCTTTCACTGGCCAGGAGGCTCTGTGGCAAGAGGTCGCTCGTGTGTGTGTGTGTGTGTGTGTGTGTGTGTGTGTGTGTGTGTGTGTGTGTGTGTGTGTGTGTGTGTGTGTGTGTGTGTGTGTGTGTGTGTGTCCATGTCTGCTAATAGATCAAAACCTTGGTCCGTTTAGGTTTTTCGAGCTCTTGGGTTAAACCAGACGGAGATCGAGGACTTCTTCTCTGGCCCAGCGTTTCTCGCATGGAATCGAATGGGAAATATCTTCCGGTTTGCTGGACCTCTGCCACAGTCCTGGCATGTGAACCAGCTCAGTCTCCAGGTAATCACACATCCTTGTTCATCCACTATGTCTAACACTACTGAGTAGAAACTGGGCATTTCTCATGTCAGCACCACCTACAGTATTACAAAACGTTTGTTATGGGATGCTCATTTTGGTCTGACAACAATCTGTTTTAGGAAAAAAATGTTCTCCACTGATAGAACAGGACATCCACTCAATGTCATGGAACTTTTTGATATATTCTGATAATCACACAAAAAGCAATACCATTACCTTAATGTAAAAAACAACTAAAACTTGCCAGACCCTTTTACTAGATATCAAAAATGGACATATTTCTGATTTAAATGTTTTATATAGACATCTATTTTTGATTTTAAATGATTTGTGATTCATTTTTGTATTTGAAATGTTTGGTAATGGATTCACTGAGTGACCCGCTGTGGGATGAAGCTTCTCACGTCAGAATTCTTACCTTGCAGTTTAAAATCTTGGAGCGAATGAGGTCCTTCGGCATGCTGCCCGTGTTGCCGGCGTTCTCCGGGAACATTCCCAAAGGAATCCTCAGGTGACTGTTTTGCTGTATTGTTTAGATTGATACACATTATAATATTTAAAGTAAGAAGATCCACATCCATGCCTTTTAAAGACTAAAGGTCCTTTATTCTGCTTTTTTTAATTCATGTCATTCAGCTCCCAGATGTCCGACTACACTATCTGAAATGTCTTCCCCCAAACTGATCTGTGGTCTTCAATACCTTTGATTGAATATTGATAAAATCACTTCCTAGAATCACTTTTCTAGAAAGTTGAGCTACACCATCAAGAGTTGGATACTTTCTCTCCTAATAAGACTAGGTCTTCTCCAGCATGTCTGCCAAATATCTATGGAGCCCCCCTTTTGTGGCCGTCACCTCAGCAGCCAGTGGTTGAATTAAGATTTTTGGCTGAACGTATTGTAACTGTTCGGATTGAGCAGTGGGGATCAGAGAAAACTACACAGAAAAGCTAAAAACCAACTCAGTGTTGATATTCATAACTTCTAATTTGCATTGCTGAATGTCATTGGTGCTGACATGAATCACAGTTTTACAGTACTTACTTTTAGCATTCCTCAGCAGCTTTAGGTTTGATCATATGTCATCTCCCCTAGTATCCCTTTCCTTTTTAATGTATTACTTCACCAGAGGATCCACATCTTATGGTGCCCAGGAAGCCTGTTGGCGTTGAGTGTCTCGCTCTACAAAGCATGGGATGTAAACTGGATGGAATGATGCTCAGACCACTGGTCGTCTGATAAGTGGACGATGCTTGCATGTAAAAGATTATGTTAATTATTAGTTTATGAAAATCAGTTTAAAGTCCTGGTAGTTATCTTTGTTGTATAAACTGTATAAACTGAGTAAACTGGACTCATAGAAGTCCATTTGGTTACATGTCGTTTGACCTCAGTATCCAAACCCTGGTTGTGAGGGGTTGGCCCTCTAGGTGGGGCTGTGACTTCCTCAAACTGAATTGTGGTCAGGGAACCATGATTTTCTTAACAATAGTGTTTTGCGATAGCATTTGTGCTGTTGTATCTCAATTCACACAATTTTTCAAATGAGGGGAAAAGATTTTCCTCTGCTTTGTATTTGATCCTTCATCTTCTTGAGAAACACGGTCCAACTACCAGAACATGAGTTCTGCATAAAACTGATCTACGGTCAGCACTACAAACACAAAGTTTACATCCATGAGGGGCGTTCGTTTCGCCCAACACCTTATTCTGCGTCAATCTTGTCCCAACGTGATTGTGCCCAGAGAGTTTCTCATGTCCTCCCCAGGTCTTTGTGGCTTCTCTTCAGGTTCTAATACGTCCCACCACCAAACGCGTGCAATGTAGGTGAATTGGTGACTGAATTTCTGACAGGCATGAATTTGAGAGGGATTGGTTGTTTGACTTTCATGTGGCCCTGCCATAAATTGGTGACTGGCTCAGGGTGTACCCCGCCTCCCACCAAATGTCAGCTGGGGCACTCTGGCCCCCGTGACCCTAAACAGGATGTGCTGTTAAGAAAATGACTGAATTTCAATTGATTCTATGAGATCAGCAACATCACAATATTTTATTTTACCCCTGTTGAAACCAGAGGCCAAACTGAGTACGGCTGCTACACAGTGACCCCTCGTTTCTCGCAGTTAATACGTTCCAGGAACCACAAGCGATTAACAAAATTCCGCGATAGAGCGACAAACTATTTCTTATTATTTATGGTAATTGATAGTTATTGATGTGGTTAGTTTGGTAGTTCTACTGTTAGTACATGTTTGAATCAAACCATTTGGATGGTTGGTGTGTTTTTTGTGCTTCAGGCTGTTTCCAAGAGCCAATGTAACCAGACTGGGTCCCTGGGCTCACTTCAACTGCAGCTATTCATGCTCCTACATGTTAGACCCTCAGGACCTACTTTTTCTCCGGATCGGTTCGATGTATTTGTCCCAGGTGGTGAAGCAGTTTGGCACAGATCACATCTACAACACGGACACCTTCAACGAGATGACCCCGCCCTCCTCTGATCCAGCTTACCTGTCTGCAGTCAGTCGTTCTGTCTTTGCCTCAATGACCACAGGTGAGCGTTTGTGTAACTGACTCGAATTATAAAGTTTAAGTCTCAGGTGCTCCAAACCAGCATGAAAGAAAAAGTCATGCCAAAGGCTAAAAAAAACTAGGGCCGCAAACGCTCCCATCCACGTTGTTCTTCTTACCAATCATCCAAACCTCTCTTTTTCTGCCCAGTTGATCCTCAGGCAGTTTGGCTGATGCAAGGTTGGTTGTTCTTCAGCGATGCGACATTCTGGAAACCAGCCCAGATTCAGGCCCTGTTGCACGGAGTACCCCTCGGAAGAATGATTGTGTTGGACCTGTTTGCAGAAACCGAGCCAATTTTCTCCTACACAGAGTCTTTCTATGGACAGCCCTTCATTTGGTGCATGCTTCAAAACTTTGGGGGCAACAGTGGATTCTTTGGCACAGTGGAGAGCATCAATTCTGGACCCTTTGAAGCCTTACATTTCCCAAATTCCACCATGGTGGGCATCGGCATGACGCCCGAAGGCATTGAACAGAATCCTGTGATATACGAGTTGATGAGTGAGTTGGCTTGGCGCAAGGAGCCGGTCAACTTGTCCAAGTGGGTGTCACTGTATGCGGCGCGTCGCTACGGAAGCACAGAAGAGAATCTGAGCGCTGCGTGGAGGCTCCTGTTTTCCAGCGTCTACAACTGTACGGTGCCACATTACCGAAACCACAACCACAGCCCACTCGTGCGCCGGCCTTCCCTACACATGAACGTTGATGATTGGTATGATCCAGCTGACTTATACAAAGCTTGGAAACTGATTATTGAAGTAGCTCCATCTCACATGTCCAAGGAGACGTTCCAGTATGACCTGGTAGACTTGACTCGGCAGGTTCTACAAGTCATGACAACGTCCTTTTACAAAGATATCACGGATGCCTTCCACAAACAAAATTTATCAGAACTACTGACTGCAGGAGGTGTTCTGCTGTACGACCTCTTGCCAGAGCTCAATCGTTTGCTTAATAGCCACAGCAAATTCCTCTTGGGCACATGGCTGGACCAGGCTCTGTCCTTTGCTCTAGATGAGAAGGATGCACGGCTCTTTGACATGAATGCCAGAAACCAGCTCACTCTCTGGGGTCCCAGTGGTGAGATCCTTGATTATGCCAGCAAAGAGTGGGGAGGCCTCATTGAGGACTATTACGCCCAGCGATGGGGTCTCTTTGTTAACACCCTGGTAGAGTGTCTGGAAAGTGGACAGCCGTTCAACCAGGACACCTTCAACCAGGCGGTGTTCCAGATAGAAAAGGGATTCATTTACAACGGCAGAAACTATCCAACCAAGCCTCAGGGGGACACCTACAAGATCGCCCATCGGATCTTCCTCAAGTACTACCCACAGGCCTTGAAGAGAGGGTAGTTGGTGGTTTTCATTTTAAGGCAACAATGAATTTAAATGAACTGTTTTGCAACTGTAGTAAAATCGGTGAGAATAGTTTGCTTGTTGTGGGAACAGGAAATGGATTTTCACTTCATATCAAACTGATCAAGTAACAATTCCAATATGAATAGATTGAAGGAGCAAAATATGACCTGTTGATTGCTGATTTTTCCTATACGTGGGTTTTTTTAATTTTTTTAATGAAGCATTGAAGGTTGTTAATCTTTTGCTGCTATAGACTGCAAATTTAAAGCTCTTCTAACATTATTTGTTCTGTGGCGGCCTAAAATAAAACCTGTATGATCAATTTTTTTATAAATTTTCGCATTCTAGTCACCAAAATAGAAGTTGTATTTTGTAATCTAAACATAAAAGGTTTATGGGGTGGTTGCTATTACATTGTAAGGGATATTTCCCCTCCTTATTTATAACTGTTATAGTGGTTTCAGAGCACGATTTCGGGGTGTCACCCAAATCCTATATATAATTATATACTGTATTGGGGAGAGGTCATTCACAAAAACTTTAATTGGCAAAAAAAAATTACAGCAAAATACAAAGAATCATTCCACATACAGGTAGTCCTCAACATACAAACGTAATTTGTTCCGAGAGGTTGTTTCTAAGACACTATTATATTTCAATCTGTAATCACCAATTGAGGTCATAATGGGGTACTATTATGAAAATCCAATTTTTCAGGTCTCTACATATACATGGTGGTCCTCCCTAACCCGACCAAGTCCTAGATTCTGGTAAACAAACGCTTCCTGCATCAATAGATATTTGGAGTTTTAGGAATTCATGACCCGGACCGAATCAAAGCGATCGGGTTTTGCTAGAGTTGCCGTTTGTGACGTCACTAACAGCGCTCTGTGATTGGACGGAGTGATGGACGATATTGATTGGTTGACATGCCCAAGGGCGTGGCAATCCCCGAGGATGTAGGTCGTTCAGGCTAAGGTAGCATTGTGCGGTAATGTCCTAGCTCAGAGCTACACACTGAAAGTTCCTCACAAACTGTTGAAGTCAGCTAGCATTTGGCTAACTAGTTAGCTCTGCTTCAGTCATGTGTGTGTGTGTCCGCTAAAGGCGTATCCTCATCGTCACAGCAAACAGCTGCGTGTGTCCACACCACTCATCAACAAACGGCCTCAGCCTTTATTTACAGCCTAACAGATATTCACTGTCACCAGTCAAGGGTTACGTTCAACTGATATAAACCCTGCATGTGAAATAATCTAGACAGAAATGAAGAAGTGAAACTTGGATAACATTGATTTATTCTCTACTAATGCTGTCAGGAACTTGGGAGTGATTTGTGATCGAGATCTGTCCTTCGATTCTCATATTAGGTCTGTGTCTGACAACCTTCTTTCATTTATGGAATATTGCTAAATTTAGAAATTTCTTATCCTTTAAAAACGCAGAAAAAAATCATTCATGCCTTTGTTACTTCTAGATTGGATTACTGCAATTCCTTATTAGTCTTACATTGAAGATCTCATTGAACTAGCACCCCCCCAGGGCTCTTCACTCTGAGGATGCAGGATTTCTGGAGACCCGTCAGGCCTATAGAGTAGAACAGGAGGCAGAAGCTTCAGCTATCTGGCCCCTTTACTCTGGAACCATCTCGGCTGGAATGGCTTTTATTTCTATAACATGAGGGTGTGTGGGGGTGTTGGTAGAGCAGCCCACCAACACTGAAATAAAATATCACAGTAACATTGATATATTTATCTTTATACTGATTGGAGGAAGTCACAGGATGAATCACGATGAGTCAGTCCGATTCCATCAACAATGCACTGCATGTGAATGCATGATGCCAGTTAGCCATGACACAACAGAGAATCTCAAAGCTGCCACCATGATAAATAAATCAATATTCCAAACACAGATATTACATTGAAGAGTTAAACAAAAAACAAAAGTTATATATAAAATTATATTCTGATAGATTTCGGCAGTCTCTTTTGGTTAAGATTAAAATACATCTTAAGTCAATTTCATATTTCAATATATTCACACAATATTATCTACATATACTGAAGAGGCCTGGGCACACTATTGGTTAAAATCATAATATGCTCGAGGGACCACAGGGTGGAGTCAAAAAATATGAGTCCAAAGTCTCAGGGGGGAGGACTATGTTATGCTCATTTCTGTAAAACTTTACAAAAGAACAGCTCACTTAAACTTTAACGTTCCATACCCCATGCTGTGAAGGATCTCAGGCTGCAAATGCTTCTGGAACTTTAGATGAAACCTAAACTAAACAAACATAAATGCCTAGTCCAGTCTAGACATCTCTTTTAGAGAGATTATATTCACATCCTTTGTAAAACCATCACAGTCAATCACAGCTAAATGAATGTTTTTAATGGAAAGCTGTGGTCTGATCCAGTTACCCCCAGCCAATCATCCAGTGGACGATAAAAACCTTTTATCAGCCAATGAATTGGATGAAACATTTTAAGAAAACCAAGAGAAAGAAAGCAACTTAAACGATTTAACAGTCATTATCTACTCAACCCCATGCAGACAGAAGTGGTGAAATGTCTTCATCCTTTTCCAGCATGGACTCGATCTACAACCGACTGAGTCAAACGGTTTCTGGGTGACATTGATTTCCTCAGAGAGGGTATTCTATCTCAAAAAAGTTTTCAAATGGGGAGGGGTGGGGCCCTGATGGCCACCACATAAACTACTTGATGTTTATTTTTTAAACTAGTCCCCATCCTGTTCAGTTGTTTCATTAGGAACATCCAGAATGTTCTGAGGGATGACAAACGTCATTAACTTTTCAGTTGTATGAGAGACCTGAATTGTCATTTCTGAGTGAACTGTTCTTTTAAGATGCTGTGTCCAAGTGGCATTCATACGAAATAAAATAAAAATAAAATACAGGGGGAATACAATCAACTAGTATTACATCATTTTTACATATCTGTATCCTGACAAAAAACAAACATAAAAAACTGGAAAAAAATATGACATAAAACCATCCAGTTGCTGTCGTTCTGTTAGTAAGTCAACTAACTCAATTCAACTCAATTAGCTACAATACAGTCACTTCAAATGCAACTCATGGTTAGTGCCCGAGTCCAACCTAACTGGAGCAATGGAAAACCTTTAAACATCAATTTTAGATAAAAAAGAAGTACAAGACAGGAATATATTAGCAATATAATCTTGTTTCTAACAGTAGGGCAGGAAAAAAAAACGAACATTTGGTCAAAGATAACATGTTTGGTCATTTTAAGGTTATGCGTGGCTAAAAGACATACAGTGATCACGTATGATCGACATTTAATAAGACTCCATAAAACAAAAGCTGAGGATCACCTTGGTGACAGGAAAATAGCAGTAGCATTTTTTTACAGTTTAGTTACCTGAGTTAGACACTTTTACACGGTGAATAAAACAAAACCAATCATGTAATAAAGATCAACATCCTGGTCATGACTGTCACTGACTTTCATAAGAGCAAAGGGACTCCTAGGAGTCATTCTTGATCACTGATCCTAAGGGGTCTGTACACCTGATCCAGTCACTTTATATGAAAAACAGTAAAATTCACTCCAAGTGAAACGTCTCCATTTCATCACCATCATCATCACCATCACCTGCTGTGGATCTCCTCTGAAGGTTAGCAGCTACTGATCACGTGTGTCAGAAGAGTCGTCAGTCAAACCGTGTGAGATGTTCTGAGATGTTTGTGAAGGTTGTGCTGACACCTGGTTCTCAACAGTAAATACACGCGTTCAAGCAGGCTGGTGAGTGGGCCTTCCCTTCACCGCTGTGGATTGGATTGTTTAGTCCGGATATAGAAAGCAGAACGGTGGGGGGGTATTCTATACATAATTATATATATATATATATATGTATATATATATATTAGCCAAAAAGAAGGTTGCATAATAACATTTTTGTCTGACGTTAAACTGGTCTGTGGCACAAGACAGGTGGGAGACCACGGCTGTATCGTAGGCGATAGTGATGGTGATGGTGATGATGGTTCTGCCATTGGTTCACTGAGCAGATGGGGGGGGTTGAGCTCTAGGCAGCCTCACAGAGGATCTGCTCCAGCACCGTCAGCAGGTGTTTCAGCCCGTAGATGTAGCCGTGATCGGGGCTTTCGCTGGGGAACACGTGGGCGAAGTCGATCATCCTGACCTCCACGTCCCGTCCGCTGCCCTCTGTGACGTCGCCCCTTTGCCCTTTCTGCCCCTCCTCCTCCTCCACCCCCCTGCCGCTGTTCCTCCTCTCCGCGGCGTCGTTCTTCCCTTCCAGTTGGGATTTGTTTCCGTTGGCGTTTGGCGCTCGTTGCGACTCGCCTGTCCGTTTCCACGTGGAGTTGTCCTCCCCACGCAGAGATGAGATGTTACCTCCAGGAAATGAGTTCACCGTCGTCTCCACGTTATCTCCATCTCTGCTGTTGCCATGGAGATGACCCTTAGCATAGCGGTGATGGCCAGGTCTTGTGTGGTTGGTGTAAATACTGGCTCGGCTGTACTCTTGGGGCACAGACACTTGAATGTTGTTGTTATACTCAGCCACTTCCTCCTCCTGTCCCACCCCCTCCGGTCTGCCCCCCACTGATGTCTGCAGAGCAGTCTTCGTTGTGGGTGCACAGACAGACGGGGCGTTCACACGTAAAGACTTGGAAGGTGATGAGAGAGAAGGGGGGAGACCCTCGTAGACGAAGAGGAGGGAGCTGGCGTAGAAGTTGAGCCGCCGCTGGGACTCGAACCAGCCGAGGATCCGCTGCACCCTGCAGATGCTGGCCGACACGGCGTCCTTCCTCAAGCTGAACCCGTTATGGAAGAAATTAACAAGGCCTGGAAGAGAGAAAGATGGACAAAGACAAACCCTCAACACAATCATCCCTTCAGAAAAAGCAAAGGAAAGGTTGATTTTGTTCTGTGGTTTTTTTGTGTGTAAACTTTTTGTGCGAAATGTTCCTTTAAGTTCCTCTAGCTTCTATAAATTAGGATCAAGCTGCTTGTTGGACAAAAATATGGGATATATGTTTATTATCAGTCATGTGTATTCTCCAAGGAAAACAGGAAGAGGCCTCTTGACTTCATGTTAATAATGGTTCTGGTTTAGCAAACACATGATTGGTGAATACTTCTCACACACACACACACACACACACACAGTAAATCCACATACCATCTTTAATAGTGTCTTTAACCAGGCCCCTCCCATAGTGCTGGTCATAGGAGTCAAACGTGTCGCTGCACAACTTGTACACCTGGAATACAATAAAGAAACGTTTAGCAGCAGCAGCTCAATCCAGTCGGTCTGGACTGGGGGGCCGGAGGGTCCCCCAGAGGGTCCCCCAGCGCTCTGTGGCTGTGTGTGTGTGTGTGTGTGTGTGTGTGTGACATCTGAGGGTTCTCTCAGCCCTGAACTAAATCCATCTCATCTCTTCCTTTCAATCTAAAACTCTTCCCACCCCCCACATCACTCTCCCATCAGGACCATCATCACCACTAATTATTCTCCTGTTGATCCAACTCCAGATTAGTGCAGAGATGTTCCTCATGGAACATTCTGTTCCCACCATCAGAACAGGTTTGAACTACCACACATATTTACATTGGATTCCTGACTAAAGAGGACGACACCTGTAAGAACACCTTTTCCTCTGGAACAAATCTGCGTCAAAGCGTCCTCTGAGACAGAATGATAAAATCGTGTTCTGAGAGCTGCAGATGATCTCAGCCCATAAAACAAACACGAGTCCCCCCCTCCCTACATTAGTCTCGACCAGTCTCCATAAAGACCACATGAGCTAAAGTCCACAAGTTGACACTGAATTTATGAGCAGACAGTAAAGGGTGGAGACACACGGCCATAAAGCTTCAGTCCAAACAACACCAGTCTGTTCAGGTTCACCGTCACACAATGGACCGTTTCTCACTTCACACACACTACATGACGTTCTGACTTCACACACACTACATGACGTTCTCACTTCACACACACTACATGACGTTCTGACTTCACACACACTACATGACGTTCTCACTTCACACACACTACATGACGTTCTCACTTCACACACACTACATGACGTTCTCACTTCACACACACTACATGACGTTCTCACTTCACACACACTACATGACGTTCTCACTTCACACACACTACATGACGTTCTCACTTCACACACACTACATGACGTTCTCACTTCACACACACTACATGACGTTCTCACTTCACACACACTACATGACGTTCTGACTTCACACACACTACATGACGTTCTCACTTCACACACACTACATGACGTTCTCACTTCACACACACTACATGACGTTCTCACTTCACACACACTACATGACGTTCTCACTTCACACACACTACATGACGTTCTGACTTCACACACACTACATGACGTTCTGACTTCACACACACTACATGACGTTCTGACTTCACACACACTACATGACGTTCTCACTTCACACACACTACATGACGTTCTCACTTCACACACACTACATGACGTTCTCACTTCACACACACTACATGACGTTCTCACTTCACACACACTACATGACGTTCTCACTTCACACACACTACATGACGTTCTCACTTCACACACACTACATGACGTTCTCACTTCACACACACTACATGACGTTCTGACTTCACACACACTACATGACGTTCTGACTTCACACACACTACATGACGTTCTGACTTCACACACACTACATGACGTTCTGACTTCACACACACTACATGACGTTCTGACTTCACACACACTACATGACGTTCTCACTTCACACACACTACATGACGTTCTCACTTCACACACACTACATGACGTTCTCACTTCACACACACTACATGACGTTCTCACTTCACACACACTACATGACGTTCTCACTTCACACACACTACATGACGTTCTGACTTCACACGCACTACATGACGTTCTCACTTCACACGCACTACATGACGTTCTGACTTCACACACACTACATGACGTTCTGACTTCACACACACTACATGACGTTCTGACTTCACACACACTACATGACGTTCTGACTTCACACACACTACATGACGTTCTCACTTCACACACACTACATGACGTTCTCACTTCACACACACTACATGACGTTCTCACTTCACACACACTACATGACGTTCTCACTTCACACACACTACATGACGTTCTCACTTCACACACACTACATGACGTTCTCACTTCACACACACTACATGACGTTCTCACTTCACACACACTACATGACGTTCTCACTTCACACACACTACATGACGTTCTCACTTCACACACACTACATGACGTTCTCACTTCACACACACTACATGACGTTCTCACTTCACACACACTACATGACGTTCTCACTTCACACACACTACATGACGTTCTCACTTCACACACACTACATGACGTTCTCACTTCACACACACTACATGACGTTCTGACTTCACACACACTACATGACGTTCTGACTTCACACACACTACATGACGTTCTGACTTCACACACACTACATGACGTTCTCACTTCACACACACTACATGACGTTCTCACTTCACACACACTACATGACGTTCTGACTTCACACACACTACATGACGTTCTCACTTCACACACACTACATGACGTTCTCACTTCACACACACTACATGACGTTCTCACTTCACACACACTACATGACGTTCTCACTTCACACACACTACATGACGTTCTCACTTCACACACACTACATGACGTTCTCACTTCACACACACTACATGACGTTCTCACTTCACACACACTACATGACGTTCTCACTTCACACACACTACATGACGTTCTGACTTCACACACACTACATGACGTTCTCACTTCACACACACTACATGACGTTCTCACTTCACACACACTACATGACGTTCTCACTTCACACACACTACATGACGTTCTCACTTCACACACACTACATGACGTTCTGACTTCACACACACTACATGACGTTCTGACTTCACACACACTACATGACGTTCTGACTTCACACACACTACATGACGTTCTCACTTCACACACACTACATGACGTTCTCACTTCACACACACTACATGACGTTCTCACTTCACACACACTACATGACGTTCTCACTTCACACACACTACATGACGTTCTCACTTCACACGCACTACATGACGTTCTCACTTCACACACACTACATGACGTTCTGACTTCACACACACTACATGACGTTCTGACTTCACACACACTACATGACGTTCTCACTTCACACACACTACATGACGTTCTCACTTCACACACACTACATGACGTTCTCACTTCACACACACTACATGACGTTCTGACTTCACACACACTACATGACGTTCTCACTTCACACACACTACATGACGTTCTCACTTCACACACACTACATGACGTTCTCACTTCACACACACTACATGACGTTCTGACTTCACACACACTACATGACGTTCTGACTTCACACACACTACATGACGTTCTGACTTCACACACACTACATGACGTTCTGACTTCACACACACTACATGACGTTCTCACTTCACACACACTACATGACGTTCTCACTTCACACACACTACATGACGTTCTCACTTCACACACACTACATGACGTTCTCACTTCACACACACTACATGACGTTCTCACTTCACACGCACTACATGACGTTCTCACTTCACACACACTACATGACGTTCTGACTTCACACACACTACATGACGTTCTGACTTCACACACACTACATGACGTTCTGACTTCACACACACTACATGACGTTCTCACTTCACACACACTACATGACGTTCTCACTTCACACACACTACATGACGTTCTGACTTCACACACACTACATGACGTTCTCACTTCACACACACTACATGACGTTCTCACTTCACACACACTACATGACGTTCTCACTTCACACACACTACATGACGTTCTCACTTCACACGCACTACATGACGTTCTCACTTCACACACACTACATGACGTTCTCACTTCACACACACTACATGACGTTCTCACTTCACACACACTACATGACGTTCTCACTTCACACACACTACATGACGTTCTCACTTCACACACACTACATGACGTTCTCACTTCACACACACTACATGACGTTCTCACTTCACACACACTGCATGACGTTCTCACTTCACACACACTACATGACGTACTCACTTCACACACACTACATGACGTTCTCACTTCACACACACTACATGACGTTCTCACTTCACACACACTACATGACGTTCTCACTTCACACACACTACATGACGTTCTCACTTCACACACACTACATGACGTTCTCACTTCACACACACTACATGACGTTCTCACTTCACACACACTACATGACGTTCTCACTTCACACACACTACATGACGTTCTCACTTCACACACACTACATGACGTTCTCACTTCACACACACTACATGACGTTCTCACTTCACACACACTACATGACGTTCTCACTTCACACACACTACATGACGTTCTCACTTCACACACACTACATGACGTTCTCACTTCACACACACTACATGACGTTCTCACTTCACACACACTACATGACGTTCTCACTTCACACACACTACATGACGTTCTCACTTCACACACACTACATGACGTTCTCACTTCACACACACTACATGACGTTCTCACTTCACACACACTACATGACGTTCTCACTTCACACACACTACATGACGTTCTCACTTCACACACACTACATGACGTTCTCACTTCACACACACTACATAACGTTCTGAGTAGAGGTGTGTGTGCTCATCTCAGACCTGATTCTCAGACGTCCTTTACAAACTCAAAGCAGAGGCATCTGTCCCTGTAAAGGTGTGTTGGGAGCCAGATTATTCATTGACAGCCTCCCCTGGTGACGCTCCAGGTTTACACGGTCCAAATACAACACGTGGGAAGTACCTTTTTCTCCTGCTAAAGACATTTACATTGAAAAACTTGGTTTGCCATCTAAAAGAACAACTTTACATTGAATATTGTACTTGATTCGTTTAATTATAAAATAAAAATGGGTCTTAATTTTTGGCCAGTAGTGTCACTCAGGACCACATGTGGGCTAGACATGCTAAAGAGACACGTAGGACTTTAGGTCTCATCAGAAGTATAGATTGATATAGCAGTGTTTCACTACACTTAAAGTCATTTTAATTTGCAAAATAATTTGCAACTTTAGTTGTAGCTTCAGTGCTTTTACTGTATCTTGATAAATCCAGTTCATGTTGTTCACACCGTCCTATAACCGGATCAGATATCTAACACGTGAAAAACATGCTGCATTTGAGAATTTTAACTTGTTATATATATGATGTAACAACGAATATCTGTGTTGAATGGCTGGAGTTACTAATCACGTTTTAATTTCATGGAAACTTTGACGACGGACAGAAAACGACCTCATTAGATAGAGATAGTCGTCTTTCCTGTAGCCTAAAGACTGCAATGGAAAAGATGAACCAGATACAGACTTTGTGATTCGACTTTCTTCCTGTCCAACAGATAAGAAGTTCTCCATCCCTTTCCTGTCATGTGTCTATGGGCAAAGAAATGATTAATGAGACAATCATGAGGGTTCAGAGTTACTGCTCTGTGAGGAATCTACAGGAATATTTCACAGGTGTGTTAAACAGTATCTCGCCCCCATCATCACTACCTGTGTGCAAACGATGGTTAATGTGTCACTCAGGACGTTATCTGGATTTCTAGTCTGACTGACGACTCAGAACGTTCCAGCAGGGACCAGCACTGGTGTTTTTTCTTTCCAACCTCCACACCCCCACCCCCACTCTCAGGTGGCCCTCCCCTTCTGACTTGCGTGTGATAAAGATTTGTGAGGGTAGTGGCTGAAATTTGTTATCTAGGAAATGTGGAGCCGCTTGTCAGCGGTGGATCAGTAAATACAGTGGGGAAAAGAAGTATTTAGTCAGCCTCCAAGTGTGTACGTTCTCCCACTGAAGAAGATGAGGGGGGCCTGTGATTGTCATCATAGGTTTACCTCAACTATGAGAGACAGAATGAGAAACAAAATCCAGGAATTTGTCTTGATTTTTAAAGAATTTATTTGCACATTATGGTGGAAAATGAGTATCTGCTCACGTACAAACAGGCAAGATTTGTGGCTCTCAGAGCTGTGACTTCTTCTTTCAGAGGCTCCTCTGTCCTCCACTCGTTACCTGCTTTAATGGCACCTGTTTGAACTCAATGGCAGTATAAAATACACCTGTTCACAACCTCAAACAGTCACACTCCAAACTCCACTATGGCCAAGACCATTAAGCTGTCAAAGGACACCAGAAACTAAAGTGTAGACCTGCACCAGGCTGGGAGGACTGAATGTGCACCAGGCAAGCAGCTTGGTGTGAAGAAACCCAACTGTGGGGGCAATTATTAGAAAATGGAAGACATAGAAGACCACTGATAATGTCCCTCCATCTCCGGCTCCACGCAAGATCTCACCCTGTGGGGTCAAAATAACCACAAGAACGGTGAGCAAACATCCCAGAACCACACGGGGGGGGCTAGTGAAGGACCTGCAGAGAGCTGGGACCAAAGTAACAAAGGCCAGTATCAGGAACACACTACGCCCCAGGGACTCTCATCCAGCAGGGCCAGACGTGTCCCCCTGCTGAAGGCAGGACACGTCCAGGCCCGTCTGAAGTTTTCTAGAGAGCACTGGGATGATCCAGAAGAGGACTGGGAGGATGTCCTGTGGTCAGATGAAACCAGAACAGAACTTTTTGGTAGAAACACAACTTCTCATGTTTGGAGGAGAAAGAATACTGAATTGCATCCAAAGACCACCAGAGCTACTGTGAAGCGTGGGGGTGGAAACATCATGCTTTGGGGCTGTTTTTCTGCAAAGGGCCCAGGATGACTGATCCGTGTGAAGGAAAGAATGAATGGGGCCATGTGTGGGGAGATTTTGAGTGAAAACCTCCTTCCATCAGCGAGGGCATTGAAGGTAAAACATGGCCTTTCAGCTGACAATGATCCCAACACGCCGCCAGGGCAACAAAGGATTGGGTTTGTAAGAAGCCTTTCAAGGTCCTGGAGTGGCCTAGCCCGTCTCCAGATCTCAACCCCATAGAAAACCTTTGGGGGGAGTTGAAAGTCTGTGTTGCCCAACGACAGCCCCCAAACATCACTGGTCCAGAGGAGATCAGATGGAGGAATGGACCAAACACCAGCAACAGTGTGTGAAGACCTGGTGAAGACTTACAGAAACCTTTGGCCTCTGTCATTACCAACAAAAGCTATATAACAAAGTATTGAAATGAACTTTTGTTATTGACCAAATACTTATTTTCCACCATAATTTGCAAATAAATTCTTTAAAAAAATCAGACAATGTGATTTTTTCTGGATTTTTTTTCTCGTTCCGTTTCTCGTAGTTGAGGTTTACCTACGATGATAATTACCGGTCTCTCATCTTTCCAAGTGGGAGAACGTGCACGATTGGTGACTGACTAAATACTTTCTTTCCCCACTGCACCAGTACGTTACGTTATGGTTCAAACAGGAATCACAGACTTTTCTCCAAAGCAACAGGAATCAGGTCGTTTACTTCAACAACAATGTGGCATCAGATTCCTTTTAGATGACTGGGTTTACTGGGGTATCCCTTCTGTCGCTGCTACTGTTATGAACTAGTGACAGATGTGATGGTATGAACACCACGGAACAAAAAAAGGAGAAAAATAACACCAACTGCGTACAAAAAGACATGTCTACTGTGCAAAACTGCAAGCAGATATTCTCATGCGTATTTAACATTTCTGCATGATTATTTATGAAGACATTTTACATTTATACACTTATTTTACCAGAACAGCGGTCATCTTTCAGTTCTGCTGCCTCTGTTCTAAAAGCATTCTGGGATTTCCTTCCACTATCTTCTACCCGTCTACATCTGAAAACACTTGGAGTTGAGTCAAAGTTTTAAAAAGTTGTAAACTTCCGTAAGATGTTTTTGATTAGTTGTGGAGGAATGCCAGTAGAGCTGCAGGGTTTCAAGTCAACGTCGGTGGAAAAAAGAAATAAATTCAACTCTAATTTCCGACTTAATGGGCTTAAAGAACAGTTCACATAAAACAGCAAACTAATTCATTATGTTCTCTCTGCAGTGACAATGGAACACCATGTTTTACAGTCCATTTCTGGGGCAGCACAAGTAAAACACAGCAGGAAAGTTCTTCTATCCAACCGAAAACATTTTAAAAGACATAAAACAGCCCAAAGAAACACAGAAATGTTTGCGGACTGAGGAACTTGATCAGATAGATAATAGTAGATAATTTCCGGAGTTTAATTATTAAGTTAACTGTTCTCCAAACTCACCCTCATGCCCAGGACCAGGAAGCCCATCTCCTCCATCAGGGGGTATTTTCTGATCTGCTGTTCCCGTTTCTCCTGCGAGGCAAAGGGATCGTAGCTCTGCTGGCCCAGCTTCACATCCATGATGCACGGCTTGACAAAGCGCTGGGTGACATCCTCCAGCTTCAGGTACAGGTCTGAGGCGTGGACATAAGAGGGATGATGTGCTGATGGAGCTTTTCACATGAGACTTCAGACATTTTGTACGATGAAGGTGAAGCTTAAATACTTCAGTAGTTCAACAAAAACCTCCCTCATGTCGCACAGAAACTGCATAACATTCAGAAGACAAAGGCCCATTCAGAAGAGCTAATGGTGGCTCACACAGCTAAAACAGCACTAATATCATCATCTTCAAGTGAAACTGATGGGGGTTTATCCTTTGGAAAAGCCACAGAATATAACCCAGCAGACACTGGACCAGAGGATTTACCACCAGAGATAAAACAACAGACCAGAATTAGCAGCATGATGAAGTTACTTTTATAATTATTACCATTAATAATGTAGATTATTAAATATTATTAGAATTATTTAACAATGATAAAAATGAAAAGAACATATTATTTTTAATTATTATTATTTTTATCATTATAATTGTGATATATTCACTGCGAAAACATTTCAAACTGAGTGCTGGCTGCTCTTACGAGTTTTCAACAGCTGCAATTCACGATTCTTTAGGCTCCATCACCGACTGATTATGTTGTGACTAAATATTGTCTTCATGCATCAGTTACTCAGACTAAAACAGCTATTTTTATCACTTTTTGTAAACTGCTGACATTGTGCATTCTGAAGAATCCACAGTTTTATCTGAGTGTTTCATGTTTGTTTGTCACCTGTGACCCCAAGCATGGGTCAACTGGGGGGCAGCAGCTCAGTCCACTAGGTGTTGGGCTGGGGATCGGAGGGTCGCCGTTTCAGGACAAAAAAAATTGTTGTGAACTGGCAGTGGAGAGGTACCAGTTCACCTCCTGAGCACTGCACATATATGCGTGTGACTAACAACCGTGTGACTAACCCTAACCCGCTACGGGGGTAATAAAGTAAAGTCCACTCATTCAAATGTGAAAATATCTTTAGTGATGAAGTCTTGTGTTCTTACTTTATGACACTTACATTACAAGACATGTAACAACAACCTTTCACAGTCATGAAATCTAATATATGTCAAACAAGACATTGCCTTGAGTGTTTAAATTGTCTTCTGTTCATCTGAGACTCTCCGGTAACAGCCAATCACCATCAGCAGAATTTATGCTAAACCTAACTACAATGTTAATTCACTGTTTTTGGTCAGATAATCACAATCGGGAAATCATGTGTTCCCTGTGACAGGCCTTGGTGAGACACAGTGATATCGATGCTGGACACGTATGTTATGGTGAATTTAGCCCGTTCTTACTGGTGCAGTAGAAACCCCCCCTGAACTAAAGGCCGAACTAAAAACCCCCCAGAGGGTTAAACAACCATGACACATAATCAGTACGCATTACACACGGAGTTCAGTCCCTCACCACTGGGGCTGTCAGGAGCAGACCATGTGCCGTAGTACTTGGGAAGATGATTCTGGAGTTCCAGAAGACATGGATCACTGCAGTCCTCCACGTAGACCTGGGGGACACACACACCAGACAGGACACACACCAGACAGGACACACACACCAGACAGGACACACACACCAGACAGGACACACACACCAGACAGGACACACACACCAGACAGGACACACACCAGACAGGACACACACACCAGACAGGACACACACACCAGACAGGACACACACACCAGACAGGACACACACACCAGACAGGACACACATGGGAAAACAGTCAGAGCAGTAAAACTGTAAAAGAAACTCATTTATATGTGGAATTTTGGATATGTGCAACGTCCTCTGGGATTAATACAGTATCTATCTATCTCTCTATCGCTCCGTCTTTACCAAATCACAATTTTACCAAGTTAAGTTAAACAGGATCGAAACACTGAGGAAAAGAACTCTAAATGGAAACACACGGTAAACATTTTGGAATAGATGTTTATGGAGTTCAAGAGGCTGAACTCACTTAAAACTGGTTTCTAAAACATCTGTAGTGGACTACATTGAATAATACAAAGTCTGAAGTCTCATTACACCTGCATAAACCTAAAACGATCACAACATCACTAAATTAACTTCAAAAGACGAACATGAGCTACTGAGATCAGGAACCGAACGGGAGACACCAACAGGGGGGGGTTCTCTCACCGATCCCTAAACTACACTAACATTAATGTGTTAATGCACAGAAAACATATTACCATGCTGTAAAACTGCATCTCTCGGGGGCCTCTGGGCGGGGGCTGAAGCTGCTTCAGTACGGTTCCGTCTGGATGCTGCAAAATACCTGAAACACACAGAAAGACGTTTCTCACAATCCGAGTAAAAGAAACGAAGCATCGTCACACTTCTGGTGCATGACGCACTTTTAATAAACTGTTGCTCATTGAAGGGTTACGCGTCATTTAAACTTAAAATGACACAACTAGTACGTGTAACGTCATAGCACCCATTATGTTACAGGCTACATTAGAAGTCCATTTACAACATTATTCTACTTATCTAATAATAAATAAATAAAATCAGAGCATTATTAAAGAAGTTTAATACTTTTCTTGAAGTTTAATACCTTGAAAACCTTAAATTTACTCATTTTTGTAAAATTTCATGATTCTGAAGGAAACTTCACAAAGGATCAGACAGATCCATGTTTTGTCTGTTGATCTCAATAGTGTAAAGAATCCGTAAATCAGTAAAACAAAGGAAACAGACTCCAACTGGTCTACGTGTCATTCCTTTTCTCAAAATAATCTTCTTTTTCCAACATTTTTCTTAGTGAGGGTTAAAGCCATGAATGGGAAACATAGAGCGATCTGATTGTGATGATGATGGGCTGGTTGGACCAGATTCTTTCCTTTATTTAACGACGGCTATAGCAACAGGTCAGACTACACTTACACTAAATAAAGACTCCTGTAATACTTAAACAAGATAGTGGATTATATTACCATAGCACTCTATAAAAAATTGGCTCAAATGATTGTAACACTAAAAAAAACTGCTTTACCACACCAATAAAATATTGTGAATTAGACTAGTCTGACATCGTAAAAACTTTGGATGGACTAATGCAGCACCATAAACACTAAATAATATTATTGTAACACTAAAGGAAAAACCAAGAAAAGAGACTATTAGATGACTGTAATGCCATCCATCCCTCATTGCTTTCAGTACAACAAATAAGTTCAAATTGGTGATTAATCAAAATATATTAATGTATAAACTGATGGAACTAACCAACTTAATCAGACCAATAGGTGGGAGAAATATCAATATTCTAACATTCTGCTGAAATTTCTCGTCTATCAGCCACTAGCAGATGCATTTTCTGCCACACACACCCTTTTATACTACAATTAAGAGAGGCCACAATGTGAACGGGTTCTACAGTAAATCAATCACGAACTGTTAAACCAGTTTAACAGCATTTAAGGTCTCATTTTACAACTCTCATCTGAAGAAAGGAAAAGGCTTCTGGTTGTGTCAAAACATGATAATGTCGGCTTGACCTCATGCGACCCGTCTTTACCACCAAGCTCCAAGAGGACTTAAATAAGAACATTCCATTGTCAAACATACAGTATTACTACTAATGCTACACTACATGCTTGTTTCTTTAAAGGTATTTGAAGAAATAAAAGAAATAATCAAATTGCATTCTATAAAATAACTGCACAGCATTCTATAGTTGCTATGGTTGGAGTAGTTACTTCAACAGACACGTTTTAAATAATGTCAAACGTTGACAGCAACTTTATTTTTCATACTTAACTGGCTGTATTAAAGGGGTCTTCCGTCCATCCATGCCTTCCACAAATTATGAGGGAAATAGTTTCAGGGTTTTTTTTCCATAATTCAGCCAGTAATCAAATGAATGGATGAGATTGAGAACTAATTAATATCTTGGGAGGCGCTGAGCGATGATACATCCACAAAGCACTCCTGTCCACGTCCATCTGAATGTCCCTCAACCACACGCAGTTTACAGATGTCCTCTAGACTGATCCAAAGACGTTACACAGTGTGATCACATGCACATCTGTGAGTCTGACTCCAGTATAACTCGATGGAGTGAGATCATAATGAGGTGTGTCACCATAGCAACATGTTTCTGGGTTCTTCCTGAACTTCCTTGTGTGTTCATGGGGTTACTAACACGTAGTTCAGATAACTTTCATACCAGGCCGTTATCATGTGGCCAGGCTGTTGGCGTTCACACTCAGAAGAACAGAACCAGCTTGGATTTGGGTCTCAGCTTTGTGTTTGGACCAGCAGAGCTCCATTCAAACAAACCTGAACTAGTGTCTGAGCACCAGAGAGCCGTGTAGACCAATCACAGGGCAAAGAACTGGGACGCTTGTTGCGCAATGCCATCATATTTGTGAAAACCCTCCAGTCGTAACTCCTTAAGACAACAACAGAAGATAACCGGACACGACTGTAAGGAATTCACTACGCACACACACTTGGACAACATTTTCTGTTTTTACACACTTTGTCCCTAAACTGAACTGCTGATAACCGAGATACTAATAACTCACAAGGAAGTCGGTTCGATGTGACCAATGACGCAGCTCTTCTCTAGTAGTGACAACAACATAGTTTTAGTGTCGCCACATTAGTGCGGCTTAGTCTGCTCTACTTCCCTGTGTGGGTCAGCATGGTGACAATGGGGTCTGTCCAGTAGGTTGCTGTTCATCACATGTGTGTTAACACCTGCGGTCTACTTTAACACACACACACACACACACTTCAGTGCAGCTCAGGTTCTCACCTGATAACACAAAACAGGCTTTTCATTGAGTATTAGATACGACTGGAGACAGTGGACCAGTTGTCCGAGGATCCAGTCTGACCAGCGGGACACAGGTTCATTGTTTCCACCTGTGACACATCCTGGTAGGTCGTGTCGGTTCGCCCGTGTGACACGTGTTCCAGATTGATCCACACTTTCAGGAAACCAACATCATTCAGTAAAAAGAATTTGATAAATTCTACATTTCATCTCCAGACCTCCCCAGCCCTGCCCCATTTGAGGTTCCCAGTTTGAGATTATTAAAGTACAGTATATACAGGAATATATCAATCTATCTATTAAAAACCACTGACGGTGAGAGGGACAAGTTGTGTGAAATGTGTTCACACAATGTGAACACATTTCACACAACTATTTTATTCCTCATTTTAAAAAAAAAGCAATCTACAGTCTTTTCCACACTATAAGGCGCATCGTCAATGAATGGCCGATTACCAAACTTTTCTCCACAAATAAGGCCCACTGGATTTTAAGGCGCACTGTCGGTTTTTGAGACAATAAAAGGCTTCAGGTGCGTCTTATAGTGCGGAAAATACTATGACTGAAAGGAAATGAACAACACTGTTCCAGGACTCACCCACTTTATCCACTCCATACTTGTGCCCAGCCACCTGGTGTGACAGTGGGACGCAGCCGTTGAGATGCCCTTGGCCCTGCGGCCCACACCTGTCGGGGGCGGCTTGTCGTGTGGGCAGGGGGACCCCCACAGCGGCTGAACCGGGGGTCACTTCCAGTCTGTCGAGAGCCAGGGAGGATTCCATCATGACGCCAGGCTGTTGTGGACATGTGAAGAGAAAGGGGGAATTCTTAGCAAAAACACCCCATAAATGATCAAAAAGTCACAGACGTGACAGTGACCCACGCACCTTTATCGTGCAGCGTGTATCATACGGACACGCAAACAGGCTGACCAGGCAGGCGTTCATGGAAGGAGTCCAGCGCTGAAGACACCCGCGGCAGGGCTCCGCTCGCCGTTTGTGGCCACCGACGACTAACACTTCTGTCGACAACACAGCCGCCGCCACACCGTCCGTGTCCGGTGGTCACGCAAAGCTCTCCACGCAACGCGAATTCAGTGATCTTCATATCTTGAACGGCAGCATAAATACGTCGCAGCCACATCCCTCTTCTTCCTGGAGTCACGTTCGGCAACATAAGGAAGCACTTCCGGTCACAGTTTTCAAAGTAAAACACAGGGCGGGTTGTGAGCTCTGCAGTTTGCGTCCAAACAAAAGTAAATGAACACTTCTGATGCTACCGAAAGATCAAATGTCCGTCTACCTAACGCTAACATGTTAGAGTCTTTTTTCTATTGCAGTATGAGCGTTAAAATGCATTTGATGCTTTTATTGTGAAGGACGTTGGCCCCTGCCCCGGTATTGTTTTTAACTTCCGCTGACCTGACGCAGCTCCACCGCCCCACGACGAGCGGACCGCTGGTGCCTGTGGGTAGCGACGGTGTGACAACACGCTGAAAACGACACGCTTCCAGTCGAAGCACACGAAAGCAGGCGCCACGGACACGATGTGTTCCGTGGGGCAGAAAGTATCTACACCTCAAAGTTTGAGTTTCCAACATTTATTCGTGGATTCCTCAGGTCACAGTCCAGCTGGGCCGAGGAAACCCACAGACGCGTCCACGGCGGAGGCTTTGAGTGGACGTGTGCGCAGTGATTTAGTGCGGTAGAATAACCCGTGATATAAGAGGTCGGGTGGGTCCTCGGCCATTGAAATCCAGGTGAGTGTGGGCGGCGGCGTCTCCACGGACGGAGCAGTCCACGAAGTCGTCCACGGGTTCGACTCTAATAAATCATGTCCACATTTCATCGGAATTACAACCTTAATTTTGCTAATAGTTCCTGCAGGCGTATTCAAAGTCCGGCCCGCGGGCCAGTCACAATACGCCGCCCACACACACACACACACACACACACACACACACACACACACACACACACACACACACACACACACACACACACACACACACAAACAAAGGGATCATGCAGTTCCTGCAATCACCTCCTGGAGGCAGTGTTGCGTCACACGTCTGTTAAATGCCATAAATCTTAAAAGAAGAAGACTGACTAACGGACCAATCACAGCGCATTCTGACGCTGGTCCTCTTGCTTTGGGGGGGTTGGCAGCCCACATCAGCTGTCAGAAGGAAGTTTGTTCGGACTCTTCACATTAATCTTCCCCCGGGATTAATAAAGTATATATTTATCAACTAACTTGCTTAAGTTTTATAGTTTTGACTTCGATCATTTGTCAGGGTGGCCTGACCCAGACTAACCTGCATCAGTTGATCTGTTCATTTTTCAAATGGAAATTCACAACATATGAGAGAGTAGAAGAACAGGGAGAACCAGGTTGAGGAGTACAGGGGCTCAGCGTATCATGAAAGTTACCCCAGCAGTCCAGTCTATAGAATTGGAGGGTTGTTCCAGGATGAGGGTCCTGATGGTTTAAAGCTCTACCTCCCAGATTATTTTTTTAAATTTCGGGAACTACCAGAAGGTCTGCATTTTAGTGGGATGAATTCCAGTGGGATGATAGGGGACTAAAATTTCCTTTAGATACGACCATGCCTGGCTGTTTAGTGCTTTGTATGTAAACAGGAGAATTTTAAGAACTATTCTGGACATTTTCTCTGTAGTTTCAGTTTAATTAAATCATTACTCATTTATATACAGTAATTTTAGTCCCTCTTTAGTATGAGTCCATTGTGCAATATATTTCTTTTTTGGGACAGAAATCAATAATGGGAAACATAATATGATCTGATGGAGGGATGATGATGATGATGATGATGATGTTTCACCCAGGTTTTAATTTAATTTAATTTCAGGTTTTGGAATAAAGAATTGGACTTGTTCAACACCACGGTGTTGGTGGAATATAGGTAAGAACACAGGAATGAGATGCTCACCATTCCTGTGAAGGCAGACTCACAGATTTAAACCAGAACAATGTGTGAACCTGTTAGACTGAGCAGAGATGGAAATGTATCACACCATTACACTCCAGTCCAGCAGGGGGCAGTAACGTACCAACATGCTTACTGCTGGCTGTGACAGAGAAAGACATTTCCCACAATCCTCCGCGAAGCCGTGAAGGCGCTTTTTGCAGTGCCTGTCAACTTCACGGATGAGTGAAGAGCCATCGACTGCAGTTAAAACATCAGTTCATGAATGAAAATAAAGTCTGCTGCTCTGAGTAATCCGTGGATTCGTGATTAATCCTCCCGGCGGCCTTCAGCGTGGATCCAGGCCGACATGGCTCCGTTCAGCTGGATGACCTGCGTTAGCTGCTGGGCTAAGTCCGTTAGCTCGATCCGCTCCAGCGCACTGGCGAGGTAGAGAAGGTTTATTCATTTATTTATTTATTTATTCTATCATTCCTGTGGTGTCAGTGATCTGAACAGGAACACGGGTGGACCAGTAGGAACACGGGTGGACCAGTGGGAACACGGGTGGACCAGTAGGAACACAGGTGGACCAGTAGGAACACAGGTGGACCAGTAGGAACACGGGTGGACCAGTAGGAACACAGGTGGACCAGTAGGAACACGGGTGGACCAGTAGGAACACAGGTGGACCAGTAGGAACACAGGTGGACCAGTAGGAACACGGGTGGACCAGTGGGAACACGGGTGGACCAGCGGGAACACGGGTGGACCAGTAGGAACACAGGTGGACCAGTAGGAACACAGGTGGACCAGTGGGAACACAGGTGGACCAGTAGGAACACGGGTGGACCAGCGGGAACACGGGTGGACCAGCGGGAACACGGGTGGACCAGCGGGAACACGGGTGGACCAGCGGGAACACGGGTGGACCAGCGGGAACACGGGTGGACCAGCGGGAACACGGGTGGACCAGCGGGAACATAAATCTGTGTTCCCGCTGGGAACACGGGTGGACCAGTAGGAACACGGGTGGACCAGTGGGAACACGGGTGGACCAGTGGGAACACGGGTGGACCAGTGGGAACACGGGTGGACCAGTGGGAACACGGGTGGACCAGTGGGAACACGGGTGGACCAGTGGGAACACGGGTGGACCAGTGGGAACACGGGTGGACCAGTAGGAACACGGGTGGACCAGTAGGAACACGGGTGGACCAGTAGGAACACGGGTGGACCAGTAGGAACACGGGTGGACCAGTAGGAACACGGGTGGACCAGTGGGAACACGGGTGGACCAGTAGGAACACGGGTGGACCAGTAGGAACACGGGTGGACCAGTAGGAACACGGGTGGACCAGTAGGAACACGGGTGGACCAGTAGGAACACGGGTGGACCAGTAGGAACACGGGTGGACCAGTAGGAACACGGGTGGACCAGTGGGAACACAGGTGGACCAGTAGGAACACGGGTGGACCAGTAGGAACACGGGTGGACCAGTGGGAACACGGGTGGACCAGTGGGAACACGGGTGGACCAGTAGGAACACGGGTGGACCAGTGGGAACACGGGTGGACCAGTAGGAACACGGGTGGACCAGTAGGAACACGGGTGGACCAGTAGGAACACGGGTGGAACAGTGGGAACACGGGTGGACCAGTAGGAACACGGGTGGACCAGTAGGAACACGGGTGGACCAGTGGGAACACGGGTGGACCAGTGGGAACACGGGTGGACCAGTGGGAACACGGGTGGACCAGTAGGAACACGGGTGGACCAGTAGGTAGGGTAGGAACTGACCCAGTGCTCTGATCCATCTGCTCCCACTCGTGAACAAGATGTCACAATAAAACTTGTTCATCCCATACATACATTTAAAAATGAAATCTCGATTCTTTAATAATTCATTAATAGAAAATGTTTATGATAAAACACCAAAAGGACAAGCTGTTAATCTCAATAGAACATGTTATTGTCAATGTTAATACATTTTAATACATGATTAGTTCCTGAGTGAAACATGTTCATGTCATTAACAACATGTGTTAGTGTCTCTAATAGAGTTTATATCATTGACTGAATATGTTTATATCGTTAACAGAACACGCTCCTCCTAATAGGACACGTATGTCTCATGAATAAAACATAGCCGATTTGTCAGATTAACGTGATCTGCTAATAAAATTAACATGTTCCATGTTAAATTGAATTTAGTAAGTAGATGAAAATGTTGAACTAATGAGATAAGCATGTTTCATTTGACGATAACATTCTATTGATATGTTTGTTTCCACATGTACTGTTTATGAGAGGATCATGTTAATCTCATTAATAGAACATGTTAACCTCAGTAATATGTTCTCATTTAAAGAACATTCTTATCTCATTAAGAGTTTGAGTGTATCTTTCCAATAGAATCAGAACACTTTATTGATCCCTGGGGGGGGACAGTTGCACTGCTCCACAAAATAAAGGCTCCCATAATCAAGAAGAGACAAAAGCCTGTTATCACAGTTTAATAGAATGAAAAACAATGAATAAAAGAATGTAGAAAATAAGCATATATGCAGTTAACAGTGTCCAACTAGGTAGCCAACAATCCAGGACGCTAGAGGATTACCTTCTCACCCAGAAAGGTTGGCTGGACAGTGTTGAAAACACTGGAGAAGTCAAAAACATGCAAAAACGAGCTCGATATCAGGAGGAGGCACAAAGAGGACGACTAATTCCTGACAGACCAGGATCAGCAGAGGGTGAGGATCAGCATTACTAAAGGATTTATTTATTTATTTATAGCGCCAGTGCACAATACAATCTCATTATTATTATTGTTGTCAGAGAAAATTGTCTGAACTCAATTTTGCAACATATTTTCGGCAAACAGGAACATTTCTCTAACTTGGACTGAATAGGAAACATTTTGAACCAATGAAAATCCTTTTGGCATTTGACTCCACAAATTCAAGGCAGACACACCAGAAGGAATTAAACAAGAAGTCAGTGCAGAAGGTGGAAGAACTTACTGCAAAGAAGAGGAAGTTAGATTAGAAGTACCAATAGTGAACGGTAAATAGTGTAAATATGAAAACAACCTGCAGTTAGAAAGCTTTTTTTGAACTGAAGAGGTATGTCGTCTCAGAAGCCTTCTGGGAACAAGTGACTGAAGAAAAATAGTGACTGAATATATTTCCAAAATAGGGAATTTTTAGTTAACAAGTTGGCTTATTTTAATTGAATGTACTTTGTTCTTCTAATCAATCATTTCACATAAATCATTTACTGATGACTAAAAAGCTCTCAGCTCCTAACCCCCCATTCAACATTAATATTTCAGCTGAAAAAATATTTTCCTCTTGTCATCCCTTTCGAAGAACAATTCAAATTCGGAAACAGATATTTTAAATTATTTTTGACAGTTATATTGTTGAGAAAATGATGCAGCCACGTGTTTCTAGAAAATTGGGACAGGGTGGTGTTTCCCTCGGGGTTCGTTCCGTCTTCTTCAAACAAGACCTGGGAAACATTTGAGAACTGTGGAGGTCAATCTGTCATTTAATGTATATATTTCCCATATTTAATGTTTCATAATGTTCCAGATTTTTTCTGAACTGCAGGCAGGTCACTTTAGCAGCCACACTTTCACTGTGTGTGTGTGTGTGTGTGTGTGTGTGTGTGTGTGTGTGTGTTTTGTAGGTGCACCAGCGTCCTTCCAGCTCCATACTTCGTCCCTGTAAAACACCTGACCTCTCAGCCCAGCGGCCCCCCCAAGAGACCCGTGAATGGATTCATGCGTTACTTCCTGCAGCAGCAGCCGATCTTACCCAGACGTTACCCAGGTAACGGCTCAACAACATTCATGAAGCTCAATCAGGAGAGATGAGGCAGCGGAACACGATCAGGCTCAGACAGTTTGTCCCACAGTCATAAGAATAGTGATGACCACAGTGTGTGACAGTCTGGAGAGAATCCCACATGTGGTAAATCAAGCTGTAAAATACTGACCATCATGTAACTGTCACCTTCAGAGATTAAACTGGTGGATCTCACCAAGATGATTGCTCGGGAGTGGAGAACGATGAGCCCAGAGCAGAAACAGGTCAGTCCTGGCAAAAAAACCCACAAGATGATTTTTTTTTCTGTCCTTTGACGATGATGAGGTGACTGGAGGCTTTCCATCTCGTCCACACGTGTTTTATTATCTTCTGCCAGTTGGGATGACGGTTTGTGTTGCTCTGCTGCTCCCTGTAGCCGTTCCAGAATGCCTCCCTGCAGGCCATGGAGCAGTTTAAGGTGGACCTCCAGCAGTACCAGGCCCTGCTGACGCCGGCTCAGCTCCAGCAACAAGCCCAAGAGAAGAAGCAAAGGCAGGCCAAGAAGAAAGCCAGTCGCAAGAAGAGGGTGAGAAAACACGGAAAGCTGGGGTGGAGCGCTTTTAGGATTTCTGTCCAAAATACCTAGAATGTAGTCTCACGTTCCACTTTAGGACGCTGACTAATGTCAGTATCCTGACTCATGTGACATGTACGCTCCTGTGTGTGTGTGTGTGTGTGTGTGTGTGTGTGTGTGTGTGTGTGTGTGTGTGTGTGTGTGTGTGAGATCCAGGAGATGACCAGTCTCGGGATTCCCAAACGCCCCCGGTCCTCCTTCAACATCTACATGTCAGAGCACTTTGAGGAAGCCAGAGGAGGCACCGCCCCGGTCAGTGAACACACCAGGAGGCTCAAAGCAGCTGCTGGTGTCCAGAGACAGGATGAGCTGCACACCACATTCAGAGGGCTCTGATTTAATGATTTAAAATATTACAACGTACAACTTTCTTCTATGCATCCTGTTTATTCTTACAGTCTAACTACAAGCTGTGGTTACATCAATAATTACAATAAACACATTTTCTCCTGTATTCTTTTACTAATGCAGCGGTAAAAAACAAATTTACCCTGAGTTTATTCCCAAGTCAACCCTTCAGCTATCCCAGAATGCATCATTCATGTCTTCAGTCCTAACAAAGAAACGTGTCGACCAAAAACATTCAACAAAGATAATACTGGAAATAAGTCTGTTCATTTTCTAAGGCCACAACTACATTATATTACACACACACACACACACACACACAATAATTATACCATCATAATAATAATTACCAATATGGTTCTGGTGATGATCTTTCAGGAAAAGATGAAGTCACTGATACAGTCCTGGAGGAATCTCTTCAGTCATCAGAAAAAGGTTGGCTGCACACTTTTTACACTTCCTACCACAAAGGAGAAGCATGAGAGTCTGAGTGTTCACATATAACATGGTTCCACGTCTCAGGTCTACATGCAGCTGGCTGAAGACGACAAAATCCGTTACAAGAATGAGATGAAGGCCTGGCAGGACCACATGCTGGAGATCGGACGTGGAGACCTGGTGCCAGAGCGCAGAGCGTCCACCTGGAAGAACAAACCTGCAGCTAATAAAGGAGTGAAGCTGGCGAAAACCAAGAAGGTCACTTCCACAGGGAAGTCAAAGACGGCCAAGAAGACAGGAAGAAGCATGAAAAAAACTGTGTAACACGTGTCATCAGTCCAGTTCAGAGGAATAAAGTGTTTTCATGACAAAGAGTTCAGAGGTTTAGCTTTACAGGAGTCATACAGACCACATCCCACTAGTGTACGCCGCCGTGAACAGCAGTGTGATGATAGGAACACTGTCTGGCTGATTGGTGCATTCAACCCCCCCCCCCCCAAACGATGGAAGGTGGTGTTCCAGTCGTGAATCCAGATAGAATGGGCTGAATTCACTCATGCAGGAGGTGATTAAAGGTCGTTCCCTTATTCCACCTCAGATCCTTTTGTAAACTGCTTTAAAAAATGTTAATCCATACATTTGCTGGATGGCATAAAGGGTCGTTCATCCTCTGTTCAGTTTGTCCTGCTTTTACTTTTAGAAGTTGTCCATGTGATGCTTGGTATCACTGTTCTTTTGAATTTAGTCAATAGTTCTAAATTCTGTGGTGCTATTTCAGAAAAGATAGTTTACAGTATTTTCTGCACTATAAGGTGCACCTAAAGGCCTTTCATTTCCTCAAACTGACAGAGCGCCCTATAGTGTGGAAAACACAGTTTTGCTAGTAGATTGTCACACTGCTGCTCTGTGAGGCTCGTTCTTTGTAACGTATTTACTGAATAAACATTTGTATTTTAAAGAATGATCCTTTGTTACATAAAACTGGATTTCCGAGGGGGATCCCCAGCCAGGAACAAAAGTCTTTCTACCATTCTAGCATTGACATCCCAGAATATTCTGCCTAATGGTGGAATTAAAATTGAAAAGCAGAATGTGTTATTTAGGGACCGTGTGACAAAACCCCATCAGTGGGGGGGTCTGTAGACCGATCGGTGCTGATGCTGTGAGAAGCCCCAGCCTTAAGGGGAAATATGAGCGTGATGGAATTTTTAAGCAGTTCATCTTAGACGGCCATTGAAAAAATGTGGGCCTACATCCCATAATAACCTAACCAACTCCCTGTGAGGGACGCACTGTACAGTAACAGGAAAGTGGTCACAACAGATGCTGATTGGTCTGGAGAGAAATGCCTCTGCATTTGTATCCTGGTCATGTGATCCACACAGCTCAACACTCACCTGTGCCACCGTCACGTTCGCTGAGCATCATGGGATTCCACCAGGGGTAGGTACCAACAGATTTAACCCTTTGACTTCGGTGACAAATGTTGGCTCATCATAACACAATCTGCCTGTTAAAGCACTTTGAAACATCTGCTGATGTGATTAAGCGCTATACAAATAAAGTTTGATTGAATACAATCCCACAGAAATAGAATTTTAAATTGTGTGTGTGTGTGTGTGTGTTCCACTCGCTCTGTAGCTTCAAGCAAAAGCTTGTGTACAATGAAAAGCTTAGGAAATATGTCTCTAGAGATTCTGTCATTTCTTTTTGAACTCTTTAGGATTTATATTTATTGGTCAATAACACATTCATACAGGTAAAATGTATAATACATGTATACAGAACAATTCAGTGGAAAAATAACTACAACTTGTAACAGCTCAGGAAAGACGAGATGAGAAAACAGACCGATGAGCATCTGACTGCAGCCGCCAAGTTTTTGATAAACTTTAGTTCTGGAACAGGAAATGATCTTTTGCACTATGACCCCCCCAGAAGGTAACTTTGATAATGGTGAATAGAAGCACGACACTCCTCTGTGTGGGCATAGTCTCATGTTGTGCTCCAGTCACACCAGATTGACCTTTAACCTCTTCCAAATGTGATAACCATGAACATCCAAGCTGCACGACGAGTCGTAAACGTGGGAATCCTTCCTTCCCACTCATGTAGATTTATGAATTTCTTTTAGAAGTGAAAGCTGCTAAGTGACTTGTTAGTAAATGTTTCTCATGTTCCACATTCTAATGTGTAGAAAAAAATAAAAGCACACTAAATTCCATTAATAAAAACTGACCCGGCGTGATGTGAAAGTCTCGGCTGCTGCTGCTTTGCCATGATTGTTGTGCTTGTTGACAATTTATTCTTGTCATCCATCTGTGAATGCTGCACAGACATCCGACAAACATCCGTCGGATGTCTGTGCAGCAGATAAAAGATTCACAGGATTCTTATTGTAGGGCTTCAGGTGATTTCAGTAACGCCTGGAAGTCAGGAGATAAGACCAGTTTGTGGCAAATGTTTCCCAACACGGTCAGGTCTCCAGTCCGTCCATCAGAGAGACGAACGGCCACCAGCTGCTGCAGAGAGGAGACGTCAATCACGTCAGAATACGAACACAATATGAAAGGAAAACTACAACAAAGGAGCCGCTGAAGTCTGGAGCCGCTGAAAGCCTCCATGAGGACAGAACGGGAAACAGTCAACCTTAAAACGACAGCACAGAATTGTTAGTTTCATTCCAGTCATGAACACAACCTGAATGTGCGTGACAGATTTTAACGTGACACCATAGCCACGATTACCTCGCTTCCGTTATTCAAATACAGTCAGGTCCAAAAACACTGGGACACTGACAAAGTTCTCAAGTCTTTTTTTAATTTACTTTTTTTTTTTTTTTAATTTTGGCTCGATAACCCACACAGGATTTGAAATGAAACTAACAAGATGTGCTTTAACTGCAGGCTTTTCCCCTTTGAGGGCACTTCATCCAATCAGGTGAGCAGTGCAGGAATAACATCAGTTCCAATATGTGCCTCCACATTTTTGGGACAAAAAGGAACAAAGTGAAAGTAAAATACACGCCCAATGGGATTCATGTTAGGTGACTGAATGCACAACATTCCACTTATTTGCTTTTAATAACATTTTTTTTTGCAGTACACTTTGCGTCGTTGTCCATCTGCACTGTGAGCTCCGTCTGAAGACTTCTGAAGCATTCGGCTGAATACGAGACTTTATTACCAGAAACACTTCAGATTTCAACCAAAATAAAGGAACGTGTTCCATCGTCAGCCATACATGATCACGATCATACATGATCATTCATTCATGCGTCATGAACACGGACAAAAGGCTGTTCATTAAAGCCGACATTGAGCCCCTGTGTGACTGCTTTGAGTTTTTACAAGCTGGTTTAGATGTTTGGGTGAGATCAGAGACATGAAGACATTTCTCTCAGAATAGTGACTGAAATATCTGCTCGGTAAGTGAATTTGGTTTCATGTGACCTCTGGTTTGCTGCTATAATGCACATTTAATATGACATGATGCACACACACACACACACACACACACACACACACAGCACCTGGAGGAAGGAGAATGCAGCTCCCTCAGACACGTCCATGATGATGTCACCCAGCTTCAGCTCCACTTTTCCAGATTTCCTGATTTGAAGTTTACCTAGAAGTCCTTCTGGGAGCTGTGACAACACGGGACAGCCCTCCTTCACTGCAGCCTCCTGAACACGTGCACAAACTGTTAGCAACAGGCTAAACATGCTTAGATGTTTACCTTAAAAACAGCATAAAAACACTTAAATTATCAGTTAAAACAGAAAAAGCACCAAATATGATGACAGAACATTATTTTACATATAAACTGGCACAATTTTCTTTTATGTTTCTGCAGCAGTGGGACATTTTTATGACTAACATGCATTCAGAATGCATAACTGTGGATGTGGTACCTTAAATATTACAAATATGTATGTATGTATGTACAGTATGTATTTTCTTCCTCTTTGACAGCTTTCTTTGCTGTAGATGCAGAAGTCTGACCTTCAGTCCAGACATTCTTCTGGGCATACAGTCAGGTAGCTGCATGAAGAAGAGCTCCTCTCCCCCAGACAGCCGGAGACCTTGAAGGACGTCTGCCAGCGACGGCTGCTCCGCCTGTGACGGCTCCGATGGGTTTCGTCCTGCTTTAACTTGACTCCCGAGAGCCGGAGGAGGATTCTCTCCACCTGCAACACGAAAAACACAAGCAGGAAAACGGCAGCAATAAACGCTCAATATCTGACTGCCAACACCCAGACGACATCCTGACATTCCGTGTGAACAGACATGTTCAGTCAGTGTGTTTCTCACATGACATCAGCGTTTGGCTCAGAGGCAGAAGGGTGGGGTTCAGCTTCACATCGTTCCACAGACCTGGATCATCTATGAACTGTGGGGGAGAAAAATAATGATAACAAATGAAAAAGAGATAAAGTCAGGTGTGATGCAATTCTGTTAAATATGGATGCTTTAAAAATGTAAAATTCTTTGATCAGTTTACAAAATTTTGTACCAAAATTGTTGTACGATGACAATAAAGCTACCTGAATTTCTCAGTATTGAGGCTGGCCTGAATTCATTTGCAGAAATGCAAAATTGCAAGCAACCTCCAGCGTAATTCACTGTCACCTGCATAGACTCATCATGGTACCACTCCCCAGTCTCAGGTGAACAAACCACCTTCTGCTAAATATTTTATATAGACGATTTAAAGAATGACGTTCCTTTCATCTATGATCCCTCCTGTCAGCACTGATGACTCACAAAGAGCCTCTGCTCACCTGTTATAGGTACCAGAGTGTGGCAGCACCTTGATGCTGCTGCTCACAATGGAGCCTCAGTAATAAACACAATGCATTCTTTACCTTCATTCACAGGAATACCAACCACTTCAAACTGAAGAACGGATAGATTTATGTTATACAGTGTTTGTCCAGTAGATGGAGTAGTTCAGCACATGTCCTCAAAGGGCCAGATGGAACTTAGAAAAGTAACTCAATTTAACTCAACGTAATACAAAATAAATGTAAAATAAATGTAACTCCTCCTTGATATTAAATAACTCTGAATTTATTACTTATTGACAGAAAAATAATATCAAACACAAATTAAGACATTAACTTTGTTCAAAATGTTTTTGTCAAAGTTAAGATGGGCTGAATTGCTGCATTGTGGGAAATGTAGTTTTGGTAAAAGCACACTTTTGACCTTTTTATTTTAAGACAATCTGACCTCTTATGCTCTAATGAACCACATTAAATGATGTGTCGGGCCACATTTGGCCCCCGGGCCACTAGAGTGAACCACTGTGATGAAGCTTCATCTGCCCTTCACTATTAGAGTGACCTTCACTTCCTCTTAGGTCACCTGTGTCTGCTGGTTCAGTTTCCTGAAACACGGCCAAAGTTTCCTCCCATCTCAGTTTCTGCACATTTAACCATGAAAAAAGAGTTGAACTAGACCCCAATGGACATCAACCATCAACGTCATCAACCTTAGATTATGCAAATCTGGAGCCAACAAGATATATTACTTGGAACACTACAGAAAAATGAAGATGAACATTAAATATCCTGGGGTTCACATTAGTGACACCACCACTGACTGTACACTGTGGGTTCACAGAGTTCATGTTACCTCCAGGAAGCAGTGCATCCTGGGATGCGCTTCGAGAAAAATGTGTGCATCCCAACATGACGTTTACGCATCCCAAAAGTAACAACAGAATATACGGTAGAAGCGTACGCAAGGATTGAGTTTAATAATAAAATCTTTTTCTCTTGGTTTTTCTCCAACTTCTGCATGGTGATAATTAATCAATCAATCAACCTTTATTTATAAAGCGCTTTAACAGACAGAACTAACAGACGTCGTGTTGCCGTTTGGTGGATTTTAATCAGACAGAATCACGCAGGTGATTTCTGGAGAGAAATGTATAAATTGTGATATTTTGTTGAAGGGAAGTGTATTTAAAGCGTGTGTCCCAGAAACACGCCGTCTGACGATCATGTGTCTGTCAAAAAAGGTGCGTCAAAGACACGAGGACTCACACAAACCAGAACACCGGGTTCAACTCGTCTTGTTTCACGGCAGATGTTTTAAACGTGTCCCCTGAGGTGCAGCAGCAGACATCAGGTACTCACATCGTCCCTCTGGAGTCTGGAGAGAACCTCATCTTCATCGTCCTCTGACTCCTCTCTCTTCATGGGTTTACACACAGAGGAGGGGGTGGAGTAGAGCCAGTCTGTGGGGTCGCACCAGCCTGGGGACAGACCACCTGTTAGCCGTGGTGAACTGTGGTGAACTGTGGTGAACGGGGGCCCCGTGAGGTCAAGCCGGTACCTGTGTGACGTGAGGCGTCGGCTGGACCCTGTTCAAAGATGGAGTGAGACTGGATGGTCTGGAGCCGCTCCCTCCTCATCCTCTTCTCCTGCCTCCTCTCACCCCGCTCCCTTCTGTCCTTCTTCGGGGTCACAAGGACCTCCTCCTTCAACCTGGAACCAATGGGAACGAATCGTTATCATCGATCTGACCCGACAGCACGCGGACGATGGGCGGACTCACTCGTCCTTGTTCTTCCTCACGGCGTGGACGTTTGGCTCGAACACTTTCTTTGGACAAACAACAGATCAGTTAGACTCACGATTGGTTGGGATTAAACATTAATCTGCTAACAGGTAGATTTAATCTCCTGCCTGGGTTTAACCTGCAGCCCCAGGGGCCACAAACCCCAGGTGGTTTTACTGGATACCTTTAACTTTTTAGGGGTCCCCCCAAGTGTCAGGTCTCTGATTCTGAGTGACGTCAATCTTCCAGAGGCAGGGGGTGAGGACAGACTTCTGACCAGGTCCTTGAACCCCCTGATTCCAGCACCGCTGCTGAGGCCGGGGGCCCCGGGGCCACTGGCTGTATCCTCCGGGTCAGACATCCGGTCCTAACGGGCCCCTGATCTGCCCGTGGAGGTAGAAGCGGAGCTCCGGCCGTCACGTGACTATCCTCCCGTTTGATCGCGGTCAGACGGACCGGAAGACATCACGTGATCGTTCCCGCGGGCCTTTCGGGACTGGATCCGGGGTCCCCGGGGCGGGCGGTCGTGTTGTTCTTCCTGGAGGACAGCCCGTCTTCCTCTGCCGGTTTGCGGTAGATCGAATGCAGCGCAGGTTCGTTGCTGCCCCCTAGAGGTCACACGTAGACTACACTGGCAAGTTCAACCGGACCACAGCTTCTGTTACCGCGTTTTCCGAGCAGATTATTTTAACCCCAGACTGTCCACTACCCCCACCCCACCCCTATTTGTCAGTTCTTTGGTTATTACATTTCTCTGCTAGTAAATGATTTCTTTTGCGCTCATGAAGGATTAGTTGTTAGATTTGACACACATCACCAGGGTTTCTGGAGTTTTGTGTGGTATTTATTTGCTACAAGGGACGCGTTCTCGCTCTTCCTCACACCAGCATGTTGACACACCGGCATAAGAACATCAGCCACAGCTCCAGACAAAGCTTCCCTATGTCCGTATCAGTCACATTTCCATGATCTGAGAACCTATGACAGAATTTAAGCACAAAAAAAGTGCTAAAAACATTAAAGACGTTGGAGATGGAAATGGATAGACATTTCTCAAGAGTGCAGTTTATACTGCACTTTGAGAAACCTTTGCCTCAAATGCCCCCACCAGGGCATAATAAATGATGTAAATGAAACCCAAACAGCACATAAACTATTAAGTATTTCACCTGAAGCACTAGTAGTCATAGTCAGACTTTCTAGCCAGAAAGAGGCATTTGACATTCATGCCATCTTAGATGACAGATCTGAGCACATAGCTAACTATCTTGGACTAGAGGGAGAGCCAAAAACATTGATGTGCACACGGACAGCAGACAGACAGGAAAGAGAAAACTGTAAACCTAAAAATATCTACAGCCTCGTCCTCTGAAGGAAAGTTCAGTTGACATCACTTTCACTTCAGACACGATCAGGCCCCTGTGGATAAACTCAGACAGCGTTCCACATCACTCTGGATTGGGTCACGGGTTTGTCTGTCTATGAGGACACTTGTCATGGTTCTGTTGTGTGTGTGTGATGTTGGTCTGTAGCGCTGGGGCGTGGCAGGAGGCGGGGCTGAGCCTCCATACCTGTTCCAGATCAGGCTGACCAGCCTGAGACCTATTTTTCTGGCTTCTCCCTTTGTTCCGTGCTGGAAGAGTCCTTTGGTAAGGTCTTCTGTGTCTGGCCATGTTACTGACGGCTTCTCAGAGAACTTCCTGTTTAAAAAGAACCTCACTCCACACTATCTGTAACTCAAACCGTCTCCAAACTCTGACTGACTGCGACTCTCCATCAAACAACCAGGTTTTGAATGGAGCATGAGGCGTTTATCGCTGTCAAAACTCACGGCAAAATCCGTACCACTTCCTGAATCAGTCACATGATATCATCTGAAGCGAGGCTTCAGACGTCATAATCTTCTGCTCCTAAACTTTGCTCTTTATCTCTACATCCTGGTTCCTGGCCTTGTTTTTGCTCTACATTATCATAGCGGCAATATTGTCACCCTCATTGTCATTGGTAGGTTTTCTAAGGCAGCTCAACTCACTCCATTACCCAAGATACCCTCAGCCAAGGGAACTGTCAAGGTCGTGTTATCCGATGCGTTTGGCCTGCATAAGCTGTGATGTGGTCTCTGACCGCGGACCCCAAGTCAGTTTTCATTTGTGGTCCAAATTTTGTCGCCTCCAGGGAGCCAAGTCCAGCCCATCATCAGGTTCACCCAGTCAAGCGGACAAGCTAAGAGAATGAACCAGGAGTTGGAGACGGGCTGCAGTATCTTGCTCCTTAGAGCCCATCCTGGTCCAACCTTTGTGGGACGAATACAACCCCCTGTCCAGTTCTGCCACTGGACTCACACACTTATACTCTGTTCTGCCGTCTGTTCCCTGGATTCTGCCCGTTTCCCTGCTCCCTTCGTGGTAGGTTTGCCTGCTCTGACTAATGACCTGGTTTTGACCCTGCTTTGGATTTAAAATTTGGATTTGGACACACCGCTACTGTCGTGCTTTTGAGTTCTCTCTACCTATCTTGTAGCATGTGAGGAATTCTTCTTCAATCAACTTGAATTTAAACTGATCTCATCAGCAGATATTTTAAAGCACTTACACAGAAGAATATAGTCCACATGTTGGAGGACGATGTACAATTACATATTCAATGGAATCATTTATTTTAGGAACGTAGCACATTAATTGTAAGACTCTCAAAAGTAATGTAGCTGGATCCAGGTTTTGGGTTAATTGCTAAATTCGAGCGACACTTATAAAGAGGGGGGGGGGGTGACAGGAGAGGTTGGAGTGAGAAGCCAGAGCTGGTAAAGGTGAGCAAAACAATGGCACTGGTAATGTTTTAAAAATGACAGAGGGTCTTGAATAAGTGACAAACTGTAAAATGATCCCCTGTTGATGTGATGATCTGGTTTCTTCCGTTTGTTCATCCACCTCAGCTTGTTGACAGCTGAAATAAATAAGAAAATATTGAGAAAAAAAAATTTCCCCAACAAATAAAGGAACTGTTTTGTTCTATGTAAATAATATCTAAAGAGTTTGACCTGCTCTTCATGAAAAGTGTCACCATACAGTTTATAATGTCTTTGTCCACAATCACCTGCAACCTGGATGCAGATAAGTAGCTAAAGACCAGGTGATTCCTGTTTGTCTGTTTCAAGGAAACAAATGCATTGAATTACTGCAAAATTGCGCCTCTGGTCACGTCTTTTCTTTTGATTAGAGATTTGTCTGTGTGCCAACAATGTCTTCTTATTGTGAGTGGGAGAATGTTTTTTGTAGACAAATTATATGAATGGAAAAAAATAAAAAACAAGGTAAAATGGAATAAAAATTAAAAGGAATGGCATCAACATCATCATTTATATTATTATCATTATTGTTGTGACTATCAAAGCCCAAATTTAGTCACTGAGAGGAGAGACGGCGGGGCTGTCTGACATTTCCACTAACGAATCATGCAAGGAAACTCTTATGTAACTGCATCAATGTGTCCAGTTGAGTTTGAACCTGTGAAACATTTTCATCATTCTTCATGAGTTCTTTTAAAACAATGATACCTTTCATTTTATTCATTCTTAATTGTCGTTCTTTTTGAAGCTTCTCCATTTTGCAGCCAACGGCCTTTTCAGTGAGAATTATTCTTTTCACAGCTTCATTGACATCTGAGCCAGCATTTGATCCTTTCATCTTAAAATCAAGCAATATGTGCCTCACAAAAGTTCAGAACATACGTCACAATCCACATTTGTATCATGAATCCACATCAAACTTTACTGCTCGTCTTGGCATTAGCATGACTCCATATGTAAATTCACATTCGACTTCAGACCTTTAATGTGCACAAACAAATGATCAGCTTTCTAACAGTTTACCTCAAGACCAATCACAACATCAACCGATAGCCACAGCAGCCATTTGCATCCAAAACGATCATCAGCTGTGTCCAAGCAGGTATAAACCTCACAGCATGAATGAAATGAGTTCCACTTATCTTATCATTCAAGTGCTTTTCACTCGGATTTACTCACGATCACCATCGAACGTGGTTGAACTGTCCAAAGTGACTTAAATGAAAACAGTGTTCCGATCTTTCGTATTTTACTCTTTGCGGTTAACAGAAATATCTGCACCACACCTCACACACTCTGCACCAAGCAAACAGAATCACAGCCAAGCACAGGTGATATTCATCAGGCAATCAATCAGTCAGTCTCATGCATCAGCACACACACACACACACACACACACACACACACACACACACACACACACGCCACACCCCCCCCCCCCCAAGTGAAAACACAGGAAGTAAATCCTTGCCTGTACAATTGTTATTATTGCAGAATAAATAAAAGCAGAATCTACTGAAAAGTGTGAATTGTATCTGTATTGAATGTGGATTTTAATTGAGAAATTCCTGCTGGTATCACAGTAATGGTTAATCAGATGTTGTAATCTCAGTGCTGTTTGATCCACGGCTGGTTTTAGGGTCACACTCCACACAGGTAACCACAAATGTTTGTGCATGCAGAATTTTGGTTGTTGTTGCCATGACTCCTTCAGGAAGACTAAAAACACACATGACATAATTGCACTGACAACATTTTGGCACATAAAATAGTTGTCTTTCCCTACTTCATTATATTCACAATTTGTGTAATCTCTAGGTTACTCTCAGCTATAATTATTAAAGAGACAAGGCAAAGACCACAGACCAAAGGGTCAGAGCTTCCATCTGTTGAATTATGACCCTGTATTTGGCTCAGTCCTATTTAATCCTATTTATATTTAAAATATATATTCTCTTTTCAGATCCTCTATCTTTTAAGTTAATCCATCTCTTATATACTGTAACTTCACTCATATTCTCAGTATTTTTTTTCCATTAGGCCTATTAAACTCAATCTCTACTGCTCTATTTTAGTTTGAGGAACTGAAACACCCCAGTTAAATACAGGTGAGCATGACTAAAAGTGCACAGACTGGTAAACACTTCATCATTAACCCAAGTTCAGTGAAAACCTGCAAGTAATTGTGATCAGTCCTTTTGTTAAATCTTCTGTAAGCTTTGTGCGTTTCCTCCCAACACCAGTCGCGCCTGTTTCCACCCAGAGGAGAGGATTACTGGGGGGGCTGTTAAAGTCTGATGTAACATTTTAATGTCACACAACATATAGCCCAAGAATGTACTGACTGTGACTCAACGTGTTGTCATTAATCAGACCGTGGGGCCACCGGAGGGACATTCATCATCCCGTCCTGGGATGCGGCTCGTCTGGCCCCTCCTCCGTGGGATCGACACGATGACGAAGACCAGACTCACCGTGTCCGGTGTTACGTCTCAGATTTCCGCCGTGGACCCAGATCCTCCCGCCCTCCGGTCTCCGGCGCCTCGTCCCCCTCATCCATCCGGACCCCCGCGGAGCGCAGGACGCAACTCCACCGACCCGGACTGTCGCTGTTCTGCGTCACGAACGGTAACCGGACGTTTTTCTTCGGATTGCAGTTCACCTGGCTGTCGTGTACATCATATATGTGTAGGAGATGTGTCGCGTTATGTTTGCATATAATCCCACATAATCCCACGTCATGTATTCATCATCCCAGAACGCACACTCACGGTCACGTCCATAAGTAGCCTCGTTACCTTAACCCACTAAAAACATAAAGATTATTTTATAGCGCGCACACAACATGACGTCATCATCCCTAACGGATTCAACCGTCTCCAGTTGAATCCGTTATTGCTCGATCCCGAACGTGACGCCTCCTCCTCCTCCTCCTCCTGCCGTGGCCGCCCACCCGTGGATCATCCACATCCGGACAGACGTGAAGCTCGGGGATGATGACTGCTTCAGCTCCTGCTTCAGCTCCTGCTTCAGCTCCTGCTTCAGCTCCTGCTTCAGCTCCTGCTTCAGCTCCTGCTTCAGCTCCTGCTTCAGCTCCTGTTTGGTTCTTGTAGGGCGGCCATGGTGATGGAGCCGGGAGCGGGGGGCCTCGGCTGGACGCCGTCGGGTCAGGGAACGATGATGGAGCTGCTGGGTGTCCTCCAGTGATCCGAGGCGCCGCTGCTGTGTTGGGGGAACAAGCCCCATCAGTGGGGGGGCAGAGGGACACATCAGAGCTTCACACCTGAAGGGACCTCCACTCAGACTCATGGTGAGACCCACACCAACTTACTGTAACACCAGGACTTCCTGGACAGCTAAAGATTCAATCACTTACTGAAGCGACAAATGATAGAAGTAAATATCAAACCTTGTATTTGTGTTGTTTGTTTTGCTTCATCGTAAACGTGTCACATTAGAATGTGGGTCCTTTTATCTTGTTTCCAGGGGCCGCTGGCCCCCATTTTTTCCATGTTTTCATCCAAAAATAGTGGAAAAACTGCAAAAGGTCTCTGACATGGAGGGAAATGGACAGTTGTTCTGTAAAGCAAAGCTCACTGTCAGGGTGGATCACATTAACTCAGGGCATCGAGATACAGGCCAGAAGACGAGGCAAAGCCATCACGGCGATTTGATTTGACCTTCAGGGCACTTAGACTGCACCAGTTCATCAGTCTGCATGGTACGGTCTATACACTGGAATTCAGTAGCATTTTACACATGCATTCAATGGATCAATGGACGACCAGTCAATCAATCGGTTTATTTGTACAAATTTTATTTGTATAGTTCAAATTCATAAAGAACTATTTTCCTCTGAGGGCAAAAAAAACTACATAAAGGTCAGAATTCCTGATCTTCCATAAATAGCATGTGATGTGCTGACTGAATTATCTCCAATGTGGGATGACAATTTGGATTGATGCCCCCGCCATCAAAAATCAAATGACCTATACAATCCCTTGAATTTTTATTTTGAACACCCATCTGATTAAAATGGAATTTTTCCAATGCTGCTAAACTGATGGACTCCCATCATCCTTGACCCACCAGTACTTTGTGTCCAGAGACGTTACCTCTGGACTCTAGCATTTAAAAAGTAAAAGCAGCTTCACAGAGTTGTTTAGCACAACTTCACACAGGATCTTCTTTATGTCTTTCTCAATGTAGTGAAATTGTGTGTCTTTTCCACCAAACTGACCCCCCAGAGCCTCAGGGTGTGTAGAGGTCAGTAGTGGTCAGCTGTTGAATGGAGCCGTTTAACCTCCCCATTTTCCAAACAGCCGGAACTGATTTCTCTTTATTTTATTATTATCTTTATGTTCTCTTTGCGTGACGACACCAACCACTGCACACATAATCAGTGTGTACAACACACTGCTACTGCTGAAGTAAAGGAACAGTTAAGTGTGTGAAGACGCTTCACATTGAAGTATAAAGCAATGCATCTTCTCTGCATCAAATCACTGGTTGGATCTCAACATGATCAGTTTCCTTAGTGCGTCCGTTGTTCCAGAAAAGCTGAATTAGTCTCAGTAAGTGTAATAAATCTCAGTTACCTCCTGTTCCACTCACTGTAATTCTTTTTATTTAAAAAAGCAAAGTCAAGAGTGGGTTAAGCTACTGTTTGAAGGTCATGTTTGATAAAAAGAATAAAAATGAGAGAATAGACATCACAGATTGACAGGTAGGGTCTGTGTACTGCTGCTGACAAGCTGGTCTGTATCTATGGGTTATATAGGACTACCAAACTCCAACAAACATTTTCATTCGACCATCAAGTTTAGTAAAACTGTGCTTGTCATCACCAAACAGAAGCTGTAAAACAATCAGGATTGTCTGCCTCACTACTGCCATCACAAATAATAAAGAAAATTATGTGTTCCCTGATGTCATAATCCCTAAACTTATTATAAGCTATGGAAATCTGGGCACCCCTACACCCTACATTTTCACCTTAGGATCAGTAATGTTAGTATTTACTTCAATTTCTGTATCAGCCATTAAGTCTAATAATTACTATTTGCTTTTTCTGAAAGTTAATGATTTGATGTTTGCTTTCATCTAATCATTATAGTTAAAGTACAGTTTAAAGGAGTACCTATAGGAGTTAAAGTACCTATAGGAGTATGAAAAGCGATGTTTCTGACATCCTGTGGCTGCATTCAGCTTCATTTAGCTTGTGAATCTCACAGAAGTGTAAACAGTAGGAATAAAAGCCAAGGGCAGGAAAAAATACCAGAGCTGAATGCTTGTAGCCTTTGACCAGTCAAATATAGTTAATAAAAAATATGACTTTGCATTTGTCACTTGAATCACAAACCCCGATGCTCTAAATTGTAAAACGAAAGGAGCCTCATTATGAAATCCTTTTTGGACACGACACATTGTTGGTCATCTGCGATGAATGTAGTGTGAGCATGGATACACATGTACCCTGTATTTTTTCCATTTATGGGATCTGCAAAGGATTTAATCAGTCATGCTCAGTCTAATGGATGTGTTGTTCAGCGGACCGTGATGAGAGCGCCTGCTGTCCCCGAGTTAGAGAGAGCTGATGGGGGGGAAGACATCACTGTGTCTCTAAAATATAAAACAAAGGAACACAAGTTGATGCCGTGGTAAGGATGTAGCGGGGTTAGCTCACGACTCCTGGCTCCACAGGAATCTTCATCTTGAATTATGCACATGCAGGAGTGTGTTCTGCTCACCGGAGAAAGGACGAGTCCTAACTGCTTCCTAAAGGGACACTTTGCCTTTTAACACAGAGAGAATGCCAGATCTGTTCAGTGGATGCACATCACTGAGTCCATAACACTCCTCCACACCTCAGCTGAACAATACGGATGCATGTGCAGTGATTTCCATTGGACAAAAGGGATTGTCAGCTTCTTTTACAGTCACAGAAAAGGGCTAAAACTGTTCCACTAAGACACGTTAGGAAATGATCAGTCTCATGTTTGTCTTTAAATCCCTTTAAAGCCTGAACCAGGAAATAATTGCCAGAAAAATATAATCTTTGGAAAATAAAGTTCAATGGAGCTTTCTGACTAATCTGTCAAAAAAAATTACAAAATTTTTTTATATGTAAGCTTTAATTTGTATAATTATGGCTAAATCCAGAATTTCTCATGGAAAATGCAGAATCGTGTGTCTGATTGTATACATCAGGTTTTTCAGGAAAAAAAATGTCAAATTTATGCTGTAGAAGTATCAAAATCCTGAATGACCACGTCCATCAAATGGCTTTAAAGGGGTAAAATTACAAGATTACAAGTAAGAGTCTTCACTTACTTTACTGTATGTTTGCTATGATCCATTTAGTGGATGTTAAAATTGTATTTTAACTGCTCTGTCATTGTGCAGGATTTAAAGAGGGTGCTGTCCTTCCCACCGTACCCTGGGGAATATTTACATCCGGTGGTCTACGCCTGCACAGCCGTCATGCTCCTCTGTCTGCTTGTCTCCATCATCACCTATGTTGTCCACCACAGGTAAAATAAGATGGTAACAGTTTGTGACAGCTGTAGTAACATATTACTTAAATGTTGATGTTTAAATTGAAGGAGACTATAGTTTTCAGTTGCTAATCATTATATTTTAAACAGCATAATTTAACTCAGCAGCATTTATTGTTTTGTCAAAGTCTGTGGGTCAAATCAGAAAGGGTTCACTCTAACTCACAGCATTTACCCATTTACACAGTTCTATGGTGGTGGCATTTACACCATTAATTTGCTTAACTGGAGGTGAACCGTTCACACATTCACCCACACAATAATAGGATGATACAAGTATCATTATTAGCACAAGACTGATGCAGTTGTATTTTTTTTACTTTCAGGTCAAATTATTTATTTGCCAAATATACTCTTCTCCATCCATGTCTAAAATATATATAAATTTGTGGTAAGAAACACTATTCTTTAATACAAAAGTGCTTTAAACAGTCTATCAAAGTGTGGGAAAAGGTAATAGAGATATACGGTGGTTTAATATGAGTATGGATAGGGTTCATAAACGTCTAAATTATAGTAAATAATAAAGTAAATTGGTTGTTTGCTATATCGCAGAATTTCGTTTTTGCGTGGGATTCTTAGAATGCATTAACCGTGAGTAACAAGGGATTGCTGCATAAAAAATTCCATCTATGACCTCATTTTATAATTTTACGACCTGATACAGGCAGAACTGGAGAGTAGACCAAAGCAAGATCTGATTATTATGGAAGACTTGCCATGGTATTCACAAAATGGGAGAAACAGAAACCAGATTGACCATCTACCGATTAATGGGACTTGGAAAAGGTCATGATTGATATAAGGTTAACAGAAGGAAGACCACACACATCTTGATACTGATGAAATCAGCAGCAGATGAGAAAAGGTAAAGACTGCCTACCAGGAGGCAAGTGAAGCATGCCTTGGAACCCATCACAATAAAAGGAAAGAGTGGAAAGTAACAGACAGGTAATTGAAGGAATATGATCTACAAAGAAGAAGATACTTCTTCTTCTCCTTTGGGCTTTTCCCTTCAGGAGTCGCCACAGCAAATCAGTGTCCTCCATTTAACCCTGTCTTCTGCATCCTCTTCTCTCACACCAACTACCTTCATGTCCTCTTTCACTACATCCATAAACCTCCTCTTTGGTCTTCCTCTAGGCCTCCTGCCTGGCAGTTCAAAACTCAGCATCCTTCTACCAATATATTCACTATCTCTCCTCTGGACATGTCCAAACCATCTCAGTCTGGCCTCTCTGACTTTAGGACTCTGACAGTCCTCATACATGTCCTGCACCGCTCTAACATACTTCTCTGACACTCCAGACTTCCTCATACAATACCACAGTTGCTCTCTGGCACCCTGTCATAAGCTTTCTCCAGATCTACAAAAACACAATGCAGCTCCCTCTGGCCTTCTCTGTACTTCTCTATCAACATCCTCAAAGCAAATACTGCATCTGTAGTACTCTTTTTTTGGCATGAAACCATACTGCTGCTCACAAATGTTCACTTCTGCCCTTAATCTAGCTTCCACTACTCTTTCCCATAACTTCATTGTATGGCTCATCAGCTTTATTCCTCTGTAGTTGCCACAACTCTGCACATCTCCCCTGTTCTTAAAAATGGGCACCAGCACACTTCTCCTCCACTCCTCAGGCATCTTCTCACTATCTAAGATCCTGTTGAACAACCCAGTCAGAAACTCTACTGCCACCTCTCCTAGACACTTCCAAACCTCTACAGGTATATCATCAGGACCGACTGCCTTTCCACTCTTCATCTTCTTCAGTGCTCTCCTCACTTCATCCTGGCTAATCTTTGCTACATCCTGGTCCACAACAGTCACCTCTTCTAGTCTTTATTCTCTCTCATTTTCCACGTTCATCAACTCTTCAAAGTACTCTTTCCATCTTCCCATCACACTGCTGGCACCTGTCAATAGACTTCCATCCCTATCCTTAATCACCCTAACCTGCTGCACGTCCTTCCCATCTCTATCTCTCTGTCTTGCCAGCCTGTATAGATCAGTCTCTCCCTCCTTACTGTCCAACCTAGCATACAAGTCATCATAAGCTTCTTGTTTGGCCTTTGCTACCTCTACCTTCACCTTACGCTGCATCTCCCTGTACTCCTGTCTACTCTCCTCAGTCCTCTCAGTGTCCCACTTCTTCTTAGCTAACCTCTTTCTCTGAATACACTCCTGTACCTCCTCATTCCACCACCAAGTCTCCTTATCTACTTTCCTTCCAGATGACACACCAAATACTCTCCTACCTGTCTCCCTGATCACATTAGCTGTAGTTGTCCAGTCATCTGGAAGCACCTCCTGACCACCCAGAGCCTGTCTTAACTCCTTCCTAAAGGTCATGCAATACCCTTCCTTTTTTAGCTTCCACCATTTCGTCCTCTGCTCTGCCTTTGCCCTCTTCATCTTCCTCACCACCAGAGTCATCCTACACACCACCATTCTATGCTGTTTGGCTACACTCTCACCTACCACTACTTTACAGTCACTGATCTCCTTCAGGTTACATCGTCTACACAAGATGTAGTCTACCTGTGTGCTCCTACCACCACTCTTATAGGTCACCCTATGTTCCTGCCTCTTCTGGAAGAAAGTATTCACTACAGCCATTTCCATCCTTTTTGCAAAGTCAACCACCATCTGTCCTTCTGCGTTCCTCTCCTGGATACCAAACCTGCCCATCACCTCCTCATCACCTCTGTTACCTGCACCAACATGTCTATTGAAGTCTGCACCAATGACAACTCTCTCACTTCTAGGTATGCTCTGCATCACTTCATCAAAGTCCAACCAGAACTTCTCCTTCTCCTCCAGCTCACATCCTACCTGTGGGGCATACCCACTAACAACATTGAACATCACACCTTCTATTTCTAGCTTCAGACTCATCACTCTATCTGACACTCTTTTTACCTCCAGGACATTCCTAACAAACTCCTCCTTCAAGATAACTCCTACTCCATTTCTCTTCCCATCTACACCATGATAGAACAACTTGAACCCTGCTCCTAAACTTCTAGCCTTGCTACCTTTCCACCTGGTCTCCTGGACACACAGTATGTCTACCTTCCTCCTCTGCATCATGTCAACCAACTCTCTACCTTTTCCTGTCATAGTTCCAGTATTCAACGTCCCTACTCTCAGTCCTATACTCTTGGCGTTCCTCTTCTCTCTCTTCCTGTGAACACACTTTCCTCTTCTCCTTCTTCGACCAACAGTAGTCCAGTTTCCACCGGTGCCCTGTAGGTCAACAGCACCGATGGTGGTCGTTGTTAACCCGGGCCTTGACTGATCCTGTATGGAAGTCATAGATTTGATCCGCATGTTTGATAAATGATAAATAAAGATAAATGATTCAAAATCCAATATGCTGAAAGAAAGATACAAGCTACAATTTTGAGATGCCACAGATTCAAGAAGACTGGCAGAGGGAACTCAAAAGCATTGAGAGTCTCAGAATATTTAATTTAACAAGAAGGGCTCAGGTACTAGGTAAATCCGTCCAACGGGCAGAAAAATCAGACGAGAGGCAGGCAAACAGGAAGGGTCCAGGAATCAGTCTGAATCAGATACAGGAGTAAGTCCAAACAGGGAGGCAGATCAGACGAGGGGCAGGCAAACAGGCAGGGTCCAGAGATCAGGCAGAATCGGATACAGGAGTCAAAACTAAAGCAGGTAACAACTGCTGGAAATTCAGGGTGAACACTAAACAATCTGTCAGGGAACTGAGAGCTAAAGTAGTTATATAAAGAGTGGAGGCTGATTAGGAGAGTGGCTGCAGGTGAGTTGGGAAAAAGCAGGTGAAGGGAATGAACTTATTACAAGCGGGGCAGGACAGAATCTGAAATGAAAAGATATGTTAGATGATGGTGAAGCAAACATTAAAAAAAAACAAATGGACGGAATAATTAATTGTCAGATGATCTGACATAGGAGGCTAAACGTAAAATTTAAAAGGAAGTTATAACAGACAAACAAGCATTTACGGACAATCTTGAAAGACAGATAGATGGTGTCCCTAGAAAAGGGGAACAAGCAGTGAAATTTTAAACAGACCATCAAGAAGACTAGAAGCTAACATACAGGAAGCAGGAAGTTGTTCTAGATATTTGTACCCACCCACCAACCAGAAGTAAAAAAATAGGAGCTATCAAGACTTTAAAGAATAGAAAAGCCCCTGACCAAGACAACCTGAATGCTTAGCTGTTCAAGATGCACCCTGTACTTTCAGCTGAATTTCTACAACCGCTCTTTGACCTAATCTGGACAAACGATGACTGGACAAAAGAATAATTGTTAATATCCTGAAAAAATGCTCCCTGACAGACTGGTAACTGGCGATGAATTACGCTTGTATCAATTCCTAGTAAGATACCAGGAGAAATCATTATCCAACAGTGCAGGGGACCAACAGCTTTGCAATGGAGAAGATAGAGGATGCATAGAGCAAATATTTGCACTCCGTAATAAAATGAGCAATGCATAGAATGCAGAGGTGGCTTTAGATCGATTTCATTGACTCTGAGAAGGCCTTTGATAGCTTTCATAGGGTCAGCTTATGGAAAATACTAAGGGCTTGGGTTTTGTTAGTAAGGGTTGTTAAATACCTTACCAAACTATCTGTCTTCCACACAGAAATCCTACAGTGAATTCTGAATTTGGCTAAATATTTCAAATGAAGAACTATTGAGTAAATGGTAAGAAGAGAGCGTGGATCCTGTAGGAGCCAAATGATGCTTTGGGTCTCCTGGGGATAAGTGGCCACCAGGTATCAACAGGAACCAATTGTAGGTTGGGTCGGGTTTCCACCCGGAAGAATCAACAGTTTTTTACCATTGATCATGGAACGCTGAACACCGAATATTGTGATGTTCAATGTTTACTATTGGATGGGTTGAATGGAAAATAAACAGAACATTCAAGCAAAAGGTTGGCGTTTCAGATTTTTAATTAAGGAAGCGCATCAACGCGTCAATCACTCAAGTCCAATGCATTGGTTGCAGAAGAGGAAGAACATTTGACTGCTTTGATCTGCTTGATGAAATCTGTTGTCGTTTGGGATTTGAACATGGAGAAGCGTGTTGTGGACGAGGACGTGGCATTGGGTGTGAGCCATAGTGAAACACCTTCTGGCAAATGAGTGGTCAAACTTTTCTCTAAAGCACTCACTGACAAGTTGGACAGATTGTGAACTGGTAGAAAAGCTAAGCTGAATATGGCTAGCAAGTCAAGACAAATGAAAGAGCTGCGCTTGTGGTCCACATGACAGCCTTGAAGGAGTTTCATGCATAGGAGAAACAGGAACAGGAGATACAGAGGGAAAAGGGACACCTCCAGCTGTAAAGTGAGTGAGCTGCCTCTACTGCTGAGTTGGAAGTTTTGCAGGCTTCAGATGGACACGGTGTGTTTCAGGTCCGTCCGGATGGCAGGAACTCTTATTTTAAACAGCCAAGAGGACATTGGAATGAGATGAAAATCAAATCTTAACCCTACGGCAAAGAAATGAGCCAGCTGCTTGGAAAAGAACACAAGAGGATTGGCTTTGCCACCAAGCAAACAGCAGGCTGTGGATGTCAAACTAAAGCAAACTGAAAGGCACAGGTCCAGGGTGTTAAAACAATGCTGATCTACGTTATCAAAAGCAGGTGGAACAAGCACAAGTATTACAACCTGGAACAACAACTGCTTTGGAAAAGCAACATAATTAGAATATGCAATTTACCCACAACAGGATCAAACTCCAACTGGAGATATTGTCACCCTTATGCACAAGCAACATGAAATTACAGCTGCCTTTGTTCACTAACATCGCTTAATGTCTTTGCCAACACAAGACATTCCCATATTTGATGGAGATCCATTTCAGTGCAGAACTTCTATTAAAGCATTTCAACAAGGGGTTGAGGAAAAAGCTGGCAAAGTTGATCGCTTCTACTATCTGGACCAGTTTAGAAGAGGACAGCCAAAGGAATTGGTGCAGCTGCCAGCACATGGCTCCTGAACGCGGTTCCATCATGGTAAAGGGTCTGCTTCAAGACCACTTCAGAAATGAGTTTAACATTTAAACTGCATATATTGAAAAGGCTTGAGCTTTGCCAACCATAAAGTCTGAGGATGTCAAGGCTTTTTAATCTATAATGCTTTATTCTTGCGTGGATGTTGTAATGTGATGGAAGAGCTTCATTACATGCAGGAACCGGCAATATGAGAATGGTTATTTCAAAGTTGCCTTATAAACTAAAAAAGAAATGGCAACATAGAGCTCATGACATTATGGAAAGATCTGAAAGTAAGGCTCACCTCAGCAACATAGTTGAATATTTGGAGAAGCCTGTGAGAATTCTGTCACATCTAATCTTTGGAGCCATTCAGGATGTACTGCAGCTGGTTGAAATCCCACCAGAAAGTTTAATCTACAGTCAGAGAACAGAGGAAAAGGAAGTAGTTTTGTTACTGCTGTAACACCAATGGATTCCTGTGAGGAGAAAACGAGGACAAAAGTCGAGAAGAAACAGGGAAGCTTGTGCTGTCATTGCTGTTCACACGCTCATCTCTTGAAGAAGTGTCATCAATTTAACCGCAAAGAAGCACAGAAGACAATCCATCTAATTCTCCTCAATCCTCAGACATGTGGTCGCACAAGGGCCGCAAACCATTGATGCAACTCTCCAATTATTCTGATGCAGATCAAGTCCACCAAGAGGCAGGAGATCATGACTTCAGCCTTGTTGGACCCTGGTTCCACAGCCACAGGACCTAATGCAGAGGTTAAACATTACAGGAAAAGGAATGGGACAAGAAAAGGTTGTTTCATCATACTCCTCATCAGGGATGGAGGTTACTGGAAGTTCCATTCCTTACCAGTGGTCCTCACACAGAAGCAGATGCCAGTCATTACAGGCCACATCGCCACTGCTGCAGATCTGAAAAGGTGGTCTTATTTGTCCAAGTTTCACATTCCCAGCATTAAGACTAATGTTGATGTGTTGATAGGAATCAAAGTTCCCAAGTTATTGGAATCATTGGAAATTGTCCATAGCTGTGGAGATGGCCCATACGCTATAAGAACAGTGTTGGTATGGGTTATTAATGGTCCTTTAAGTGGAAATGACAGAAAGGATGGAACCTCCTTCTGTTGTAGTGAATAGGATACTGCTTGAAATTGCCGGTGAAGAAACCTGATGTCAATCTGCCAAACAACTTTGCAGTGGCCAAGCCAAGGAAGCTTGGATTGAGGAGGAGATTTGTGAATAACTCAATCTTTCACCAGAAGGTGATGCAGATCAGGTACCCGAGGAGTAGTTGCTTTGCAGAAGGGGAAAAGTGTGCTACAGTCCACACCGCAGTGTGTATCATCCCAGAGAAGGGTCTTTATGAATGGTGTTTGATTGTGGAGCTAGATTAAATGGAGTGCCACGGAATGGCAAACTACTCCAAGGTCCTAATCTCACCAGTTCTTTGCCTGGAGTTCCCATCCGTTTCAGGCAGGAGCCTGTGGTAATAATGGGAGACATACAGGCTCTGTTCCATCAGGTGAAAGTTTAAGAACAGGACAGGGACTTTCTTGGCTTTCTTTGGTGGCCAGAAGGTGACTTCCAGGGGATAGCTCAGGGATAAATTAGTGGATTTGTTTGGAGCAGTTTCATCACCAAGCTGCGATAGTTATGTACAGCGGATGACAACAGCAGTGACTTTTCTGCTGAAACTATGCGAGCTGTTAAGCAAAACTTTTATGTGGATGACTGCTTGATGAGATTGGGCTCAGAGATGGAGGCTATACAAATGAGTAGGGGTTAACTGCTCTTTGTAAAAGAGGTGGTTTCATTTTGGACAAGTGGCTCAGCAATAGTTGGGCAGCGTTGCAGACAATTCCAGAACAACGGGCTGAGGATTTAAAGGAGCTGAGCCTGGACAGAGATGATCTTCCAATGGAGAGAGCTTCAGGTCTGCTTCAGGTCTGGTGCATTGAGTCAGATCATTTAAAGTTCAAGATGGGACTGAAGCAGCAGTCTCTAACCAGACGAGGTTTGCTGTCCACACTCAGATCAGTGTGTGACCCTTTGGGCATTCTGGCACCTGCGTACAACACCCACTCTTCACACCTTAAAATGTTCAATGTATAATGACCAAAACACTGAAACTGGTGTACTAATCTTTGCCTTCCTTTAATTATAGTGTTAAAAAAATAACTATAATTTCATGCACTTGTGTCCCATCTGACAGCCCTCCGCCTCCTCCACCTCAGGCATGCATCAGTGAATTCGCTGATATTCAGTCAGTCAATAGATTTGTTAATGCCGTAAATTCGACAAAACACTTGAGCTTGAACATAACCTATGATACCTCCATTTTATCTATTCATATTCAAGCAATATTCACTGCACTGGTAAAATTTTACATAGAAATACAACAAAACACTGAAAATAAGAAAAAGTTTATATTATACAGTAGGTATTTATCTTGACTTAATTTTATTTGCATCAATGTGGTTGTTGTGACTGGGAATTTCTTCAATGTCTGAAATAATTTCTGCGTACAATCTGATGTAAGTAGTTCTTCTACTTATCCTTCAAATGTTTCCTCATGTTGAAGGATAAGTAGAAGAACTTTCCTATTTAATCCCTTTGGGGATTAGCTCAGGGAAGTTGGAAATTTGACACTTATAAACACATCACTCACATGTAGGCCAGAGCAGCGGATATTTGAGTGTTTGCTACATGTAATTCCATTTTTTTTGTTTGCAGTGTTATTCGCATCAGCAGGAATGGCTGGCACACACTCATGAACTTCTTATTCCACACGGGGCTGACGTTTGGAGTTTTTGCAGGGGGGATCAATCAGATCAACTTACCTTTTGTGTGTCAAATTGTAAGTACTTTTTTTCTTACTCTCTCAACACAATTCTGCCTCAAACAGTACAGTGCAGTGTCTATAAACTCCAGTGGACAGAACCAGAGGAAACCTACAACACGTGCATAAATATCATAATTATATGTATACATTCCATTCTAAATGTGTACTGTAAAAATCTTGTACATGATATGGCTATGCAGAACCAACATGCATCACTCAGTCAGACAAAAATAAAACTTAGTCCTACATCGACCAGTAGTTGCATTCTAGCCAGAAGTGGATAAAGAATTAAATATAATCAACATATCAATCAATCAATCAATCAATCAATCAATCAATACATCTTTATTTGTAAAGCCCTTAATCATATCATCAGACATTTCAAAGCACTTTAACAGACAGAAACCCAACAAAACCCTCCAGAGCATAAGCGACAGTGGCAGTAAAAAACTCCCTCATTGAGGAAGAAACTCCAGGCAGGACCTAGACTCTGGAGGGCAGTCAACCGCCTTGACCAGTTGGGTTGGACAGGGAATAGAATGGGGATAGAGACAGGGCAAGGAAAAGAGAGCCAGAGAGAGAGGCCAGATTGAACTTCCAATCCAAACTGTGCTGTAGTTGCTGAAGTGGGGGTGGGATTTCCAGGCCTTTTGATTTCCTGTCTTCTATACTTGTTCCCCATCTATCGAGCAGAAGCACATAGCCGATCTTGCAAGCATGAGAAGGGTCAGTGTATTGTGTGCAAAGAAAGAGGAATAACAGAAGCTCCTAAAGTAATTTAAAGTAACTCCCTTTAACTGGAGAGATGATAAATACCCTCAGCAGTGTAGGCCTGTAGCAGTTTATCTGGTGGAATCTGTGTAGTTTTAAATTGTAGGCTCTATCAAAGAGGAGAGTTCTTAGTCAACTCTTAAATAAGCTAATATATCTATTCGTCCGTGCAGCAATGCAAAAATAATAAATTGTGATTTAGTGGACATAATGTAATGGTGAATGGGTTCATTTCGTGGAACATACATGTATTCAATCAAACAGCACAAAAGTAATTTGAAACGCATGTTGTGGGAGGTGACCATGTGTCATCTGTGGAATATTTGATAATAATCCCTTCTGTGGAATGAATATTACAAATAGCGGGATAATAATTTTAGTCAGGTCCTGTGACTGTTCACATCAGTAAAGTATGACTTTAAGATGGTTACTGACAGTATCCCAGGTAAAACTCATCATGCTCTTTATCTGCGTTAGGTTGGGATAGTCCTCCACTATGCTTCTTTGTCTACCATGTTGTGGCTGACATTTACTGCCAGAAACCTCTGTAAAGACGTAACTAAAGAACCACTTCAAACCAAGGACAGGACTGGGCTGGCACAGACTCGCACCAAACCAACAGTGCTCAGGTAAATTAAGTGACAGATGTACGTGTGCACAGGAGGCTGGGCAATGTTCAGATTTGAGTGACTTCCACATAAGGTCTTAGATTGGATACATTATTCATGAGAACTGAGCTAAATTCATGTGACTTCTCATGTACTGAGGGATCAGCCATCACCAGAAACACAAGTAATTGAAATGATCCTTCACCATCATCATCATCATGTTTACCCTATGGTGTCAACAGCAGCCATGAGGTGCTAATGCTGGAAGCGCTAATCCAGCAGTTGCAAGAAGTCCGTTTCTTCCATCATGGTTCCTCTTGCTTGCTTCACATCTACAGCAAACACCTTTTCTGCTGTGTCTCACATTCTCGTCAGAGTAAGCAAGGGAAGCCGCGCCTGTTTCTGAATAAATCTTTAAATGAGTCATTTGTTTATTGCCACTGACCTATTGGCAATTAACAGAGATGTGGAAGAGATGCAGAAATCCGGGGCAAGCCGGATCTGGGCTGAGTGCTGCTGTAGACACAGGAGATGAGAGTTAGCAATCTTTCACTGAAAAGGCAAGAGACAAAGGGTCAGAGTTGTTTGGCTTAGACTGACTGCCACAGAATCTACCATCCAGCAAGGAGTAGAGGTTGAATCTGGGTTCTTATAGTTGAGGTCATTGTTGATTTGATTGCAGTTGCAACCTAGCTCCTGCACACCTGAAGATACTCCTGTAATAAAGGGACAGGTAGTGTGAGTACAGAATGAGGCAGGGAACTTGAGGCAAACAGGACTGGGATTGACAATGGACTCAATCCAAAATGGGCTGATGAATCAAGCGGGCAGATTCTTTGATTCCACCTTGAGGATTTGGAATGTTCTTGGAGCTGAGCCATACCTTCTTTCCACCAGTGTATTTGGCAGCGGGGGTACTGTGCCTATTTGCCTGTCTCTGCATCTGGGTGGAGGAACAGTGTAGAACAGTCCTGGTCTGTCTCCAGATTTTAAGACAGCACTGCATAGGGCCTGGATGGAGGGGACTGCTAGCTCCTGTTCCTGTGCAGGAAGTAACTATGATAACCAAAGGAACAGAGGAAGAGAGACATACCAGATGAGGCGTTGGGAAGAATATCATTGGATGGATGGAATGAGGTGACAGCAGAGCACTGTCTCTATTTCCTGATTGGTTCTTTCAGTCTGGCTGGTGGTGTGTGGAAAGGCTGCTGGTGCTCCCAGGGTGAATCTAAAAGCTCTCCAGACTTTGGAAGAAAACTGGGACATGGACTCTGAAAACATTCTGGACCAGGAGGTTGGCAGTGACCCTAGCTGAGGGAAATTTGGACAGGGGTATAAAGTGAGCAGCTTTAGAAAATTAATTGAAAATGGTGAGAATGACTGTACTGCACCGTTTGATGGGGTGACACTGGTGACAAAATCTAGAAGCGTGTGTGACCAGAGATGACCAGGCATAGTTGAGCGGTGGAGGAGACTAGAGTTAGGCTTATTAGACATCTTACATTGTACACAGACAGGACAGGGAGTGATGAATGGCTGGGTCCATCGTGGCTGACAATGGAAGTGGACCCTGGCTTTCCAGGGTCCGTTCTGGCCCTCTCTTTCCTCTGCTCCTGGAGACAACCATCGATCCGGATGGCGAGGGCAACAAGTGAATCAAGGTCAGGTAGGGGGTCTCGGGCCACCAACTCAGAGAGTTGATCAGAGAGAGGTCAGAGAATCCATTGTAGAATCTGTTGAAAAGGTAGGCAGCATTCCAGTCACTCTGGAGAAGATGGAATAATCAGTTACACTTACCTGTCTCCCAGGAATGATATGATTGAAGACTTTGCTGAATTTGGCAGAAGAAAGCCACACTGAAAAGCAGATGAGTGACGTCCTAACCCGCTCTGGTGCCCCAGTCTCATGCTCTCAGGAAAATAATGTGTGTCACAAGGGACTGCTCAGTAGGGTAACCTGAGGGCCACTGTTCGAAGTTGAGGGAGCACTGAACCAGGAAAGGCTGACAGATACCTGGAGCCCTAGAACAGCGTTCTGGAGGCAGCATGAAGGTCTCAGAAACTGTAGGTGTCCAAAAGGATGGGTGAAGAACAGTGGCAGTAGCTGGCCAGTTTGGGGGAGTTACAGTGAGTCTCATGAGTTGTTACTTGAGAACCCCCATGTCACGTTCATGATGAACAGCCATTGCCTGCACAGCCTCTGCCAAAATGGTAAGTTTTTGACCAAAGTGTTGGGTCATGTCAACTTGTGTTGATGGCTCTGGCTGAGATGGGTCACTGTTGGTTGTGATGAACTCAAAAGCACGAGCATGAGAGTAGGTACAGATTTGAATTTTGGATATACAGTAATTAAAGAAAAAATTCAAAAACCAAGTACATAGTCCAAACAGGCAAACAAATCCAATGAGGAACAGGCAAGAGACAGAGTCCAGGGATCAGGCAAATTCGATACAGAAGAGTCAGGCACGTAAGTGGAATAAAAGAAAGTAGGATAAAAGCTTGAAACTGAGCACTGAGTAGGGTGTATACAGTATATATATAGGGTGCAGATTGATTGGGAGATGTGTTGCGGGTGGCTAAGGAAACACAGGTGAAGGGGATGAGCTTGATTGAATGCAGGTAGGCGAGGAAGTCTCTGAAATGACCGGAGATTTTAATACTTGGAAGCCACTCAAACTGAATAAAATTAAAAATACACTTAGAGGTTAACAAAAGTCATGACACTGTTCCATCCTTGCAGACAGCATTGTGTCTGATCTTACCATCTCTTGATCTATGTCAATAATATGGGGGAATAGGATTGTGGTTTTAAAGACTGCTCCAGCAAGTGGCAAATCTTAAAACCACTGATTGTTATGTATGACACCATAATTTCACTGTCAGCCTCATCATTTACCCTTCAACATCCATTGTCCAGAATTCATACTGACTTTTATCATTTTTCTGTGTAGATTTTATCTGGTAAGTGATGGAATCCCACTCATTATTGTGGGAGTTACAGCAGCGTTTGGTATGGAAAGCTACGGCAGCAGAGATGACGCTTTGTAGTAAGTTCTCACGTTTTCTTTCCAATCATGTTTTCAATCATAATTACATGAAACATATTGATGTTTATGTCTCTTTATGTCTTCTATAGTTGCTGGATGGCATGGGAGCCAAGCCTGGGAGGCTTCTATGCCCCTGTGAGTCTTCTGGTCTTCATTGTGTTTGTATACTTTTTGTGCACCTACATTCAGCTAAAACGTCACCCAGAGAGGAAGTATGAACTGCAACTTCTGAGTGAGGAACAGCAGCAATCATCCAGTGAGGCAAATCACCACTTCCACACTGACTCTGGGGGTGCTTCTGGGTCAACTGTAGACTGTCCAACTTTTGCAACTGGAGTATCAGTTCTGGCCAATGAACATTCATTTAAATCTCAGCTCCGGGCCACGGCCTTTACTCTGTTTCTGTTCCTTGCTACCTGGGCTTCAGCAGCGCTGGCAGTATCACTAGGACATTTCCTGGATATGATTTTCAGCTGTCTTTATGGGGCTTTTTGTGTCACTCTTGGACTTTTTCTTCTCATCCAACACTGTGCCAAACGTGATGATGTGTGGCATCACTGGTGGGCTTGTTGTCCGTCCAAGTCCCAGACCAGGTCCAAGACCAAAACAGAGGATGGTAATGTAGATGGACAGAACAAGAGTCCAGATCTCCATCAGCCACACTGTCACTTGAGCTCCCCATGCTCAGGGAAGCAGCCGCTCCTCTCTCCTCACCTTATACAGAGTACTTACACCAAAATAACACCAACTTCCCAGAGCCCTACACTCAATCACACAGGTCCCTGTTGTGTGGCCATGGTGGTTCCTGTTACTCCAAACCCCATCTCTCCTCACAACGAGCCAATGCCATCACAACTTCCACAGTCGCTTTCTGATGAGCTTCCTCGTCCTCCTCTGCCTCTTCAGAGCTGTATTACCAACAGAGCAAAGTCACACTCCTTCAACCGCCCACGCCCATGCCTTTGGGACTACCGTTCTCACATGACGTCCACTAGTATGGATGGAACAACTCACAACTCCCACATGGACAGCCCTCATGCTTCACACCACCTCGAAGGTTCACTGGTTTCCACCAGCCCACACCTAGACATCCAGATTCCTTGCCCCAGCCCTCACTTGGATAAGCAGTTGACCTCCTGCCACAGTTTACAACGTCAGACCTCCTGTCACAGCGCGCAAGATTCAATGACACCCTGCCACAGTCAAGCGCACAATCTGAATGACAGCATTACTTCTTGTCACAGCCTCCTCCTGCCGTCTCAGGGGGTACATGCCTGCCAGTGGCACTTGTACAGCTCAGCCGATCACTCTTCTCCTACAGGCTGCTGTGAGAAACCCAGCCCATTAAGCTTACATTATCAGCAAGACCACGACTCTTACAGCTGCATGTCAAAAACAATAGACGATGAAAAATATAATGTTAGTGTGGATAGAGAACCACAGGGTTTTCCAAGAAACACCCTGCCTCGGCAGCATGCCACTGTCAGTCGGCGGGGTACCATCGGCCGAAACAGGAGCCTTCAGGAAGATGGCCTGTTTTGTTCAGACGCCACAGGAAACATACGAACCGGCCCTTGGAAGAACGAAACCACTGTGTAGTTTTTATGCTTATACTTTTAAGACCTTCAAGCTGTCCTGTAACTTAATTATTCCCCTAAGTGTTTAAGTCTCAATGCCTTCAACTTTGCCCTTGACCCGTGGGTTGAGTTGTCAGTGAGGCCTTGAATCTCAATGACATTTCAGAGCCCTTTATATATAGGAAGGATTATTGAAATCCAGGGCTTGTAAGGAATGGCTCTTTGGGCCAACGCGGGTGAGTAGTTGGCACATTTAGATAGATATGTCCAACCCATCTATCCAAAATTGGAAGACTGTCCAAATGGTCAATCCTTATCTTGAAAGGACTAAAACCTGTTTAGACAATCAGATGTGAGATTTATAAAATTGCAATGGGCCACCCAAAACAGATCCTGATGGCAACAATCCACTGCAGTCAGCCAATACATTAACGGAATTTGCTCCAGCCTGATTCAGATACGCAGTTGAATGTATTTGAAATCACATTCTAACACTGTCAGCTCAATATGATGTCAAACTGAGTATGCTGTGTTTCAACACTGGGTTTTATTTTGTGTGAAATGCCTGGATTAGTTTTGCATTAGCAATGATTTTTGAGCATGCACCATGAATTGACTGCACATATTCATGTGTTCCAAGAATGCTTTGCATATCCTCAGCCTCTGGTTGGTGACTGTAAGGCAGACCCTTGAAGCACTAGTATGTTGTTTTTTCAAATCTTCAAAATTCATTTATGACTATTTTTAATGTTAAGATTTGTAGAACTGTGTAAAATTTGATGCTCGACAGCAGTTGGGCCTTCAGGACAAGGCATGCACTACATGTAGGTGGGTAGTAACGCAATGTGTCAGAATGAGATTTCAAACACAGTTCAATTGAAGTTTTTTTTAACAAATGCTTTATTGGGATCTAAGTTTCAGGCTGGGAAGCATGGCGGTGCAGTGAGAAGCGTTGTTGCCTCACAACGAGAACGTTGAGGGTTCAAACCCATTTGGGTGTCTTCTGTGTGGACTCTTGTTCTCCGTGTGTCTGTGTGGGTTCTCTGGTTCCTCCAGCTTCATTCACCACCAACAAAATGCAGTATACTGGAGGTGAAGTCGTGGCTCTTAATGGCCCATAGGCATGGATGTGTGTGTTTGGTTATTTGTCTTTCATATGGCCCTGGGAACAAGGTGTAACTCAACTTAATGTCAGCTGGGAGAGGCTCCAGCCCCCCTGTGACTCAAAACAAGATAAGAAGTTAAGAAAATGAATGAATGAGTGATGTTTCTAGTTGAAGAGCAGATGTTGGACAGTCCCTTACAGCCGTGGAGACACCCTCTGTCATCCTGGCCTGTGTGTGTCCACCGACTCTACGGTTGCTCTTCTCCCCACTGTGCTGTCTTTACACACTGGCTCTATTTCCCCTACAGCAGCTTGTGTCTCTGAAGCATAAAATTTACTTGTGAATACATTAAGAAGCTGACAGAATGGGTATGAAATTGGATTGTGGTTCACAAATACTATGTTTAAAAAATCTGTTGATCTGCAAAGGCATTTTTTTTCACAATGACATCAGCAGTTAAAACTTCTATGCTGCGAGATGGATGGATTGATATTAGGCATTGAAAACTACCAGTAGTGATGAAACCGTATTCCTGCGCTGCTTCAAAATGTTAGATACCATCTAAATGAGCTGCACAAGTGCATTTATACTGGTAACACATGCAAAATGTCAAGAAAACACAGCTGAAGTATATTATTAACATAGCTGCTGCAGACACATGGACAGGTTAAAACTGTAAAATAGCCATGGCAGAACTGCGTCCATAGCACCCATTAGAGTTTTTACTTATTTTATTTATAATTAGTTTATCATTCACTAAAACACTAAACCAAAATGAATAAAGATCATAAATACCTGCTGCCATTCAGGAGAAACAATTCATTGATCATATCAACATCTACACACCATTGATGTTAACTTTTATGCAATGAAAGTCAAAGGTACACCTTTAACAGCTTTGATTGGCCATTTTACAAAGATTTATATTCAATGATATTGTTCTGTTAATAATGGCTACAACTTGTATAGTTTTACGTGAGTGGTTACACATATGGAACACTTTTGAATTCTTGTGAATGTGTTTTTTATGTGTGCAACTGTGCATGGGTAGGTACATACAAATGTGGCGTGTTTGTTCTACATGTATTTAATATAAGGTTATCCTTGCAGAATTTTACATTTATGAATATCTTGGCAAATATTAATACAAAGCCTATGAATACTTTCTAATGAAGACACTATGTATGCTGCCAAATCAAGTCAAACAGACTTCGCTGACTAATATTGCACTATGTACTATAGCACCCTCACTTGGTGAGATAATTCCAAAAAATGCAATGTGCTACAAAGCACAACCTTTACATATAGTGCCAAAATGATGTGCCAGTGTTCACTGTGATAAGAAAGTGCATGTGTCTCATGCTCAGTGAGACTTCAGACATCATACACAGGTGGAAGCAAATGGTTCAACCCCATTGTATCTAATTTATTGGGTAAAAACCCCAAATGTTCTCTCTAATGATCCAGCCCGTAATGACCAGCTCTTTGTAGAGACCCTTTAGATTCCATGACCTGCTGCAAACATCATAGAATTTAAAAAAATCAATGTTCTTGAGATATCTTACATCGTTCCTCGTGGTAAAGTCCTCATTCCCGAAATATTCCCAGTGATAGCTGCTGCAACTGCTTTCTTCAAATCCCACCACAGATATTCCTGGATCCCAGTCAGGCGACTGTGACATCCTCTAGAACGGTGTTTTTCAACCTTTCTTCAGCTCGCTAGCTTTTCACCACAACCCAAGCACAACAGGGTTGGAGTCGTTGTATCAAAGGTGAAAGTAAATGTGAAAGAGAGATAGCTTTGGCTGTGTTGCCTCCAGCTCACCGTCTTTGCTTTCTTTTGAACGCCACTCAGACTCTTGTTCAGTGTCCAGTTGAGTTAGCCATTTTCCTTTTGAAAAACCTTCCTATCACCGTCACCTCCAGCTTTTGTATGCATCACTAATTCTCTTGTCAAAAACAGTACAGTTAACTACCTACTGCCACCAACATCCTGAGACAGTATGAGAGAGTACTGTAATCACAAGACTGCCACTCACTAGAAACTAGATTGCAGCACAGACAATCAACAACAGCATTTTTTAGACCAATTAAGTGAAATTGGATCATTTCCCATGGCACACACTTGTTTGCAGTGGCACACTGGTTAAAAAAAGCCACTGCTCTAGTTGCAGTACATCTCCTGGAACCAAGCCTTAGTGGCCTCTGAGGTCTGCTTGGCGACGTTCTTTTGGAACATCCAGTGATATCCAAGCTTCATCTTCCTCACAGATTTTTCTTCTAACATTTCCTGATCCTTCATGGACTCTGTAGCTTACCAGTGGACCAGGAAGCAAAGCAGCCCAAAAGTGTCACCGAGCATTCACCACGCTTCACTGTAGGATGGAGGTTCATCAGCATCAGCCTCATTCCTCCTCCTCCAATCACTGATCCAGATATTGTGTACACACAGAAATGTATACACCCTTTAGCAGCTGATAACTAAATTGTTTATGGTTTTCTTGCAGAGTAAATGCATTGAAGTCAATGATGGCAAGTAGACTACCCTAAATGCTACTGGAAGTATGAAAATACAGTCGAAGTGCAGGAGTTCCAAAAAGAACCACTGACACAAGTTACCGTCACTTGGATTAGAGATCAATTTGAAGATGATGGAACTGTTCAGAACATCCACAAGAAGCGTTGTGGACACAGACATCAATGAACCCCACAAAGGAAGAAAGATTTCTGGAAACATTTCAGCAAAGTCCAAGAAAGTTCTTGCGGTGAGCTTGTCGTGAGGACGGGACTCCCTTCTAAATTGTCTTTGCACTTCAACTGAATTTTCACACTTCCAGCAGCATTTTAGAATTAATTTACTTGTTTTGAACTGTAGTCTGACTGCCATTACGGACATCAAGGCGTTCAACCTGCAAAAAATCCACAAACAATTCAGTAATCAGCTGCTAAGGGGTGTATGCATTTTTTGAGACACCCTATATTTTGCATGTAATACTATTTATGTTACGGGGCTACAATAGTCTTGCTTCCAGCTGTTGTTTGAGGGATCACCCAAACTTAAACTCAGGTTTTAAAAGATCATTAGCTTTCTAGTCGTTCACAAACTTCCACCTTTTCTCCCGTGAGTTCTCTCACAAGACAGCAACAGTTAGGTTAGGAGGATCTCTCTACAAATCAGGTTTATTTTCATATAAGCAGATAGTCCAAGCTGAAGTCAGTGAAGCTGACTGTGAAATATAATTCTTTCTTTGGGAATCACAGTTTGACTAAATAATCTCAATTTAAAGTCCAGCTCTTCATTGTTTCTTTTTGTTTTTTCTCCAGAACTTTGAATCCCATTGCATGGTCTACATTAACAAATTCAAGCTAATTTCACTTCACAACAACTAAAACACTTGAGGAGGATTATATTTTTTGAACACAAAATAGTATATTTTTACCACATAAAAACATTTTATACAAACATGAAAATTATATTTACGAACTATTATCATGCAAAAAAGAAGAGAACAAAACTACATTCTGTGCTATTATCTACAGCACATGAGGACCAAATACACTCCAGCATTTACCACCATCGTCACTGGGCTCAAAATGTCTTTTTTTCTAAATGTCTTTATTGCCTTTGAAACATAGTCACAGAAAGAACTTGTGAGATTACGGATTATTTTGTCAAACTCTGGGTTAAACTTTACAGTGACACACGTGGAACCGGTGGCATAAATCTTTTTAGTAGTCAGATAAGACTGATCAGTTGAGATTGAAGTGGGGTGACCCGTATCACTGTTGTAGGTTAAACATGAATGGCCAGTGTGTGTCAACACGTATGACGTGGTGTCCATCAGAGGACACCCTGAGCCTGATGTTCATGACGGTCTACATGTGTCCCAGTGTGGCCACGGCTTTAAGCAGGAATCACTGGGGGCTGCGTTCCAAACATGGAAACATTTCATGTGTTATTTTTGATCTCACTTCTATTGTGGATTTTCTCAACAGTGTAATCAAAGTGGCACATTGTAAGACAAAGAGAATACAAGTACGAGCACTGTATGTTGTCTGCACTAAAAATAAAGATTTACTGTGACACACCAAGTGAGCCATTGTTTCTACAGGCTGTGGCTGTCAGAGACCATCCTTGGGCCGTGCCCTTTGTGTCTTTCTTATATTAGTGCTGATATAGTGTCTGCCAACTCTTCAACGCCACAAACCACAAAGCAGGAGTCATCAGAGGATCATCAAGAGCTTTCCATCAATCACCATCACCATTTCAGTTTCCCATTTTATTTTCAAATACTTTATTGCAGCACTAGATTTTTTTGGGCTCAGTGGCTCAACCAAACCATTTATAGAGCAGCAGTGACTAGAAACATGCAAACTACTGGAAATGTTTAATGCATTAACTCACAATACCTTTATGTTGTAAGGTTCACTTTCACACCACCTGCTGACTCACTGAATCAGCTTTCATGTTTAATATTAAAAATGATGTTACACTGCAGATATTACATTCAAGGTTCAGGAAATGACAAACGTCTCACACACACTGGATGTGGGCATTGTGTTACTATAAGCAACTACTGTATGTGTGCACAGTTGGGGGGGTAGGAGGCACATTATGAAATGGAGGTAAAGATATTTCTTCAGGATAATTTCCCTCAATAAAAAAAATATTCGTCTTAAAGGTTGGATTGTTTTATTGATATGGTTTAAAGGTGAATGTTAATCACACAATCTGTATTCACACACAGTCCATAATGAGGAATTCATCAGTTTGTTCTGATTTAGAGCTACGGTCGTGTCAATCAGTATTATCTGTGCAGAGATCAGCCTTCAGTTGGTTCCTGCGTATCTCTCAGCATCTCTGAAAGGCTTCATGTAGAGGTCTCCCCATCCATCCCATCCCCCACTCAGTGCTCTTCTCCACAGCCACGGGCCACTGGTCTGAACCACTCCAGCGCAGAGAAGTCATAAAAATGAAGCAGACATCTCTGATGTGAACATGACCTATTTTGAGGCCCTGCAGAACCCTGCAGACCTGGCTGTCTCCCTGCTGCACTGGCCCATCGCCTGCTGCCTGAACTGGGCAGCTGTGGCTCAGTGATTGTCTGTTTATCAGGCAGTTGGTAGTTCAATCCCCAGCCCTGACCCCCCCATGTTAAAGTATAGTTCAGCAAGATGCTGAACCCCAAAGTCCTCCCCACCACAGCATGAATGTTCGCATTAAAGGGTGAACGCAGTTATTGTAAAGCAGTCCGACTGACTAGAAAAGTGCTGCACAAGTAAAAGTTCACATTCACGACTTGCCTGTTATATCCAAACTGACAGATCCCTGCTCTTATTATTTATAAGGAATTATTTAGACTTCTGAAGGAATTTCCGATTCTTGTGTTTCACCGTCTTACCTCTGGATATGTTTCTGTTACCTAGATTACAAAATAAATAATCTCAGTCTAGGTGGGCACATAGGTTCATTGTTCATTCATTTTCAGATTATTAATTATGAAAAATACAAAGGGGGTAATAATCAGTTGCTCTTTTTGACACTTGTTCTGCCAATTTGCATCAGACCCTCAAGAGGCAGCAATGAGCCGATCTTACACTCAGAGACCAGCGTTCTTGTTCTCTGGCCAGATTTTTATCAAGCAAGTAAATATCAAAATACAAAATCAATATAAAATATTGAGCGAGCATGAAAAGTGTAAAATCAGACATTTGTCACAAAAATATGCATCCAAATTTCAATATAAAACACACACATATAAATCTCCAAACTCTAACTGACCACAACTCTCCATTAAACAACCGCATTCTGAATGGAGTCTGATCGCCTTATATCGTGGTCAAAACTCGCAGCACAAGCCGAACCACGTCCTCAATCAGTCACGAGGTATCAGCCGGGCAGCAAGGCTTCGAACCTCATCATTGACAATGAAGCAAGCCTAATCTTGGGTCCGAATCTTGCGCTTCATGACAGAACAATCTGGCCAAGATTGGCCCCAGCGGGCCCCTGCTGTCTCCAGGCTTTTGCTGCCCAAACCAACAGCATGTTCTGTGCCCCGGATTCGGCTGCCGACCGGATGCGGTTGTGAACGGCCGCCACGGCGTGGCTGTCTGCTTCTCCGGCAATCCCAGCTCCTGTTCTGGTGCCAGTGTTGTCTTCATTCCACACTTAGGTGTCCCGGACCCACACCTTCGCCTCCCATACAGGTAAACCTCCAGAGCCTGTTCTCGATTCTGTTTCTGAGTCTGTTTCTGAGTATGTTCCCGAGTCTGTTTCTGAGTCTGTTTCTGAGTATGTTCCCGAGTCTGTTCCTGAGTCTGTTTCTGAGTCTGTTTCTGAGTATGTTCCCGAGTCTGTTTCTGAGTCTGTTTCTGAGTATGTTCCTGAGTCTGTTTCTGAGTCTGTTTCTGAGTATGTTCCCGAGTCTGTTCCTGAGTCTGTTTCTGAGTCTGTTTCTGAGTATGTTCCTGAGTCTGTTCCTGAGTCTGTTTCTGAGTCTGTTTCTGAGTCTGTTCCTGAGTCTGTTTCTGAGTCTGTTCCTGAGTCTGTTCCTGAGTCTGTTTCTGAGTCTGTTCCTGAGCCTGTTCCCCAGTCTGTTCCCAATTCTGTTCCTGAACTTGTTGTTACTGTATGCCAGGTGCTGGGGAACAAAGCAAAAACTTTACCTGCAAATTAAAAATGACATGTGTGTGGTTTATTCTTTTCTACTGTGTGAGCAACAGAGCATAAACATTAGTTTCTTTGAAATTAAAATCTACTTTGTTCGGCGTCGCCAGTTCTAAATATTCCCAGACTTGAGATTTCCTTAATGATGAAGATTTAAGGCGCCATCTAGTGGTCTGCTTTGATAAACATTTCAGAGAAGTGCAACAGAACACTCCTTTGTGGCCTGACAGAGCAATGGGAAGCAAAATGGTATCATCATTCATTCATTCATTCATTTTCCTAACAGCTTCATCCGCTTGTATGGGCTCACGGGGAGCTGGAGCCTATCTTAGCTGAGGGAATGAGGCGGGGGAAACTCCAGGCGTGACGCCAGTGTGCCGTGGAGTTACACAGAGACATACAAACACTCACTCCTACGGGCAATTTGGAACAGCCAATCAACCTGAAGCTCATGTTTCTGGAGGGGGGAGGAAGCCGGAGAACCAGGAAAGAACCCACACAGACATGGGGAGAACATGTTGCGGGACTCGATCCCAGAACCTTGTTATGCAAAATCTACAGTATTCTAGAGAATGTTTGCCTGTGAGAAAAGAAAGAATTGTTTTACAAAATAGGACTGACTGATCACCAGACATCTACGAGGCCAGAGAACGCAGAGCAGCAGTAGTTGTCGGTGTCTTGAGTTTCTTCAATGGGACAGATACAGAGCCACATCCCAGACAGTTTTCATATCAACCCAATGTTCTAGCATGAGTTTAGCAGGCGGAAACCAAAGCAACTTTCCACCTGTAAAGCTCTGTTTTAACAATCGTCAATCAGCCTACAACACCGTCAGGCCTGAGGTCCAACACTTTGATAGGAAGATTATATCTACCTACCACTGCCACTCCTAGTTTTCATTACGACTAACAAGGACACCATGACATGTAGAGTCTATTAGCAAGGCGCTTGAAGTCACAATCTACGTAATTTTTCTGTGAAAGTGCAGTGTGTATGTGGTGCGTTTAACTGACCAGAGTTTCACGCTGACAGACAGATCATCAGTTCTCAGAAGAAAGCAGGACAGCTGAAAATACCCAATAATTTCAAGCATGGCACATAAAGCTGACAACCTTCCCCATGTCATAAAAGTTGTGTTTACTCACTGACTGACATTTAAGATGTGATAGACAAATTGTCATTAATGACATACAGTTTGACTTCGATGAATATCCAACTAGTAATGATACCAATATGGGGAAGCATAGTTGTCGTTTGTCCAATTCTGACTTATGATAATCTGGTTCTCGGCCTCTTCTTTTCATCATGTGAAGGCCTCACCCTCTCATTTCATGACATGCTGTAGAGAAAATGTGTGCCCCACGGTAGCACCTTGAAATACGGGCGTCTCGACATACAAGACATTGATTGGTCCATTTTTTTTTTTCAACATACGAGCAAAAAATTGAGTCAAGAGTGGTGCTTTGGGACACCACCGCTAGTTGGTGGATTGATTCATCAAATAAGACCGTATCTCGTTCCCATGTGCTGTCCGCAAAGACATAGCTTGTGTGTGCTCCTTACTTTGGTTTCTTTTCATATTTTATCATTGTTTACATATAAATTATGCACAGCCAGAGTATAGATGTCTATTTTCTCATAATTTAGGGGATTTGGGGCTTTTTATAAGACAGGAACAGATTACTTATTTTGAATAAGGAAAATTTATTTGAGTCATGAGTAGTTTGACACACAAGCTGAGTCACAAAATGAATTTAACTCGTACCTGAAGGTTCTTTTTTATATATTAACGATTAGTTAAGCCACATTGCACAAAGGCTTTGATTAAAAACTATGGAGTTTTATGCATAATGCTCTAACAGTATGCGTGGTTGTTAGCATAGAGCAAAACTGCATATAATTCAATTGATATGTATTAGGGACACAGTATTTACTTGAGAGTTTTTTAGAAAGCCGTGAGAAGACATTTCATGTATGTTCATAGTTATCTACAGTCCATGTGCCCTTTAGCAGGGACCTGGAACCTGTGATCAATATGAGGTCAAAATGTCACCTTCATTGCCCATGTTTTGGATTGGCACCCACAGGAACCCATGCAGACAGGATCAAATTCACACATTTAGTCGCTGGTCAATTCACCATAACACAAACCCCATTCCCAAAATGTTTGGATGCTGTGTTAAATGCAAGTGAAAATCAAAATGCATGAATTTGCTAATAACATAAACACGTTTGTTTTTTCTTCCCAGTAACCAAGACAGCACACGTCGAAACTGAGACATTTTACTATTTCATGGAAAATAGCTCATTTGGATTATTTTTGCAAAACATTAGTAATTTGATAACAGCAACACATATGAAAATGCTGGAATGGCTGGAAACATAACTAGCACAGATCTGTGCAATGCAAAAGCACTGTTGGGTTCATCTATCTATTTAGAGACACCACTCAGGTCTGCTCGTTAGTCCACCTGAAGATTCAGGAGAAATATCTACACGGCTGAAGATCATGGTATGAGGTTGTATTAGTTACTGTGGTGTGGGAAGCTAACAATCTGTAAAGGCTCCATCAATGCTGAAAACGACATTGGGGTTTTTAGCAACAGATGCTCCCATCCAGGCAGCATCTCTTTCAGGGAAGGCTTTACACATTTCATCAAGACAACATAAAGCACACACAGCATCCATCCAAACAGCATTGGTTCACAGTAGAAGAGCTAAGGGGCTGAACTGGCCTGCCTGTAGTCCAGACCTTTCACCAGCATTACACATTTAGTGCATTAGGAAACCAAATACAATCCATCAAGGAAGGCCCAGGACTAGAGCAAGCAGAATGCTGCATCCAATGAAACAAGACAACATTCTGCCCCCCAAAAATCCAGCAACTCAGCTCCTTCCTTCACAGACAGCCGTCAGAAGTCGTGGTGATGCTACACAACGGTCAACACGACCCAAATTGAGCTCATGTTTTCAAGGCACTGGTAAAATGTCAGTTTCAATATGCAATATGTTGTTTCTGTATTACTGGGAATAAAATGTGACCTTCAGATTTCAAATCACTGCGTTGAGTTTCTGGTAACCAACCATTGCAGCCTTCATCAGATATGACTTTCTTTTGGTTTGAACTATAAACTGAGGACTGGGCATTCAGTTTTATTTTGTAGAGTATATATTTATCAAGACTGTTGCAGTTCCAAATAAAAAAGGCTAAAAACACGCCAGTCATCAAGTCCAACTCACTACAACAGATCTGTTGCAGTGGCTCACTTTATGATCTCCAGACATTGACGATAGTTATTCTACATCATTTTTTCTACTCAGAGAAATAATACAGTCATGTGGTGCTGCCCTCCACTGACACTCTTTAGTATCTCCAGCATTACACGACATCTTGTGTAAAACTAGAAGTATAGCTGACCCATGTTTTCACTAACAGTTGTGGCATCATTTGTAATAATTCTCAAGTAAAGAAGATGCCACACTGATCATGTATAAGATATGTACATTTATTGGAGCAGAGTGCACCACTAACAAACAATTCAGTACACACCGTCACCCTGCCAAAGGACATTTGAGGCACTTAGCATGAGGAAAAAACTGAACCACCTGCTGCACAGGAACAGTTTATTTGACATGAGGCTTGTAGTGTGGAGAACTTCCACATCACCGTAACAACTGTTGACATTTTGTGTGAGCTAAAATTGATTTCTATTCACTCTAGACTTCAGGTTCTTGAATTGATCCAATCTGCTGACCTTCAGGGGACCCCTTGTAATGACAGGTTTGCAGTAATAAATTTAATTTGTACAGTCAGAAACCTTTCCTCTTTTCACTTGTATGATAAAACCAAGTGGTTCTTTGGTCAGGAACAGGGCTGTTTTCACACTAAACATTTCCATCATGTAAATGGACCCATTTGAACCAGAGGAACAAAAACCGATCTAAAACAAACTGGATGAGGGCTTGGAACTCATTTGGTCTTTGCATTCGTTTGGCTATTTTCAATTTCAGGTTTTTGAATGAAAGAGTCACAAAACCAAAAAGTGGGCTGAACAAGTTCTGAATAAGCCTGTTGTTAGATTACGTAGAACATATACTCTATGTACGATTGATTTTAAATGACTTGATTAATCCTACTCGAAAACTCAAAGTTAGGCATTTTCAGACCAAACAGTTCTGTGATCTCTGAGAACTGTCCACTGTCACGCCCCCCTGAGACAACCGTCCAATAGGAATGCTCCAGGGAACTAAGTAGGCTGGTCGTTGGGTTGATGATGTCTCCTTTGTTAAGGTTCTTTTGATAACTTTCCAGTTACCACCTGAAGTAGGAGCTAAAACAGTTGCTCAAAACTGACTTAAGGGAACCACAACTGGGCATTTTTGTAATGAAGTAGAAAATAGACAAAAACCATAAGTATTTAATTAATTATTAAGAAGGTCTGCACACTTTCCTTAAATTGGACAAATTCAAGGGATCATGAATGGGAGGATTTCTGAGCAAAGCTAGGATTAGCTTAACTTTTTATAAGATAAACTTTTAATATAGTTTCTTAGACTGAGATTAGAAATATGAATTAACTTTGCGACACGAATCAAGCTGCAGCTTATTTGCCTTCAGTCTGATGCTAAGCTATACTAACCAAGTAGTACAGAGTAGTCAGAAATGTAAGAATCATCATGTTCCCATCAGACACCCGTCTAATATGCACAGACGTGGAGTCAAGGCATACTTAGCATGGCGAACTAGAAGGACTAGAGGCAGGATGAAGCCCTGAGGATAAGAACCTCAGGGCTGAAACAGGCGGTCGGCAGGACAAACAGGACGGACTTAAAGCTTTAGCACCATGCTCAGAGCTGTGGTGTCTCTGTACAACTCCATCACCCTTCCCCTGTAGGAATAACAGAGCTACTCCGTGAAGCAGCTAACATCACTAACAGCAGTAAATCACATGTTTAGAAAAGGAAAATAGATTTGAAATAATTACAAAATACAAAAAGAATGATTATCTTCCACTGAGCTCAACTTATTTACTTTTAGGGGAGCCGCCTAATGCAGAGTAACAATTCCTGATGCTGATTAGAGGGGTTGAAGACAATGAACGTAGACACTGCTCAGGTCAGAACTTCAGGCGTGAATTAGAGGCTTACTATTTAAGAAAAAAACTATTTGGAAAGGCAAAATAATTTCAGCATGGCTTTCATTTTTCAGTCACTTTTGCATATTGAACAGAATTAGCATTCCACGATTGTGATACATTTTGGTGAAATCTTTGAAATCTATCTGTCAAAACAAATGTACAATATACTGGACTCTATGGTGACAATGACATTTACAGTACAACATTAATGCAATGAAACAAACATGGGTAATGCAATGTTCAGGGCAGCTTTAACACTAAAATATCCAGAGAGAATGTAGAACGTCAGAGTAACGCTGTGTCACTTTTAAAAGTATTTGATAATAGCAGGAAACCTTTTTTTACTGAAACAGATATTGTGCCTGATAGCAAAACAGTGTCAACAATGCTGTTTTAGATTTTTGTGTAATCCATAATGTTTGTCATTACGAAAGTTATGAAGAGCACACTTGCATTAAAAGGTGTGGGCTGTGTTCCCTTTTTCAGACTGATGTGGCGGTCTGACTTGCTGAGACAGTCGTTATGGTGAGTGCAGTATTGAAACACAGGGTTTGACATTTTTGGATACCTACAGCAATATTTGACAAGAATTGGACCAGGATACGTCAAATCAGCACTGATCTTATTCTCTCTAGCAGAAATGTTGTGTTCCAATGATTCATTTATGAAGACAGAAACTGTATATATAAAAAAAGTAACACAGAATTAGTCTGCCTTCAAAGAATAAATGGTGATCTCTTACTTTCCCAACAAGTTTTAACAAGTCTTGTGTCTTCCAGAAATATTTGATATCAATTTAACACATGCATCCATTGGTTGATCAGCATGATTTCACAAAACCTAAAGGACAGATCTCCACACTTACTGTTTTTTGCTCTAAGTATTCTTTTAACATCGTGAGGTAAGAAAATAACACAACCATGATCACATGAATTCTGCTATTTTATTATCCATAACTGTCTTTTGGGATGTGGATGCCAAATATCAGTCACGCCCCATGACAACATTAATACCATCCTGCACATCTTTTTTAATGAATTAACATTCTGAAATTAATTTAACTGGGATTAAATGGGATGTTTATTATTATTTTATTTTTAGGAATGATCAAATGTGGATTAAAATGATCAACAACACGTGCAAAAGCAACAATTAACAAAAATATTCCTGTATTGAAACTGCATAGGGTGAAAAATGGGCTGATTTGTATGTCTCAAGTATTGGCAGAGCCATGATAATGCCTCTGTTTAAAAGATAAAGGTTGTCTCTTTTTTGCACAACTATTTTATAAAACTGCCATTCAACTACATTTTTCAAACTAAAGAAACTAATGCAAAAAAGCTCACCTCTAGTTCTGACGAATGCATGCTACATATTGACAAAATTCTGACAAAAACAAACAAACGCTAAACTAGCCGTGAACATAGAACGGTGTAAAATATTGTTCTGTTCCATTAAACATCATACAAAAAGAAATGATTTGAACAGGAACGTATTTTCATTACAAGCACAAAAAAGTTAAATTTGTCTACAAGCTTAAGCTATACAAATACACGTTCCTGTACTCATTTGCATGTTAATAAAGATACAAAAGTCCAATAAAATAGGCCTATGCGTTTTTTTTAATTTTATGAGCAAAATGCGACCATTTTAATAAGAAATCACCTGAGTAAACCGACTCTGCATCCAACCATTGCTAACACTGTCACCTTCTTTTAGACCTACAATGACTCCTCATTACAGTGTACCAGGTTCACAGTTCACCTTACCAATGCATGCATGATGTAAATCATACTTGCTGTACATAAATGACCAGAATATGCACCTTTTAAAAGACTGATGATCCACTTCAAAATGTATTTACAAAAGCAAGATTAAACAACATTTTGGTGAAAGGTTAATTAAAAATATACACCTTTAACCTTTTGCTCCACATCTAATTAAAAGACAAAACATTTTCAGAACAGTTTATTCCAATCTCTCGTTGCCTCCATGAGGTGCCGCTGGCCATGGCCAATCCAGTCTTCTTGGCTGTTGAAAAGTCGTCCACAAAACCAGCAATCAAACACAACTGATTCTTGTCCGCAACCTGATAAATTTTTCACAACTTCATACTTTTTTTTGCTTTTCTTTCTTAATTTCAGTTTCAGGAGAAATCGCTCTTGAACAGAACTCTGAACTGGCCGAGGTCTTGAATTGTCACTGTGAGACGACACACCTTTGGTTGAGGAACTCTTTTCTAAAGCACAAAGCTCTGAAAGTGCTTGGACTGTTTTTTGAGACAACGCAACCTTAGTAACAGCACCTTTATACCTTTGAACCACTTTCATGATATTGGCAACTTCTGGAATTTCAGCATCTGGATGATTAAGCACCACAACGGGCTGGTATCTACGAGGGCATCTGACCTCCTGTTGAGAACTGAATGGGGCAAGTCTTAGTGTCCTTTCCACATCTTTGGCCACAGGATTCCATAACTCGGTAATATCTTTCTCACTCAGCATTCTATTGGTGAGTCTTCTAGCTTTATGCACCGTCGCTGGAAGCTCATCAAATAATCGTTTCCGGCGTCTTTTCCTTTGGCTTGGAGGACGGATTGGCCTTGGGGCTAGGACAGGTTTTTCCGTTTCACAAAGTGGTGACTTTACTTTATTCCTAGAGGTTGAAATGAAAGATTCCGTGCCATCTCTTTGCGCAGAATTTTGTATGGTGATGAATCTCTTCACTCCGCTGGAGGAATTTACATTGTTTTTGTTTGACGACACTAGAAAACACTGTGTCTGAGGTCTCGTGGCCAAAAACAAAGGTTGACTGCTTGAGGAGGGAGCGCCACTTGTAAAGACACCACCAGTAGGTGTCACAATTTTAAATATGACCTTATTTCCAGTACTCTCATTGGTTTGGCTACACTGAGTTCCAGTCTTGGCATCCTGGTTGTTCAATAGTAGACCTGATTTGGATGGAGATATGTATCGGAGTAAGAATGCTTGCCGACCAGTCTGAAGAGAGTTGGGTTTATCTGCGGTGCTTACAGGCATGGCCAGAACTGGCCTCGCGTTCAGTTGGAGTTGTGAACTTGACAGTTTGAGGGCAGAAGTACTTGTGGTCTGGACAAGTGGAACAGACCTTTGTAATAAGTAGCAAGTTGGCTGATTATTTCCTGTTTTGTCTGCAGTTGTATTATGTGGTGTGCTTGAAAGGAAAACCGGACCCTTAAAACCTGGGCTGTTGATGAAGTAGTGATTTGATGTGGTGCTGACACCTGGTTGAACAGCAGACTGAGGTGCTGTCTCCTTATCCACAGTGCCTACCTTTGGTGCTGACACACATGTCCTCACACTGTTTGGAGAAAGGCGTCCACAAGGACTTGATTTTTCTAACCCCGGTTTCATATATGATACAGTGATCTGAGGATTTGAAGAATTGGCTATCAGTTTGAAACCTGGAGGGGTCTTGACCTGTAAGGGCATGGCAAACCGATTCTCAGCAGTCCTCAGGAGCAAAGACTGCTTTCGCTCTGGTAACTGAAGAATTCGTAGAGTTGTTTTAGTTTGTTTCAAATTATCATTGCTTGCACTTGAAGAGTCAGCTCTTTCCTTATGAAGTTGTTGGGCAATGATTGCATCAGAATGTTTCTCAACAAAACTATCCAAGACTGCGGCAGTCTCACTCAATCCTGATTGTTTGTTTGATATAGGAATGTTCTCCTCTTCAATTTTGATAATATTAAAATCTTGGAGTACTGACTCAGGATTTTCATCCTCAGTTAGAGGTTCTTCGACAATGGATGTGTCAACTTCAATATCACTATCAGCCACTTCCTTTGAATCCTCTACATTGGTTTCTTGACTTAATTCTTTTTTATTGCCATTTTCTGTGAAGGGTTCAGGAGATTCTGCCAAACTCAAACTAAACTGCGGTGATTCTGAATTTTCATGCGTATTGTCAGACTTTTGGATGATGGCAGAGGATGGGCTGAACTTTTCTTTTGAATAATTGTGAAAAGTAAATACTTCTTGGCTTGGTGAATTTTGTGTGCCTATGGTACTTTCACTGCATCCACCAGTCACAGTTGGGGATGACTCTGATGGGACTTCTGGATTTGTCAGAAATTTCTTTAAATTTTTTGGGCCAATTATTTGTCCTCTCTCATTTATATTCTTATTCAAGTTTTCCTTCTCTGGACTACTCTGAAAAAAGTGGACATTTTCTGAATTGTTAAAGACAAAGTTGTATTTGTCTGTTGCTGTATACGTCTTTGATAACTCATCTGCAGCACCATCGTTTTCAGCTGCTTTACTGAAGAATGTTTTGGAGAGTAATGCTTCCTGAGTGAGCTTTAAAGGAGAAGATAAACCAACTGCATTAACTGGATACACTCTTGAAAGATCAGTGGCACTCAATCCATTATGACTGGTTACATCAGAGTTAAATGTCAGGTTACTGTCCACCTTGCATCTCTCTGGGCAGATAGTTCGACTTTTGTGACTTTCATCGGTCATACGATCAAATTCGTTTGCTACAGCATGTGACGTTTCTGTAGAAGATCTATTTTGTAATCCATTACATCCTTCCTCAACATCATCTCTTTCAGGACTGGGATTAAAGTTGCAAACAGAGGTTTCTTCTTCCTCTATCTTTACTTTTACTGCCATAATTTCTTGGTCCATCTGCACAGAAGATTCACTTCTTGGTGAAACAGGGAAACAATGTGATGTTGAGCTCTTGCCATTACTGCATTCCTCATTCTCAATAGTGTCTTTACTTTTATCCAATTGAGGAGCACCAGCTGCAATAGAGAAAACATCTTCAACTGAAGAGTGATTCTGATTGAATGGGTCTTGCTTTGCCGTTGGTATTACTTTGAGAACTAAATGTTTTTTGCCATCAACCATTTTGAATCCCATTACTTTGGTTGTACAGTTGGGAGGAAGAGATATTTTGTTCTTAACCATCAGAACAGTCAGCCCATTAGGACTGGTGTGAGTTGAAGCATCAGAACTTGCAGAGCTGTCACATTCCTGCAACATTACCGGCATCGACTGTTCCGCATTATGCAAGCCTTTGCTCCAACTTTTGTTGTCTATTCCATCCCCAATGTGTTGGATCTCATCTAAGGATTTATCCGGTTTGATCAACCTGCCGTTATGATTTGGTAAACTCCCAGAAACACAGTTCAGTTTTGAAACCCTGTGAGCTTCTTGTGATTCACCACTTCTTTTAAGATGAAGCTTTAAGTTTACAGGTGAATTTGCTGAAGCGCTGCAGTCTTCTGTACCCTTACATGTATTCCTTTTCTCACTTTCCACTTTGTGAACAGCAGCTGTGTGCTTTTTAAGATATTCACTTCTTGCTGCACCGTAACCACAGATCTGACAAGTAAATGGGAATGTCCCGGAGTGACCTTTCATATGCTTCTGATGATCGTCTTCATTCAAGCTAATATGCCTGCATTTTGAACACTTCCAAGGACTCTCATTGTGATGATGAATGTGCTGGACAAATGTACCTGCATCCATAGTTGTAAACTCACACCAATCACAGTTAAACTGTCCGTTGAGACTGTGATACATGATGTAGTGTCTGGTTAGCAAAAGCAGAGAGTACTGAACATCATTGTTGCACAGCTCACATGTAACAAGAGTATTCCTGTGTTCAATCCGATGACGTTGAAGAACAGGAAACTCATGTGTGACAAAACCACACAGGTCACAAGGGTACGTAGGAAGAGTTTTTTTATGAGCTGCTCGAAAGTGTTTGAGGAGATCATTGGGGCTATATGTGGAATCATCTCCACACACCGAGCATCCAAAACTCAGAATTTTTCCAGAGAAAACAGCTCCTTGCTGAATTTTGCAATGAGCTTTACTGAGAGAGGGTTTCTTTGTGGAACTCCCATGATCCTTCATGGAAGGATCATCTGCATTACTGAAGAGCGATCCATCCGTCATTTCTCTAAAATGCTTGTACACAAAAGTTTTCACCTTCTCTTTTTCATCTTCTATCAGTGATATGTTACCATTTTTGGCAGAATCACAAGGTATTGTCAGGTCTCGTTCCATAACTGTAAACGTGCAGAAATCTGTAAGAAAAGAAAGCAGAAGGTCCAGACTAATTCCATATGCGTACAACATGAAATTGAAAGACAAAATACTATTGGTGGTAAGTTCTATCATGAGTTCATTAATTACTTAAAATGTGCAGGGTTTGGGGTCTTGTTCAATAGTGGCGAGATCAGGGGTTGTTAACCAGCAGCTCCAGAGCTGTGGGGAGTCGGTAGAACCAGAAGTCACATTAACCAGGTAAAATAAGTATTTTTGTAGCTATTATTTAAATTTATATTTTTCATTTTTCAGTGAAATAGTGCTCTTTTATTCAATTTATCTTTTCATATTCAGCTCAAAGCTCTGCTACTGTATATGTTCTGAAAGCCCAAAGGCCGTATAAGGATGACGGCTCATGGTATTTTTTTGTCTGCTACATAAAAAAAATTAATTTCAGCTTTTAAATTCATTTAATACAGATCTTTAACTTTACATATTTTTAAAATCATTTTAAGAGTTCAAAATATTTTAAATTTGTTTATTACCTAAATCAAATCTCATTTTCTCTGTAATCCTTCATGGATTTCATAAGCAACACACTACACAGTAATCCAAGATGCATGGCTTTACTACATTGGGTATTTTTTAAATTATATATACATATATTATATATTGTCCTCGATGAGATGTAAGTTTCATCTCATCAATGACAAGCAATAGAGCAAGAGGCGAGGACCAAGTGTCTCCCATGAGCTGTAGTCACGTGATACTGTATGCGCATGCTGTTGGCTGACAGCATTCATGTGTGCACCGTGTTCCAAGACTCGCGGTTCCTCCTGTTCCTCCACCTCCACTTTGTGAAGTGGAATTTTTTCTTCGTGAAACCATTACAATGGCTCCCAAACGTGCTGCTGGTTTAATATCAGTATGGGGAGGGTTCATAAATGTTTAAATTATACGTAAATAAGAAAATAAATGTTTGGTCGCTATGTCCTGGATTTTTGTTTTTCACGGGTGGAAACGGCTGGAACGCATTAACCGCAAGTAACGAGGGATTACTGTAGTTATTCACACAAAGTGTAAAGATTAAAAGAAAAACAATATACAGTGATCACTCGTTACTCGCGGTTAATGTAATCCAGAACCACTCGCGAAAAATAAAAATCCATGACATAGCGACAAACTATTTATCTTATTATTTACGGTAATTTAAACATTTGTGAACCTTCCCCATACTGATATTAAACCACCTTAGATCTTTATTACTTTTTTCCCACACTCTGATTGACTGTTTAAAATACTTTTGTATTAAAGAAAGTCACAGGAGGAACCGTGAGTCTCGGAACGCAGCACACACACGGATGCTGTCAGCCAACAGCGTGCGCGTACGGTAGCACGTGACCACCTACACAAAATCCGCAATGTAGTGAAGCCGTGCATTTTGAAGCGCAAATAAGCGAGGGATTACTGTATGCAGTATTTCCTTTTAGATGTCAAAAAAGATTTGCTGCTCTGTGTTTTCTTTACCATGGAAACCGGGTCCAAACAGCTCTTTGAGTGTTAACGGTCGCCAACCCCTGGTCTAGCCAATTCAAATGAAACCATATATTAAAATCATGAGAAAAAATGTGATTAACAACTATGAAAAAATATGCCATAATGCAAACTGACCATGAGGTGAAATTCATCAAGTACTGAATGGTTCAGACATCTGCTAAAGATTATCCTCAAGAAAACCCCAATGTAACATCCAAGAAACCCACAGATTTTAGGAAAGGGAGTATCCTGAATGTTTCTCACAGCTACAGGTCTTGAAATGTGATCGTAATGCTCCTTATTGAGGTGGAGCTCCTTGAGTGGATTTCACTGTGACTCTTTTCTAGGGTTAAAGTCTGCTATGATGATGATGACGATGACGATGAATTCAATCAAGTAGTTGGAAGCGTTTCCTGTTTAAGTGACATTTTGTACCCACATTACTTTCAAATTGGGTATGTGTCCTCAAGGACTAATCCTGGAGATCAATGATATCTGTCTCTCTACCACCAGTCAGTGGTGCTTGTTACACTGTCAGAAAGGCTAGATTTTATTAAAACTCTATATAAATGCATTTTTAAAACATTCTGTTTAGATTTATAGGCCCATACTTAAAGAAACAAATTAAAAAAACATTCAAAAACCTGATTACCTGTACTCTTTCAGGGAAATCTTACTGAGTAATGCAAGTCTGGTTTGAAGATGAGAAGCATGCTGTATGGCCACAGTGCCTGCAAGACAAAAGCACAAGATTCAAACATCCAGATTTCAAGGGGTGTAATTTCAGATTGGGCTTAAATGTCATTCAGCGGATTTTAAAGAAAAGTATGTGCAATAAAACCCTGTTCTTAAACTGTATTGTGATTTATCTCTAAATACCATGAAAGCAGAGGTATATCTGTATATACTGTATGTACACATAACACACACACACACACACACACACACACACACACACTCAACAGGAGGTCCTCAACTTAACATTTGATTTACAAACATTTGCAAATACGAACAAATGTGTGCCGTCATATGTGACATTGTCCAGCAGTTCCCCTTTCTGTGACAACCCCTGCTAAGGAGCACCACTGCTAACGTACAGCTCCAACACTCATCTCCCCCTGTTGTTGTTTGTTGTTGTCTCTGTTAACACCTTGGATAGTTTACTGTTTATCATGGACGATAAAACAAAGGCTAGTGAAGATAGTGGTGACCATCTCTCTGATGACAACTCTAACTAACCAACTCTAAGTAGTCCCCCCTCATCGTCCTTTAGTCTAAAGGTAAGCTACAGGTTACTGGTACCAGACAGCGGATCGTCAACATCTACAGCTGACTTTGACTGTTGTTGGATGCACTTAAAAAACTGGTGGAGAGTTACTTGAAGTGTTTTCTTATTATTATTCTCCTCAAGGATTAAATTATAGGGAGAAAAAGTTTACCGTAAACTGATCTGAATTCAAAACAATTATATGAATCACAAGTGATGCTTAACAGTAGATATTACTATATGTACATATTTTACTGATTATATGTTTTTTTCTGATTTATTGTACAGTTAACATGGTATTATAATTTCTTACATAATTGGTATAATTCTAACTTTATTTTTATATCTGCCTGTGAAGTTCAAATGGATCTGTTGGAATTAGACTCTAAAAAACTGCTGACCCTGACCAGATTGAGCCACATTTCATTAAACTGCTGCTAACTTGATTGATGGCCCTATCTCCTCTATTTTCAATCCGTCTACACAGTGGTTCTACCCCTAAGTCATGGAAATATGCATTAGTCCTCCCACTTTTAAAAAAGTGGAGACCCTCCTTAGACAATTATCCAACCTCTAGAATGTCTGTCCAGCTGAACTATTACGGCCACTCACAAACGAGCAATTTAAACATTTCTTTACTGACAATTCTATTTTAAATCCTATCCAGCCTGGTTTCTGAAAAGGCCATCGTAGTTACATCTGTAACTTCAGTAACAAATTATATCATGAATGCTCTAGATAACAAGAAGTCTTGTGATACAATATTTATGACTTTATCTAAAGATTGTGACACTAAGAAGCCTCTGGGATGAGAGCTTAAACGTCTTCAAGGAACTTTCTGAAAGTCCAGTGGATTGATTTAAACAGCTTTGGATAACCATGTCCTGGATGACTGAGAACCTACAAGACAGTGAAAAAAGCTATTACAAAATGGGGCGGCAGTAGCTCAGTCCACCAGGTCTCAGGCTGGGGACTGGAGGGTGCCAGTACAATGCCTGAGCACTGTCGAAGTGTCCTTGAGCAGGGCACTTTCCCCAAACAAGTTGCTCATTGGGCACACAAGAGAGGAGCTGCCTGCCACTCCACCATCATCCTTTCCTTTGTAAGCCTGCAGTGTGTGTGTGTGTGTGTGTGTGTGTGTGTGTGTGTGTGTGTGTGTGTGTGTGTGTGTGTGTGCACACGCTAGGGCCTGCATATCTACGCGTGTAAAAATGTATTAAGAAAGATTGAAAAAACAATTTCCCTAGGGAGCTTTAAAGAGCATCATTTCTCTTTTTCTTCAATCACAGGTTACCTTCAGTCAGACACAAACATCAGTCATTGGGTTGAACTTGATACTGAATGCTAAAAAACAAAAACAATGCTTTTTACATGTTCGTGAACTCAACTAGATTTTACTGTTTCAACATAGGATGGCAATGTAATCCTAATCCCACAAGTACTATGGTATTTGGTTGATGATGAGCTGTCTATTGGAGTCCATATTCAGAGCCTCTCAAAAAAACAAGATTTAAGTTGGGCTTTTTCTTTATACTGGAGATATATTTTCCAAACGTAGCAAAGAAAACATTAAGGTAGAGCGCCTTTTTATCAGTGTTGGACTATAGTGACAGTTTATATGCCCCCAGCTCATCTACGAAACAAACCAGATGTATGACACCACTCAGCCCTGCGCCTCATCACCGGTGCATCCGCTAGGACTCACTACAGCATGTATGAAAATGTAAAATGGTTCTCCCTCTCCCTCAGAAATAAATCCCACACAATGATTTTTACTGCTCAAGAACTTCTGGATAGAATACCCCTCAACATGTGAAACTTAGGTTCCTATTGTGAAAACGTTTACAGGACTAGGCCATCCGACAAATTACCATCAAACATCCCAACAACAAGAACAGAACTTTGGTAAATCAGCGTTTTCACCGCATGCAGATATAGTACATATATGATAAATCTAGAATAATTACCAACTTTTAATACTGTTAAAATCATATTGACAGAAAAATACAACTGTTTTTACCATATGCTGTTTTAGTTGTCTATACTAGCTTGTTATACCTGTCTGATGTTTTGTGTACTCTAGAGTGTGTAATATGTCAGTTATGATTTACCAAAGAGGAGGTTTATGGATGTAGTGAAAGAGGACATGAAGGTAGTTGGTGTGAGAGAAGAGGATGCAGAAGACAGGGTTAGATGGGGGCAACTGATTCGCTGTGGAGACCCCTGAAGGGAAAAGCCCGAAGGAAAAAAGCAGAAGAAGACGACGAAGACGAAGAATAAGAAGATGATGATGATGATGATGATGATGATGATGATGATGATGTACTTTGTGGCCTTGTCCTGTGTATTGTAACTCAAATGGGTCTTTTTTCTGGGTAAATAAAAAATACATACACACACACACGGATGTATGTATGTATGTATGTAAATGCATGCGTGCGTGCACATACATACACACACACAGACACATGTATGTACGTATGTATACATGCATGTAAATACATGCATGTGCGTGCGTGCACACACACACACACACACGTGTATATGTATGCATGTAAATACAGGCGTGCGTGCACACACACACACAGACACACACACAGACACACAGACAGACAGACAGACACACACACACACACACACACACACACACACAGACAGACAGACTAGTTAATGAAACAAAACTGACTGTACTTGTATTTGATTGTACAGTAGTTTTCCTACACAATGAGGAAAAATTCCACACAATCACACACCTGAGATGACTGAGAAGAAACAAAAATCTGTTTTTTTCCTCATATTTCCATCCCACGTTAAGGTAAAACGACCTATTTACACTAGAAAAAAATAACAATCTGTTCTGATCACTCTTTTTTAGCAGGCTTTCGTTCGAGACAGACAGGAGAGCTGCATTAGCCATCATATCAGATGTCATCTCTACAGTGACTCCAGGAAGCCATGATGGGAGAAAAATGGCTGTCATGACTTCATGACTTATCTGCACAAGTTCAACAAAACTACATTCCTCCCAGCATTATCCAGCTAGTTGTTCTGACTGAATCACTAATACCAGCAGCACACCTGAAAAAATGTTGCCCATTGTTTCCAAAATCCCATTAAAGCCCAGTTTAGTGGTTTCATTATTATTCTAAATGAAATCTGTGTGGTGACGCTGGAGCACACCTGCACTGCAGACAGGTACAGCATCACAGGCCCTAATGGGGAAATACAGGATGTGAGGAAAAGTTGCATCGCCTCATAACAGCAACATCACCAACATGTCACCAACATGTCACCAACATGCCACCAACATGCCACCAACATGCCACCAACATGCTAGCCAACACTCAGACATGTTAAATCAATTCATATGGACTTCTTCTGTTGAGTCGCTCCATGGCTACAAGTTTAGGAGGCGACTTAACGCAGCTTTAGAGGAGAATTAAACCCGTGGACAGACGTCAACAAAGGACTCCAGGCTGTCCACTGTGGGCTTTTACCCCACGGTGGTCACGAACCGTCGGCACACGGACGACACCCGGTCCACTCCACGACAACACGGAGGTCTGTTTAGTTTAATGAGCAGTAATTTCACAGGGAAATAAACCCCCACCCACGCGAACACATTCAAAGTTACAGAAAATAAACTTAAATCTTACTGTGAACTTGACAGAAGTTCTGGAAACCCGTCATCAACGTTCCACGTTACGAAAGCGCCGTGAAGGTAGAGAGCACACAGCGGAAACATTCGCCTTCCTTCTCTCCCCTCCATGGAAGCGCAGCGACGGCGGCCATGACAGTCCATCCGGGTCCTTCAGGCTCCTGACGCTCATGGAGGAGCGGATGGATACGCGTCTCCGTCCGGAACCAAACTAGTGCCGTCAATGACTTTATGACGCGGAAAACGCAAATAAGACAACTTTTATTCAAACAGAAATATTAACTACATATTTTACATTTTATAGACGTCTCTAAAAACCTGGTAGTGTGTTTCGCAGTGTAAGCCTGACGTCATTCTGTGCGTGTGTGTTTGTGTGTAGTCCTAGGTGGAAGAAGAAGCAGAGCAACAATGGCGGATGTTCGCCATTTCCTCCAGAACGTGTTACATAAAAGAGTCCGTCCGTCCAGCGAGACGCTCACTTGTCTCTGTTTGAACTCTAGATTAATAAGATTAATGTGTTCCTGTCTCCTACTTACCACCACAGTTTCTTTACTCCCACACACAAACACAAACTTGAAGTAATGGAGGTGAAGCTCATGTTACCTCATTGTCTAACAATAAAAATATCATCGACCAGAAGTGTTCAGAAAATTAGATACCCTTAAAATACTCTTTGTGCAAAAGCCAGTAAGTATTTTTTTCATGGTATAATTGAGCATTAATTCCATAGATCAAGTGGTAAGAGAGGGCTGGAGGAAGCATTTTTCTGTGTTCCACATGTTTAAAGCCAGGAGGAGTCGTGCTGACAGATGTTCATAACAAGTATGCATGACAGCCTTCAGGGAATAGTAACATTTTCTGATTGTCGGTCAGCTCCCACACTGATCCGTTCTCCCTCCTAAGAGCAAAGGTATGATGAGGTGAGATGAGATGAACTTTATGGATCCCAACCTGGGAAATTTAAATGTTGCAGCAGCATTCAGACACACAGAATAAACAGAAACAGGGAAAATATACATTGAAGAAAAATTAAGACGTAGGGAAGGGGAATAATAATAATATTAAAAAATATTAACAATAATACGGCAGTCAGAGACTACAACATCCTGCAAAGGGTAGGTCAGGGTACCCTGGAAGTAGTACCTGACGAGCGCATAGGTTTGACCTTTCAGGGTAGGTTGCAGAGTAAGTTGACGGGGGGAGAGAAAGAGAGGTAGTCAGGTGCTGGGGGGAGGGCAGGGCAGGGTGAGGGTAGAGTTCAGAGCTGTGACAGGGGGCAGAGCAGGGAGGGAGTTGAGCCTCCTGACCGCCTGGTGAAAGAAACTGTCCTTGAGCCTGCTGGTTCTGGTTCTGGCCCAGACTCTGCAGTCTCCTACCTGATGGCAGCAGGCTGAAAAGGCTGTGGGGGGGTGGGATCACCTGCAATGCTGATGGCTTTGCGGGTGAGGTGGGTGTTATAAATGTCTGTGAGGAAAGGGAGAGAGACACCAGTGATCTTTTCAGCTGCTCTCATGATGCACTGCAGGGTCTTACGGAAGGAAACGGTACAGGCGCCGCACCACACGGTGATGCAGCTGGTCGGGATGCTCTCGATGGTGCCTCTATAGAAGGTGAGCATGATGGGGGGTGAGGCTCCTGCTCTCCTCAGTTTGCAGAGGAAGCAGAGGCGCTGTTGGGCTTTTTTGTCCAGCGATGGGTCCTAAGACAGGTCCTCGGAGATGTGTGCACACCCAGGAACTTGGTGCTGCTGACCTTTTCCACTGCAGCACCGTTGATGGTTCGTGGAGTATGCTGGGTGCGTGCTCTCCTAAAGTCCACAACAATCTCCTTCGTCTCTTCACACTCAGATGGAGATTGTTGTCCTTGCATCATGGCCAGGAGGCTCACCTCATTTCTGTAGGCTGTCTCATCGTTGTTGTTGATGAATCCCACCGCAGTCCTTTCGTCTGCAAACTTGATGAAGAGGTTGGAGCTGGAAGTTGGTGTGGAGTCGTAGGTGAGAAGAGTGAAGAGGAGGGGGCTCAGTACACATATACACATATTTATTTTATTTATTATTTTATTTTTATTTTATTCATTTATTTCAGGCAAGGCAAGGAAAAAACAAACAAACAAAATAATCAAATAAGCAAATAAATAAGCAAAGATCATAACTCAACAATACAATTCTGCCTGAAAGGGAGTGGGAAGAAGAAAACTTACGTAATCCCACCCCAGTTCCTGATTCAGAGATCAACACACTGAGCTTCACTGCTCCTTCGAGGATTCAAGGATAACCACACAATAATGTCATCATGATGGCATCACCATGGGCATGAAATCATCACATTGCAATAGCAATTCCACACAACAATGTAAGGAAGGCACGATATACTAACAATGGTAATGTATAATATACCAACAATGGTAATGGACAATATACCAACGATGGTAATGTATAATATACCAACAATGGTAAAGAAACACTGAGCACGTTAATAAACAGAACAGTAGTTTGAGTTAAAGACCCTCATCTCTATACTTTGACCAGAGACGATGTTTATAGAACAGTTTGAATTGATTAGTACTTTTGCATTGCTTTTGTTGTGAGTCCAGATTGTTCCAGAGTTTCACTCCACACACACACACACACACACACACACACACACACACACACACACACACACACACACACACACACAAAAACGTTAACGTGTGGTTTGACCTCTCAGCAATGACAAATATCCAAAACCTCTCAAGTTATGAGTCCTGACTGGAGTTATAAAGAACCGTTGGAGGTTTGGTGGTAATACTTTGTTGAATGCTTTATATAAAACTATTGATGTATTATATTGTACAAGATTATGAAATCTTAGCAACTTTGGCTGCGTAAACAGGTTATGAGTATGTTCAAGAAAACCAACCTTGTGAATGATCCACACTGCTCTTTTCTGTAATATGATCAGAAGATTAATTGTGTTCTGGTAAGTATTTCCCCAAACTTCAACACAATATGTCAGGTATGGGAGGACCAAGATGCAGTATAAAGTACGGAGTGCATTTCCATCAATGTATAGTTTTGCTTTATTTATAATTCAGAGGGTTTTGGAGATTTTTGTTTTTATGTGTCTGACATGGGGTTTCCATGACAATTTACGATCAATTATAACTCCTAAAAATTTGTTTTCACTTGCAAATTCAATTTGAGTGCCATCAATACTTATTTTCTGTTCAGACATTATGTTGCGATTTCCAAACATCATTACCTTGGTTTTATTTATATTCGAAGATTATTTATTTGTGTCCATTCATTCTTTTATTGTGTTTAGTTCCCTGTTTACTGTGTGTACAAGCTCAAAATAATCATCACTTCTGTAAAATATATTTGTGTCATCTGCAAATAGTATGAGTTTCAGGACTTTGGTTGTGTTAAATATATCATTTATGTACAGATTAAACAGTTTTGGCCCCAACACTGACCTCTGGGGGACACCACAAGCAATGCCAAGTACATCTGATGAATGTTGACCCATTTTTACCAACTGTACCCGCCCTGTTAAATAACTTTTTAACCAGTCCCCAGCCAACCCCCTAAATCCACATCTTTCTATTTTATTTAGTAATATTGCGTGGTTAATAGTATCAAATGCTTTTTTCAGATCAATAAACAGACCAACTGCATACTTTTTCTGCTCCGGTGCATTAGTCATTTCTTCAGTAGCTTCGGTTATTGCCATTGATGTAGTTCTTTTGGTTTGAAAAACATACTGACATTCGTTAATTATATGATGTTTCTCAAGAAACTTTTCTAATCGAGAGTTGAAGAGTTTCTCTAAAATATTTGAGAATTGGGGCAAAAGTGAGATTGGTCTGTAATTACTAAATGCATGTAAATGCATTTTTCTTTGTAAAGTGCTCGTTTATGAATACATTTGTGCCTTTTAGTTTGCGCCCCTGTTTCAGTAGTGCCGTTTTCTTTTTCTGATTAGTAAACCTCATGATGAGCGCTGGTGGTCTCTTGTTCTTCCCTGGTAGTGGGTGACACGCCTCGATGTGGCCCCGGTCCAACTCTATCCCCCTGCTGTGGAGATAGGAAGCCACCTGCTGCTCCACCGATGGTGTCTCCTGCTCGCTGGGCTCCCCGCTGTCCGCTGCCCCCGCACGAGCATATGAGCGCGGCCTGATGTTGATGCCAGTGATGACCACATCATTGATGCGGGGGTATTACTCCAGCTCGTCCACTTGCCGCTCCAGATCCACAATGCGGTTATCCTTTTCTGCGTTTTGGAGGTGTAGTTGTTTCACCTCCTCCAGGAGCCCCAGAAGCTGCTCCTGCTGAGTTCTGACCTCCAGGAGGTCAGACAAATACTGACATACATACAGCGTTTCGCATGATCCTCTGTCATATAGGGTTGTGAGCTGGCCTCTATATAGGCATGTTTGTTTTGAGTTTCAGGAAGGGCATCCAGCATAAAAAACTTTGCCAAACAAATATGAGCTTGTGTTCATGTAAAAAATAGAAAAAAGGATGGCAAGCTGTGGCGACCCCTAATGGGACAAGCTGAAAGGAAGTTTAGAGTCACCACATGTGGCCCCATCACCCACTATTGCGACCACTCTGTTCACACAGGGTGAGCCCCTCTTCTCCTGTCCTCTTGCCTGTCTTCTCTACACATTGCTGGTGAGCAACCGTCTTCCACTTTCCATCCTGCTAGAAGTCAGAACACTTCTGTGTGTGTTTCTCTGATACCACAGCACTGACAGCCTCACACACACTCTCCCACTCACTCCTCTCTTTTTGTTGCTTATGCTGGATGTCAGCGTGCCAAACAGCACATTTTTGCACACATCCACTTCCCTGAGTAGCGCCTCCAACCAGCTTTCCATGAAATATTATTTTAATTCTATTTTTTTCCCAGTCTTGCTCATTTATTTTTGATTTTCTGATCACGCAAAGAGGGGAATCACGGGTGCAAGGCTCATTTAAATATACTTTGCATATTTTAATAGGGGCGTGGACAGGAAGGGCTCGGGCTCTGAAACGTGTGCACTCAATTCCATGTTGATTTGGACGCACGAAATGAATGTGGTTGGATTCATGCTGACACACAGATTCATACGTCTGGATATTTTTGTGCATACACTGTTTCTGGATTTGAGTGTGCCGTCTTTCAGTAGGAAATCCACACACATGTTTGTACATGAGGCCCCAGGACCTCAAGGCCAGTCAAGAACCATTGGATATTTTGCAGCTGGACAGAACTCCTGCTGCTGGACCCTGGCCAGATGTATGTCCTCCTCCTTCTCTGGGCAGGAAGAGCACTCAGAGGTTATGGTCATGGATCTATACAGGACAGCCAATGCCACCAAATTATTAATGATCAAACATGACCTCTACAAGACAATTTTGATTACATCCACCTCAGTTTTCCAGCCTCCCTTCCACTTTTTTTTAAACATTTTCCAGTTCTCAACAATATTCTGATTTCTTCTGTATTCTCCATCCATCCATCCATCCATCCATCCATCCATCCATCCATCCATCCATCCATCCATCCGTATGTCCGTCCGTCCATCCATCCGTCCATCCATCCATCCATCCATCCATCTTCTGTAGACAGTTGTCATCATGTTGTCGACAGTGTTTTTCTGCCTTGCAGGTCAATACTCTGCTGTAACTTATCCCCACTGGGTACAGGTGAAAGGCGGGGTACACCCTGGCTGAGATGCCAGCTTATTGCAGGGCCACACGAAAGTCAAACATACACTCACACTCACATTCACAGTTGAAAAGAAGAAGTGAGAGGGAGCATCCATCAGGTGATGTTATTCGACCTGCTGCATACAATAGCGCCCCCTGTGGACATGACCAACAACTCACCTAAAGCAAGCTTCTTGTCCTTGCTGGCTGTAATGTGTCCTCCTTCTCCTGTGGACGCTACTAACGTTAACGTCCGTGTCTCACCGCCGTGAACCTCACCATATATAACCAGCAGAACTGACTTTAACGTTCGTGTCTCACCGCCGTGAACCTCACCATATATAACCAGTAGAACTGACTTTAACGTTCGTGTCTCACCGCCGTGAACCTCACCATATATAATCAGTAGAACTGACTTTAACGTTGGTGTCTCACCGCCGTGAACCTCACCATATATAACCAGTAGAACTGACTTTAACGTTCGTGTCTCACCGCCGTGAACCTCACCATATATAACCAGTAGAACTGACTTTAACGTTCGTGTCTCACCGCCGTGAACCTCACCATATATAACCAGTAGAACTGACTTTAACGTTCGTGTCTCACCGCCGTGAACCTCACCATATATAACCAGTAGAACTGACTTTAACGTTCGTGTCTCACCGCCGTGAACCTCACCATATATAACCAGTAGAACTGACTTTAACGTTCGTGTCTCACCGCCGTGAACCTCACCATATATAACCAGTAGAACTGACTTTAACGTTCGTGTCTCACCGCCGTGAACCTCACCATATATAACCAGTAGAACTGACTTTAACGTTCGTGTCTCACCGCCGTGAACCTCACCATATATAACCAGTAGAACTGACTTTAACGTTCGTGTCTCACCGCCGTGAACCTCACCATATATAACCAGTAGAACTGACTTTAACGTTCGTGTCTCACCGCCGTGAACCTCACCATATATAACCAGTAGAACTGACTTTAACGTTCGTGTCTCACCGCCGTGAACCTCACCATATATAACCAGTAGAACTGACTTTAACGTTCGTGTCTCACCGCCGTGAACCTCACCATATATAACCAGTAGAACTGACTTTAACGTCCGTGTCTCACCGCCGTGAACCTCACCATATATAACCAGTAGAACTGACTTTAACGTCCGTGTCTCACCGCCGTGAACCTCACCATATATAACCAGTAGAACTGACTTTAACGTTCGTGTCTCACCGCCGTGAATTAACGTGAATTATTAACGATCAAACATGACCTCTATAAGACAATTTTGATTACATCCACCTCCAGTTGTCCAGCCTCCCTTCCACTTTTTCTTAAACATTTTTCAATTCTTCTCAACAATATTCTGATTTCTTCTGTGGATTTTATACAGAATGGATCAATCTCCATCCATCCATCCATCCATCCATCCATCCATCCATCTGTCCATCCATCCATCCATCTTCTGTAGACAGTTGTAATCATGTTGCCAACAGTGTTTGTCTGCCTTGCAGGTCAATACTCTGCTGTAACTTATCCATCATCCATCCTTCATCCATCATCAATCCATCCGTCATCCATCATCCATCCATCATCCATCATCCATCCATCATCCATCCATCATCCATCATCATACATCCATCATCCATCATCAACATACATCCATCATTCATCCACCATCATCCATCCATCATCCATCCTTCATCCATCATCAATCCATCCGTCATCCATCATCCATCCATCATCCATCATCATACATCCATCATCCATCATCAACATACATCCATCATTCATCCACCATCATCCATCCATCATCCATCCTTCATCCATCATCAATCCATCCGTCATCCATCATCCATCCATCATCCATCATCCATCCATCATCCATCCATCATCAATCCATCCGTCATCCATCATCCATCCATCATCCATCATCCATCCATCATCCATCCATCATCCATCACCATGGATTTTATTTGGAACATGCGCAGAATAACAACAATCAAGACAGAAATAATACTAATAACACACAAAACATTCCCAAAAATGAGTCGGATGAAGCCTAAACTTATTTAATCCTACCCCTCCTTCACTTCTCCATTGACATGGATTCACGACTGATAGTAATAGAGTTCATAGTACAAAAATAAATGAATGAATAAATAAATGAAGTACTAAACATATATACAAGACAAGAGAAGAAACAGAAAAGTAACAAATAGACTTAAAAAAACACCTGATTGTTAGACCCCCCCACCCTGTACCCAGTGAAAGCCATGTGCTTGTAGCGCTTCTTAAACTGGATCATGCTTGGACACTGCTTGAGCTCCACACACAACCTGCTCCACACCCCCACTCCACAAACACAAACACCTTTCAGTGTTGTACGTGTCCTCTGATGTTTAAATTGTGCTCCCCCCTCAGATTATAATTCCCTTCTCTATTGAAAACATTTTTTCTAGATTACCAGGAAGTGTAGCCGCAATGTAGCCGCAAGAGGGCACAAGCCAGTGTCTTATTGTGCCGGTCCCAAGCCCGGATAAATACAGAGGGTTGCGTCAGGAAGGGCATCCGGCGTAAAACTTTTGCCAAATCAAAGATGCGAATCAAACCTATGACTTCCATACCGGATCGGTCGAGGCCCGGGTTAACAACGACCGCCATTGGCGCTGTTGACCTACAGGGCACCGGTGGAAATTGGATTACTGTCGGTCGAAGAAGGAGAGGAGGAAAGTGCGTTCGCACGAAGAAAGAGAAGAGGAGCGCCAAGAGTATAGGACTGAGAGTAGGGACGTTGAATGTTGGAACTATGACAGGAAAAGGTAGAGAGTTGGTCGACATGATGCAGAGGAGGAAGGTAGACATACTGTGTGTCCAGGAGACCAGGTGGAAAGGTAGCAAGGCTAGAAGTTTAGGAGCAGGGTTCAAGTTGTTCTATCATGGTGTAGATGGGAAGAGAAATGGAGTAGGAGTTATCTTGAAGGAGGGGTTTGTTAGGAATGTCCTGGAGGTAAAAAGAGTGTCAGATAGAGTGATGAGTCTGAAGCTAGAAATAGAAGGTGTGATGTTCAATGTTGTTAGTGGGTATGCTCCACAGGTAGGATGTGAGCTGGAGGAGAAGGAAAAAATTCTGGTTGGACTTTGATGAAGTGATGCAGAGCATACCTAGAAGTGAGAGAGTTGTCATTGGCGCAGACTTCAATGGACATGTTGGTGCAGGTAACAGAGGTGATGAGGAAGTGATGGGCAGGTTTGGTATCCAGGAGAGGAACGCAGAAGGACAGATGGTAGTTGACTTTGCAAAAAGGATGGAAATGGCTGTAGTGAATACTTTCTTCCAGAAGAGGCAGGAACATAGGGTGACCTATAAGAGTGGTGGTAGGAGCACACAGGTAGACTACATCTTGTGTAGACGATGTAACCTGAAGGAGATCAGTGACTGTAAAGTAGTGGTAGGTGAGAGTGTAGCCAAACAGCATAGGATGGTGGTGTGTAGGATGACTCTGGTGGTGAGGAAGATGAAGAGGGCAAAGGCAGAGCAGAGGACGAAATGGTGGAAGATAAAAAAAGGAAGGGTATTGCATGACCTTTAGGAAGGAGTTAAGACAGGCTCTGGGTGGTCAGGAGGTGCTTCCAGATGACTGGACAACTACAGCTAATGTGATCAGGGAGACATGTAGGAGAGTATTTGGTGTGTCATCTGGAAGGAAAGTAGATAAGGAGACTTGGTGGTGGAATGAGGAGGTACAGGAGTGTATACAAAGAAAGAGGTTAGCTAAGAAGAAGTGGGACACTGAGAGGACTGAGGAGAGTAGACAGGAGTACAGGGAGATACAGCGTAAGGTGAAGGTAGAGGTAGCAAAGGCCAAACACGAAGCTTATGTTGACTTGTATGCTCGGTTGGACAGTAAGGAGGGAGAGACTGATCTATACAGGCTGGCAAGACAGAGAGATAGAGATGGGAAGGACGTGCAGCAGGTTAGGGTGATTAAGGATAGGGATGGAAGTCTATTGACAGGTGCCAGCAGTGTGATGGGAAGATGGAAAGAGTACTTTGAAGAGTTGATGAACGTGGAAAATGAGAGAGAACAAAGACTAGAAGAGGTGACTGTTGTGGACCAGGATGTAGCAAAGATTAGCCAGGATGAAGTGAGGAGGGCACTGAAGAAGATGAAGAGTGGAAAGGCAGTCGGTCCTGATGATATACCTGTAGAGGTTTGGAAGTGTCTAGGAGAGGTGGCAGTAGAGTTTCTGACTGGGTTGTTCAACAGGATCTTAGATAGTGAGAAGATGCCTGAGGAGTGGAGGAGAAGTGTGCTGGTACCCATTTTTAAGAACAAGGGAGATGTGCAGAGTTGTGGCAACTACAGAGGAATAAAGCTGATGAGCCATACAATGAAGTTATGGGAAAGAGTAGTGGAAGCTAGACTAAGGGCAGAAGTGAACATTTGTGAGCAGCAGTATGGTTTCATGCCAAAAAAGAGTACTACAGATGCAGTATTTGCTTTGAGGATGTTGATAGAGAAGTACAGAGAAGGCCAGAGGGAGCTGCATTGTGTTTTTGTAGATCTGGAGAAAGCTTATGACAGGGTGCCCAGAGAGGAACTGTGGTATTGTATGAGGAAGTCTGGAGTGTCAGAGAAGTATGTTAGAGCGGTGCAGGACATGTATGAGGACTGTAAGACAGTGGTGAGGTGTGCTGTAGGTGTGACAGAGGAGTTCAAGGTGGAGGTGGGACTGCATCAGGGATCAGCTCTGAGCCCCTTCTTGTTCGCTATGGTGATGGACAGGCTGACAGACGAGGTTAGACAGGAATCTCCATGGACTATGATGTTTGCAGATGACATTGTGATCTGCAGTGAGAGTAGGGAAGAGGTGGAGGAGAAGCTAGAGAGGTGGAGGTTTGTCCTGGAAAGGAGAGGAATGAAGGTTAGCCGCAGTAAGACAGAGTACATGTGTGTGAATGAGAGGGACCCAAGTGGAAGAGTGAGGTTACAGGGAGAAGAGATCAAGAAGGTGGAGGATTTGAAGTACTTAGGGTCAACAGTCCAGAGCAATGGAGAGTGGGGAAAAGAGGTGAAGAAGCGTGTCCAGGCAGGATGGAACGGGTGGAGAAAAGTGTCAGGTGTGATGTGTGATAGAAGAGTTTCAGCTAAAATGAAAGGAAAGGTGTCCAAAACTGTGGTGAGACCAGCGATGTTGTTTGGTCTAGAGACAGTGTCACTGAGGAAAAGACAGGAGACAGAGCTGGAGGTAGCAGAGATGAAGATGCTGAGGTTCTCTCTGGGAGTGACCAGGAAGGATAGGATCAGGAATGAGTACATCAGAGGGACAGCACATGTTAGAGGTTTTGGAGATAAAGTCAGAGAGGCCATACTGAGATGGTTTGGACATGTCCAGAGGAGAGATGTCCATTTCTCTTCCCATCTACACCATGATAGAACAACTTGAACCCTGCTCCTAAACTTCTAGCCTTGCTACCTTTCCACCTGGTCTCCTGGACACACAGTATGTCTACCTTCCTCCTCTGCATCATGTCGACCAACTCTCTACCTTTTCCTGTCATAGTTCCAACATTCAACGTCCCTACTCTCAGTCCTATACTCTTGGCGCTCCTCTTCTCTTTCTTCGTGCGAACGCACTTTCCTCCTCTCCTTCTTCGACCGACAGTAATCCAATTTCCACCGGTGCCCTGTAGGTCAACAGCGCCAATGGTGGTCGTTGTTAACCCGGGCCTCGACCGATCCGGTATGGAAGTCATAGGTTTGATTCGCATCTTTGATTTGGCAAAAGTTTTACGCCGGATGCCCTTCCTGACGCAACCCTCTGTATTTATCCGAGCTTGGGACCGGCACAATGAGACACTGGCTTGTGCCCTCTTGCGGCTACATTTTAGTACCATATTTAATAATACTGTTTAATATGTCCCACATTCCTTTAATGTTGATTTTGTTTTTACATAATATTGTGCTGTAATATTCCTTTCTACACACCCTTATAATATTAGTTAACTTATTTTTATATTTTTTGTATTCATTTTCTGCCTCTTTCGTTCGTCTTTTAATGAACTCTCTATATAGTGTATTTTTCTTTTTGCAGGCGTTTTGTAATCCCCTTGTGAACCATGGTCCATCTTTGTACTTTTGATTTCTGTCACATTGTTTTATTGGACAATTTTTATTATATAATTTGAATATTTTTATAAAAGTTTCATATGCACTATCAATGTCTTTTTCATTGTATACCTTCTCCCAATTTTGTGCCAATAAGTCATTCTTTAATGTGTTCATAGTTTCCTCTGTCCTCACTCGCCTGTATTTTAGTCTCTCCTCTGGGTGATTTCTCTGCTGGCTGTTATTATAAACTGTAAAAACTGGTGGTGGTCACTGACATCATTGATTAATAGTCTCCTTACTGTATTATTTTCACTATCATTGGTGAATCTGTTGTCAATTAGATTCGCACAGTGGGTGGTGATTCTACTAGGTCTGGTGAATGTTGGATATAAACTCATGCTGTACATTGTATTGATGAAGTCATCAATTATTTGGTGCTTATTTGGATTCAACAAGTCAATGTTAAAGTCACCACAGATGGAAACAACCTTTTGGTTGGTTTTAGAAAAAACTTCTCCCATCCATTCCCTGAATGCGTCAACACTAGAGCCTGGTGCTCTGTGTATGCAACTGATTATTACATTTTTACTTTTTACATTTCAATTGTTACACATTCTAACAAGTTATCAATCACAGTTGTCATACTTTCTACTACTTTATAATTCTAGTTTTTGTTCACATACACAGCGACCCCTCCCCCGCTCGTTCCTTCGGTTTGCACAGTGAAGTTCATATTGATCCAGTTCAAAATCCATTCCTTTGACTGTATTGATCCATGTTTCTGAGATTGCAATTATTTTGAATGGTTTTATAAACTGATTTAAATATTCCTTGATGTTACTGAAGTTTGCATAGAAACTTCTACTATTGAAATGTATTATTGATAGTTTCTTATCCATTTTAATGGTGTCGTTGTTCCTCTGTGGAATAGCAGCAGTTGATGTTGATGTTGGAGAAGAAATGATGGTCCGGGTCTATGTCATGCTCCAGATCCAGCAGATCATGGTCAGTGTGTTGAAATGTCCTAAGTTCCAGTTTAACATGATCTGCAATCCTTTGTGATGTTTCCCGGTTGTCCCTAGTTGGACATGAATGAGCCATGTTGGTGTGTTGTGTGTGTTGTCCTACCTTAGAGTCTGCTCCTTCATACCTGAACAGTTCCTCCATATTGAACAGTACTTTAGCTTGCTCTGGTGTCCCGTTCAGTTTGATGAAGACTTTTCAGTTCGATCATGTGTTCTGTATTTTCCCCTGCTTTTTCATCAGCTGTGCTTTTCTGGCGATATCGGCGTTTCGTTTGGTCAGATGCTCGTTGATGAATACGTTAGTTCCTTTCAGTTTCCTTGTTTGTTTGTTTTGCGCAAGGTATTTTTTATTAATTTTCCAAGTCATGAAAAGAGTACAATAATGCAAATTAGAAAATAATAAATAATAAAAACGTCCCACCCACTCAACTGCCCCCTCCCCTTCCCTTCCCTTCCCTTCACATAATAGGCTCACAAATTCACGATAATAACACAACTGATGTGCAAGAAATATACAGATACACATACAACAACAGCAAAACAACAACAACAACAACAGAAACAAAAAATAAGTAAAAACAAAAAGATAAATTTAAGCAGATTACATTGCTATATTGTTACATAACAGCCACAGGATAGTATATGGTACAATCTGGAAAACAGTGGCCCTTAGTTGAGGGATTAGCATTGCCCAATAATTGATAAAGGTATATGTCCTGTACAAGCTAGGCATATAGAATAAAAAAAAAAGAAAATTCAGACTATGGGAGGGTTTGTAAATCTGAAAGATATTGTATAAAAGAACACCACTGTTTAAAATATTTACTTGTGTCCCCACGTAGCGTAAATTTAATTTTTTCTAATTGAAAAAAAAACTTAATGTCTTTCAACCAAACAGATACAAGGGGGGGTTGTGGTGATTTCCAATTAAGTAAAATTCTACGCCTAGCCAGTAGAGTGGTAAAAGCCACAGCATTTGCCTGGATTTTGCTAAGGACGTGTACGGGCGGAACACCAAATATAGCTGTAATTGGGCATAGTTCCAGAGTGACTCCTAAAATTTCTGAGAGGATTTTAAAGATGGAATTCCAGTAATGACCAAGTTTAGGACAAGATATGAATATATGGGCCAAGTGGCAGGGTGTACCTCTGCATCTAACACAGACGTCTTCAGTGTCAGGATATATTTTAGATAGCCTTGAACTTGACAGATGTAATCTATGAACAATTTTAAATAGCATCAAACTCAAACGAGCACATGATGAAGAGTTATGTATTGTGTTGATGGCTCTCTCCCAGAAGCCTTCCTTGAATTCCACACCCGACTCCTGCTCCCAGGCGGTAGCGCTTTTAGAGCACTGCTCTGGATTGAATGATAGGAGACCCCGATAAATATGGGAGACAAGTGACTTTTAGTTGGGTCGGAAATTAAAGAGGTTCTCCCATTGCTGCTTAGAGGGTTGGGTGGGGAAGCCATGAAACATTTTGAAGGCACAGTTCCTACATTGTAAGTATCTGAATAAGTGTGTCTTTGGCAATTTATGTGAAGCAGATAGTTCTGTAAAACTACCGAAGACTCCACCTATGTATAATTATGTCATTAAAGTCTGTATACCGTTTCTCTCCCACAACTGGAATGCAAGGCCTTGAAAAGAGGGTGGAAAAAGGTGATTATGGGTTATTGGCGTAAGCGTTGAGGGAGAGAATAACTTAAAATGGCGCCTGAATTGGTACCAGATTTTCACAGAGTTACAGACAATTTGGTTGTCTGTGTAACGAGAGGGAGATGTCGGAAGTGATGAGAAGAGGAGAGCCGGGAGAGAGGAAGACACACATGACCTCAACTCAAGTTGGTACCACAGGAGTTGGGGGTTAAGTACCCAAAACAGTAATTTAATAATATTTGCTGCCCAGTAATAATACATAAAATTTGGCAGAGACAGTCCTCCACTAAGTGAACACTGCTGTAGGAGGGACTTCCTGATCCTTGGGGGCTTTCCACTCCATATAAAAGAAATTATGGCTTGATCAATGGATTTAAAGTATGATTTTGGCAAAAACAGAGGAATGCCTTGAAAAAGATATAGGAATTTAGGTAGAATGTTCATCTTAACTGCATTAATTTTACCAAGCATTGACAGGGGAAGATTACACCATTTCTGAAAGGCAGACCTTATACAGCTGAGTAGGGGGGTAAAATTGGCGTCTAATAAAGCAGACAATGTACGAGTAACAGTTATTCCCAGGTATTTGATGCTATAAGTACTCAGTTGGAGAGGTAGATCAAACTGAGAGAGCAGAAGAACCTTTGAGCTAATAGGGAGACATTCACTTTTTGTAGATTAAGTTTGTACCCGGAAAAGGAACCGAAGTTTTGTAATAATGACAGAATGTTAGGTAATTGAGAAAGAGGGTCAGTAATGTACAAAAGCAAATCATCTGCATACAGTGCAAGTCTGTGTTCAACACCCCCGCGAGTTATCCCCAAAAATGAGGGTGAATTCCTAATAGCTACAGCGAGGGGTTCTATAGCAATGGCAAAAAGCAAGGGGGAGAGTGGGCAACCCTGACGAGTACCACGAGATAAACTGAAACATTCAGACTTACTACTGTTGGTGTTGACAGAGGCCAGGGGTGAAGTGTGTAGGAGGCGTATCCAAGATATTAACATGTTCCCAAAGCCAAACATTTTCAAAACAGTGAAAAGGTATTCCCACTCAACTCTGTCAAAAGCCTTTTCAGCATCCAAGGAGATTATACTTCAGGGGGTCCGGTCGTGTGTTTGGAGTAGATAGTACTCAACAGTGTTCTGATATTGAAAAAGGAATGTCTGCCTTTTATGAAACCAGTCTGCTCTTGAGATACGATGTAGGGAAGAGCCTTTTCGATGCGTGTAGCTAGCAGCTTAGCTAAAATCTTAATGTCGGTATTGAGAAGACTGATAGGCCTATAAGAGCTACAAAGATCAGGGTCTTTCCCTTCTTTCAACAGAAGAGACATTGAAGCTTGTCTTAGTGTGTGGGGGAGTGAACCTTGTTTCATTGATTCCTCAAATACAGAAAGAAGCAATGAAGCTAAATGAATATAAAATTTCTTATAAAATTCAGGGGGAAAAGCATCTGGACCAGGGGTTTTGCCTAATTGCATTGACATAATAGAGCATACAACCTCATCCAATTTTATAGGTGCTTCAAGTTGGACAGAGAGGATGGGGTCTATATTGGGGATATCCAAGTTATTAATAAACTGGATCATATTATCAGAGCTGGGTGGAAACTCAGAGGAATAAAGAGAAGAGCAGTACGATTTTAAAAATATTGTTTATCTCAACAGGATCAGTTGTTAATGTACTGGACGGTCTTTCTATCTGTGGAATAGGACGCCCTGCTGCATGACGCTTTAGTTGATGAGCCAGAAGACGACTGGCTTTGTCACCATATTCATAGTAAGAACCACGAGATTTTAGCAGTAACCTTTCTGCTGCCCCTGTTGACAGGAGGTCAAACTCTGTCTGAAGGTTAAGACGTTGTTTATAAAGCTCAGGTGATGGGTTCAGTGCATACTGGTGGTCGATATTGACAATGGCATTGGAAAGGTCTAGCTGTTTAGTTTTCCTAATTTTATTTTGGTCAGAAACATATGAGGTAAGCTTTGAGGGTGTCCCATAGTAAAGAGTAAGATATGTCAGGTGTTTTATTTATTTTGAGAAAAGTATCAATGGATGAAGACAGCAGTTCACAGAAAGAGGGGATAAAAGTAAAAGTAAGGATAAAAGTAAGGAGTTGAGTCTCCAAGGAGGCCGGTCTGCGCGATGGGAATTCAAATTAATATCGAGGAACAAGGGTGCATGATCAGAAATAACAATAGGTAGGTAATTTGGAACTTTTGGGAGTAGAGACCTGTCAACAAAGAAATAGTCTATACGAGAAAATGTGAGATGAACATGGGAAAAAAAGGAATATTCCCTTGCTTGAGGGTTGCTACGTCTCCATGGATCAATGTATTTATGCTGCAACATGAATTCACAAAACGTCTTGGACATAGCTGAGGGAACTATGGTTCGAGAGCTGGATCGGTCCAGCACCGGGTTGACTACACAGTTCAGGTCTCCACCAAATATTAATAAATGAGTGTCCAAGTTTGGAATCTGCATTAAAAGATTCTTAGCAAATTCCACATTATCATAATTAGTGCATATATATTCACCAAAATAATAGGCATATGGTTAATAGCACACACCATGATTAAATATCTGCCATTCTTATCAGCTAAAACCTTAATATGAGAAAAGTGTACATGTTTGTTGATTAAGATGGCAACTCCTCTGGTCCTGGAATCAAAATGAGAATGAAAAGGAAAATGAGCCCAAGAGGGTTTTACTCTAAGTTGGTCCTTAACACGCAGGTGAGTCTCCTGAAGAAAAACTACATCTACCTTCAATTGTTTTAAGTGAGAGAACACTCTAGCTCGCTTTACAGGACCATTCATTCCTTTCACATTCCAACTCAGGAATCTCAAGGATAAATCATCTTTAACATAATCACCCATACCATACATCGAGAAGAGTCAAGAAGAACCATTGTAATGATAAACAGAAATACAGCATGCAGTATATGCTTACATAAAAAAACAAACAAAAGGGCCACAGCTAACCGTGATAATCTTTGAGCAACCACCATGTAATCAGATAACTTGAACATTAACCAATTTAAATCAAAACCGATAAATAGGAAAATAAACATATAAAAAAAGCAAAACAAAATCAAACATTCACACAAATATCCACCCCATGAGAAAAATCTCATCTGTGGTAAGAGGATCCCAGATGAACATTACACATGATCCAGTGTTTTTAACTAAGTTCTTATTAAACACAACATATTCGCCATAGGTCAGCAATGCATTAGCCAAACATAAAACTTAGACAACAGCACTCAGTCACCTCTGTAACCCTTATTCTCATTAAACAAAGTCGTTGGCAGCCAGCAAAATGTAGTAAATGTATTTAAAAAAAACGCCACAAATGACCAAACCAGGGATCACACACCATGGTTAAGCGAAGAACAAAAATTTTAGTCCCATAGAAAAACAAAAGCAGGAGGTCATTTAGTTCTAGAAACTAGTTTGCAGGCTAACAAAAAATTTAAATGGACCTGCAAAAGGGCTTGTTACTGAAGAGTTCTAACGTGCCAGCACCATAGGCTGAACACCGTCAATGGTAAAAAGCATAAGTAGACTTTACATTAAACTAGATGATCCCTCTCATATTTAGAAGGACCAAGTCTTACTTTATCATGAAAGAAATTTATTGTCATACCAGCTCTGAGCATCCATAGGCAAATTGAAGTAGAGTTTGTCATTACCATGGTCGATGCAAAGTTTTGCAGGAAAACGCAGGGAGAAGAGCACACCTTTCTCCGTCAGACACCGCCTCACATAGGTGAAAGCAGCCCTCTTCTTGGCAACGCTGGCGTTGAAGTCCGGGAAAATGTGAACCTGAGGGGCAGAAGGAGCTGACCCAGTAGCATATACAGGTATGTCCAACTTTTTCCTGGATGTTTTTGGGACAGATGTATTCCGGTCGCCACCGCTCCTGGACCTTGCTCATTGTATTGGCCCTAAACCACCGAACCCCAACGCCGAAAGGCTCAAGCCGAGGGTTTTCATCGTTCGGTTCCATTACCATCATGACAAGGAACGAGCCTGGCGCTGGGGGATCATCAACCAGAAGCAGCTCATTCATGACGGGCGAAACGTTTACATTTTCTCAGTTTCCTTGTTTTAACAGAGCAGTTTTGTGTTTTCTGTCGACAAATGTCATGATGATGGCTCGTTTGTCGCTGTCACCTCTCCGGGCCAGAGGGTGGCAGGCCTCGATGCTGCTACGGTCCATTTCTATCCCTTTGGACTGGAGGAAAGCAGCCACCTGTTGCTCTACGCAGCTGACCTCCTGCTCACTGGGCTCTCCCCCGCTGTCATCGGTCACCGCCCGGGCATATGATGACCAGGGTTTGATCTGAAGCCCAGTCACCATCACATGGTTGATCCTGGTGTACTGCTCCAGCTCCGCCACACGGCTCTCCAGGTGCGCCAGACGCCGGTCCTTTTCAGTGTTCTGGATCCGGAGCGCCTTCACCTCCTCCACCAGGTTCAGAATGGTCTTCTGCTGCTGTAGGACGACAGAAATCTCTTGGGACAGGAAGTCCAGAGACTTCCTAATGTCGTCGCCCTCCTCAGCTGTCAGTGCCTTCTTTGGCCCCATGTTGCTAGGTGACGAGCTAGCATCTACCTGACGTCTACCGTTCTTTCAGTCCGTTTCCACAAATCAGCGTCGTTAAACCAGGCAACGGTCAGGCCAGTGTTGTCAACAGATAGTCAATGTCCGTGTAACAGACCCCGGCTTGAGGCCCGTTATCAGATTAAATGCGTTCTGTCAGAAACAAGAAATCCCACCACAGGTAACGGTGACTTGTTTAATCCTCTCGTCTCTGTGCTGAACTGAAGACATATTTTCATGTAACTTCCATTTTGTTAACAGGTTATAACAACCAGCAAAGCAATACAAGTCCACTGGCAGAATAAATAAAATCATACAACACATTTTAACATTATGAAGTGAACAAACATAAATAGAGTCCAAGACTAACTGAAATGCACTAAATAATGATACATGCTTAGCACACATGCTTAACAAGCTAGCTACGTTATGCTAGCATAACTTTCCTATCGAAGGGATTAAACTATTCGACAAATGATGCTCAAAAGAAACAAAATAAACCTCTTGACGGTCAACGCACAATATTTTCTATATGCATCGTTTCCTGACCTAAAACATGACATTCCACTCGTTACTGACCTGTCAGAAACAAGAAATCACACCACAGGTAGCGGTGAGTTGTTGAATCCTCTCGTCTCCGTGCTGAACTGAAGACGAGAGCTCAACACCTGCACCGTCACCCCTCCCCCTAGTGGTGAACACAGGAACTCAATCGAAGGGGTTCCCCTCTTACAATACACATATTAAACTGAAACAAGTCAATCACATGATTTGATCCCACATTTATGGGTGTCGCATCCGCAATACAACACCAGTATCCCAATATACAGACATAGTCCTAAAGCAAAGCAATAAAACAACAAAACACACAAATCCCAAACTGTTCCCCAACAGGAAACTCCCTGTAATCGTGGCAAGTTGTCCCGACTTGCGGTGTATTGTTTCACGCTGGGGTGATTGGAGACGGCGCAGCAGCTGAGCCCCCAGAGATTAGTCCTGATCGGACAGGTTCTAGTCCAGGTGTTGGTTTTAACATCATAGTACTCAAGACAATCGATGTCACTGGGGGAGCAGCCCCCCACGGCAAACAGCTTGTTGTTCATCATTGCAGTGCCAAAGTCACTGCTGGTGTTCAACATGGGGGGTATTTCAATCCACTGACCGGTCTCTGGGTCGTACGCCTCAACACTTCTTAAATAGTTGTCACCATCGTAGCCACCGAGCTGTGAGGACAAAATAAAATAGTCACGTGAGTGTTTGGGTTCAAATCAAATTGAACACATTGTGCAGCGTGTTAAACCTTCAGATTGTGAACACGGCATGTGTGACACCAACCGGACCCCAACCAGAGGACATTGTCATTCTGTCAGCTCTACTAGATAGAATCAGGTGCTGGCCTCAGTCCACGTTAGTTCTTCATTTACTCACCGCAAAGATACGGTTATCGTACAAGATGACGGCCAAGTCACAGCATCTGGTGCTCATGTCGGTGAAGCGTGTCCACTGGTTGGTCTCTGGACTATAAAATTCACAACTTTGAAGGTGATGAACCCTGTTATCGTTATTCCAACCACCACAAACGTAAATCTGGACAGACAAGCAGGAACAAAGGAAGGCAGTCAACAAATATCACTGTTCTTGGTAGAAGCACCAGGTAAGGTAATTTTTCTCTTATTTCTCATCTTCTACTCTTTTGTTTTATAACATTGACGAGTTCTTATTTGTACAAATATTGATAACCTCCAGCATATAGTCTAGTCCACAGATATTTAAATGAACAGCTAACAATGTTTCCTGTCAGCGTTAGAACAACTCCAGAGCTATTTCCCACTGCTCTGGACCTTCACTCACCTTCTTATTGAACGCTGCACAACCAGCAGCACTTCTGACATCATTCATGGGTTGAATTAGACTCCATTGGTTCGTCTCAGGTCTGCAGCGCTCTGCAGTGTTCAGTTCTTGTCTTCCATCATGACCACCTAACGCATGAATATATCCATCCAAAACAGCAACACTCACACAGGAGCGGCGCTGGTTCATGGGTGCTGCTTCAAGCCAAACACGTCTGTTCACATCAAACTTGCACACACTGTTATAATACTCCCTCCAGTCATAGCCACCAATGCAGTAGATGAGCCCATCATGGTAGACAGTGCCATGACAGTAACAAATCTTTTTCTCACGGTGTCCAATGTTCAACCAGCGATCAGCACGGACATCGTAAACCTGGTTGATGCTAGTTACACCATTGGTGGTCCGGCCCCCAATAGCAAAAATGATGGAGTTAGGTAAACGATGACGAGCAGCGAGGTCAGAGAGAAATCTCCTGGGCGGTGTGGCATCGGACATCCGACGTTTGAGGCACAAGACATCATGTAGAGTCTGCAGACACTGAGTGTTGTTGGTCAAATATGGATCAGACATTAGAGTCTTAATGTCGTCTGTACTGCTCAAGGCCAGACGGGCCTACAGAGGAAACAACACAATTTAAATGGAACAGATGAAATCGTGATATTCCATATTTATGTTACAGACAGCAACAATAAAAAACAGCAGTTTCAGTTTATATCACTTTTAACTTGAGAAATTTTTTAGTAAAGGTACAAATAATAATATTAATGATAATTATGGCTGTCACTGTAACGCGTTGATTAATTAATTACGCTGCAAATTAACGTGTTATAAAAATTAACGCAGTCAATCGTGAGTGGGAAGTCAATGCGCAAGCATTTTAAATTTGTCCTATTGAGGGACCCGTAGGCTGCAGTGATGTCACTTCCTACCTGCGCCACTAGTCAAAAGTAGAGTGACTGACAACAGAGATGGAGGCGACGCAGGAGAGTGAGGCAAGCCCACTGGGACCTTTGGGAGGAAAGTTTATTTCTAAAAAGAACAAACGGACTATCAACAAAAACGCAGTGATTCTGTGCTGTAGACCCTCCGTCAGTCTGCCCCAGGGGCCCCAGGGCAGCTGTGGCTCCACACGTAGTTACCACCACCAGGTATGAAGGAGGAGTGAATGAATAATGGATCAGTGTCTTTGGGTGTCCAGAAAAGCGCTATATAAATCTAATCCATTATTATTATTATTATTATTATTATTATTAGTACCTTTTGTAAAAGAGAATTTTCATCTCAGCGAAGCAGCTCCAGCCTAACAGATCATTTAAATGTAAAACATGTGAAGGACACAGAGTTGAACGTTAGCTTACCCTTTCAAAGGAAAAGCCTGTTGGCATCTTACTATTGATGTTTCCTTATTCAGAGGCATGTTATACTATTCATTTTGAGTTGTTGTATTGAGTCAGCTTTAGTTTTCATTTTGATTGAGTCTGCTTATGTGCCCATTTGAGACTCCGCCTTATTTTATTTCTGAATTGTATTTATTTTATTTAACTGTATTCGTATTGTATTTTTGAGAAATGCACCTGTCCTATTGGTTTGCTGATGTGCTTGGCCTTTTTTATTTTGAATTTTATTTATAAAGCACACTTAACCAATAAAAATGTGGATTTCAAATCTTCTCTTCTTGGTGTATTCTATTGATTAGTCATGCACTACAATCTTGTAATGTCCTAGAATCCAAATTCATCATTTGGGGGCCTTTAGCAGGTATGACATTAAAATGTGATTAATTAGATTAATTAATTACAAATCCTGTAATTAATTAGATTCATTTTTTTAATCGCCTGACAGCATTATTAATAATAATAATAATGGATTAGATTTATATAGCGCTTTCTCAAAGACGCTTACCATCGGATCCATTATTCATCCACTCCTCCTTCATACCTGGTGGTGGTAACTACGTGTGGAGCCACAGCTGCCCTGGGGCCCCTGGGGCAGACTAACGGAGGGTCTACAGCACAGAATCACTGCGTTTTTGTTGGTAGTCCGTCTTTGTTCTTTTTAGAAATAAACTTTCCGTCCAAAGGTCCCAGTGGACTTGCCTCGCTCTCCTGTGTCCACCTCTGTTGTCAGTCACTCTGCTTTTGACTAGTGGCGCAGGTAGGAAGTGACGTCACTGCAGCCTACGGGTCCCTCAAGGGGACAAATACTGCAGCCTACGGGTCCCTCAAGGGGACAAATTTAAAAATGCTTGCGCATTGACTTGCCACTCAAGATTAATTGTGTTAATTTTTATAACGCGTTAATTTGCAGCGTAATTAATTAATCTAATTAATGCGTTAAACTGACATCCAACAATTCCTTAAGGGTGTGCCTTACAATCCTAATATGGATTAATATTCATTTTAATATTGGTTAAAAACACGATTGCTGAAAAAAAGCTGGCAGTCTGGCCGGCAGTCATGCCGCACTGCGCCACCAGGGGGCACCCTCACAAGGCACCCGGGCCTACGCCTCCTAACAACGGTAGTCAAGGGGCGTCGCCCAAGTGCCGCTCTCACTGAGCTGCTGTCTGACGTCAGAACAGCCTGCTGAGAGCCCCGGTGACCGGCTACCATAACATAGAAAAACATAAGGAACTTTCAACAATTCTGTTAATAAAGTTTTACTGACTGACTGATCTCAGTATTTCACAGCCACTGTGGCGCCGGAGATAACCCACTTTATTTTGGGCGGCAGTGGCTCAGCGGTAGAGCAGATGTCTTGAAGACGGATCGCCCAGCCATCGCCGGCTCGAATCCCGCCAGGACATCCCTCGGAGTGTGAGTTGATGGTGGGAGGTGTCAGCTCACCTCCCAGCGACTGCCGAGGCGCTAGTGACGCTCCATTCTGTTAATCTGAGGAAACACACGGAGAAACGGGCATAAAGGAGAATTAAAGACCCTCAAAGCTGAACTTCCAGGTGTCTGATGTGCTGCACTGATTTGCAAATGTAGTTGATACCTGAAACAACATGTTATAGAGGGGGGGGGCATTCAGGCTTGTGTATTCTGTCTGCAGCGACGTGCGGTGAGACACCGACGTAAAAGTCAGTTCTAGGAGTAAAACAGCGACATATTTGCCAGTAAATTATCAGCCTGACATTAAAAACTAGTTAAAAATTGTTTCGGACACACAGCAGCAAATAGCTGCACCTCACCTCCGACTGGACTACCGATCGATCGAAACAATATTTAATTAATAAACGAAGACGAACGTCGGATCATAAATATCTGCTTCGAACTTCAGATTAGGAAATAATCCGCTCTGTTTGAACTGAGTGGTCCACTGTCATGAATTTAACCAGTTTTTAATGTCAGGTGTTTAATATGGCGTGTTTTGCCAGACAGAGTGGTAAATACACCACTTTGTCTGGCTCTGACCTCCGTGACCCTCACCACACGTCACTGAGAGCTGTAGAAATAAGTCTAATTCGACTGTTTATAGATAATTTTATACTACAGTATTTTGTAGTACTTTTATCAGTAAATCTCAGCAGCTAAGGAAAACACCCAAACGTGTTGACTTCTTTCTAAGATGGCAAAGTGATCAAGTGATCAGGTTTCATTGATGAGGCTCAGAATGGCCTCATTGACATATCAATAGGGACCGTTCACAGATGATTAAAGGTACTCACAGTCATCAATGCTCTACCTAGAGGACGGATAGCGCAACTACAGCCACTAGTTTTTTTTTTAAATTTCAATTTTTTTATTATATGCGCCTTATAATCCTTATAATTTATTTAATGTATCCGCCTTATACATGAAATAAATTATAAAGTAAACAATTCCTTAAAGGTGCGCCTTATATTCCAGTGCGCCTTATAGTGCAGAAAATACTGTAAATGAAACATCGTGACAGAACGTGGTCTTACCTTTGACAAGAGTGCAGGTAAATGGGAGGTTCTTTGCTCAGGTTCATGGTTGATCCACCTAACGGCGGCATCGTACACGGTTTTCTCCTCGTCCACATTGAGCTCATCACTATCAAGGATGTCAGAGAGTTCCTGCAAGCTGAGCTCCAGGAACTCCTGGCTGGAAACAACCTCCTCAAACCTGTTCATTAACAGGAAGTGAGCCTTGTGCTGCACCTGAGGACCTGAGAAGGTGAACCGACGGACACCAATGCAGTTCTCTGGAGTGAGAGTCTCTAACAGGAAGTTGTTGCTTGACTCTACAATGTCATCCATAAGCAAATAGTCAGCTGCTGTAAGCAGATCTTGAACGTTGTCCTCTGTCACAGAGACAGAACCTGAGTATGTAAAGTCAATGATGACCTCCATCACCTCTGTAGACACGTCTGGAATGGTGAAATGTGTTCTATCACCTGCGTGTCGGAGGAGAAGGGCCCTGTGAGTAAAGAAAAGTCATTAACCCTTATTACACTATGAACACACCCCCGAGTTCAGATCACATGATGTCTTTAAACCTTTCGTAACAAAGAAAGTCTGTCACGTGGATTGCTGTGTGCATGTTTATGTGACAGTATAGATGTGAAACTGTCTTCCAGGTTTTATTTGGAGCTGATTGACCCTGGAAAAGCAGAGATATGATTGTTTATATTTGATCTAAGACAAGCGGTTCAAACGGCTTCTCTTATTGGTCAAATCAGACGCAGACGCCGTGTTTCTGTCCATGTGGTCGCCATCGTACATGCAGGGTTCCATGTGTTCACGTGATGCAAACATCTCCTGATTTGTGTATTTCACGTGGCCCTGTGTCTGATTTAACAAAAAACTCCTTTGAAGAGTGGCACCTGAGTGACACAAACTGAATAAAGTTATGTTAGAAGCCTATGGAAAACTTTTTGGAGTTCAAAATCAATTCGATGAACATGTTTTTGGTTTTCATGTGCAATGAAATATAATTTTTCCATTTCCGAATTTGACTGTGTGTCTATTTTGCCTCAATATGTCAATGTAGCCCTGCGTTTAGTAGGGCTAAGATTATTATTAACAAATTGTTAATAAATAAATAGTTAATAACCAGTGAATAAATTGATAAAATAAAAGAATTGATATCATTTCACAGATAAAATACACTGGGTAAAGCATTATTAAAATGTTGAATTCATGTTGGAGGAAAACTCTATTATGTTGAATTATTATGTTGACTTGTCTGATGAAATGTGTGGTGTATTCTCTGTATTGCTGGGAATACTGTGAGGGAATTTGTTTACTCACGGACCTATGAAAAAGGACACACAGAGAGGGACTAACCTGCAAAGGTGCTGTGGGTTTCATGAACCAATGGGGCACGGGAAAAGAGTCAGGTGCCCGGAAGATCGGGGAGCACGTGGAGAGAAGTGGAGGAGGGAGGCGCGCGAAGAGACGGCGGAGAAGAGAAAACTGTTTAATACAGAGTGTGGTGGTGTTTAGCGCACGTTCCCACGAGCTTGGTCCTGAGTTTGGAGCAAGTTGCCAAGGGAGGGACAACGTGTGGAGTCGCCAGTTTTCTCTGCCGCAGAGGGAGCAGGTGTGGACCAATTCTCCATTCTGACGGACTGGGAGTTTGCTCGTGCAGTGCTAGGAGCCCAGGAGCAGCCGCCGGACGGGATCGATACACCAAAAACTACAAGCACCAGGCCTGCAACGCACGTGGACTGGGTATTTGGATATTTAGTTATTATTGCCGGCTTAGATTAAGTTTTATTTCATTACTTGTTGGACTGTTTTTTGTTTTATATTACCTGTTCAGTTTTGTGATTATGCCATGTGTTATGTGTGTTGATGAATACACGTACGTTGTTAAATGTGATTGCGTGTCATTTACTGAAAGGACTACTGAATAGTACTTTCTCAGAGCTAATAGGGGATAGTACAGTAAATAGAAATACAAGGCACCCCCAGGAGATCATCAACAGCAGGATCGGAAACAATGAACTCAGGTTAGTCGCCCACAGTATTTGTTAGGGACAGCAAGAGGGGGGCTACATCAATATAGTAAGTTATAGGGAAATAATAACTATCTCTTCATATAGCTGAAGTTGTGCTGAAGATAAACATACCCAGCATGGGTATGTTAAATCATTTTGAATGTGGTATAGAGAGACAAATATAAGTGGTACCAAAAAACGGCCAAAATAGGTCACGGGTCTAAGAGTTGAGTAACTGTAATACCACATCATGTGACCAAACTGTAAACAACGAACAAACAAAGCTAAATCATGTGGCGTCCTGTGGGAAATGACATCATAACCTGGAGGACTGTGATTGGCAGGAACAGCCTGATCAGAACCCAATGTTCAGATGTTGGACTTCTGTGCTGGCCACAGTTTGTCCATAACAAACACCATGTTTGAGCATCAGGGTCTCTAGAACTCGTGGTACCAGTGGACCCCGGGTCACAGGTCAATGAGTCAGCTGGTAATCGTGTCAGCTGATCTACAGCCCGATGTTCTTGACAGGAGCTCAGCTCAGCTCCTGTCAAGATGCTGAGCTGAGGAGGAGCTGAGCTGTCAGCTGACCTCCACCTGGTGGTGAGTGTGATCAGGGTGTGTGAGAAGATCAACTAGAACTATCAGCTTACATTGATAATCAATACGTTACTCACTCAAAGTATGGACAGCAGTTAACCATGATGTTCCTGTGAACATTGAAACCAACACCCCCAGCACAGATGACTGCGTCACATGAAGGGTCCTCAGCTCGTCTCATACTTAAGATTTTTGAATTTGTTTCCTTCACAATACCAACAGCTGCTTGTTTAAACTGTCAGTGGGTTTATGTAGAGAGATTAGAGATCACAGAGGAGATTTTAGACATTAGAGATTAAAGACATTAGAGAGATTAAAGACATTGTGGTGGAATGATCAGATTTGAACGTTAACGTTTGAATGTTTAAAATTAAATGATATGTCTTCTCCTCCTCCTTTCAGCTTTTTCCTTTCCTGGATCTCCACAGTGAATCAGTGTCCTCCATTTAACCCTGTCTTCTGTATCCTCTTCTCTCACACCAACTACCTTCATGTCCTCTTTCACTACATCCATAAACCTCCTCTTTGGTCTTCCTCTAGGCCTCCTGCCTGGCAGTTCAACACTCAGCATCCTTCTACCAATATATTCACTATCTCTCCTCTGGACATGTCCAAACCATCTCAGTCTGGCCTCTCTGACTTTATCTCCAAAACCTCTAACATGAAGAAGCCTTCAACACCATCCAGCCCCGGCTCCTGCAGGACAAACTGACCTCCATGGCTGTGGACCCCTACCTCATGAGCTGGATCACGGACTACCTAACGGACAGACCCCAGTATGTCCGTATGGCGGACTGTTTGTCTTCTATGGTGACCAGCAGCACGGAGGCACCACAGGGGACCGTGCTCTCCCCCATTCTCTTCACCCTCTACACATCGGACTTCAAGCACAACTCGGATACACGCCACATGCAGAATTACTCTGATGACACTGCTATAGTGGCATGTATCTGGGAGGGTGATGAGGGGGGGTATAGGGCATTGGTGGCTGACTTTGTGGAGTGGTGCCAGCTGAACCAGCTCCAGCTCAACGTCTCCAAGACGAAGGAGATGGTGCTGGATTTCCGGTGGGCACCTCCCTCTCCACAGCCAGTGATCATGGAGGGCAGTGAGGTGGGGGTGGTAGGACTCTATAAGTACCTGGGACTGCAGCTAGACAGCAGACTGGACTGGTCACTCAACTGGGACTGTGTGTACAAGAAGGGGCAGAGCAGGATGTACTTCCTGAGGAGGCTGGCCTCCTTCAACATCTGTCCTAAGCTCCTTCTCATGTTCTACCAGTCCGTAGTCTCCAGTGTGCTGTCATACGCCATTGTGTGTTGGGGTGGGGGGGCCAGGAAAAGAGACATGGACCGTCTGAACAGACTCATCCTCAGAGCGGGCTCAGTGGTTGGTCTGAACCTGGACTCTGTGGAGACGCTTCTGGAGAGTAGGACCATGTCTAAAGTCAGGGCCATCATGAACAACACCCCCCCCCCCCCTTGCACACCACCTTCTCCCAGCAGAGAAGCACCTTCAGCAGCAGACTGCTGTCACACAGCGCCTCCACAGAGAGGCTGAGGTCCTCCTTCGTGCCCCGTGCCATCAGGGGGTACAATGACTCTCTCAGGAGGAGCGGGGGGGAGGTGGCGAGGTCAGCACGTGGTTAAATGGATTTAATTTAATTTTATACTGTTTGTATTGTAATTTTATACTGTTTATATTTTAATTATAGTTTAGTATATAAGTCCTGTTAAGGCTGCATGTGTCTGTTAGTGTAGTGTATGTCTTGTGGTTTGTTAGTTAGTTAGTTATTCATTTATTTCAGGCAAGGCAAAGAAAAACAAAACAAAAAACAACAACAAACAAAATAATTAAATAAGCAAATAAATAAGCAAAGATCATAACTCAACAATACAATTCTGCCTGAAAGGGAGTGGGAAGAAGAAAACTTACGTAATCCCACCCCAGTTCCTGATTCAGAGATCAACACACTGAGCTTCACTGCTCCTTCGAGGATTCAAGGATAACCACACAATAATGTCATCATGATGGCATCACCATGGGCATGAAATCATCACATTGCAATAGCAATTCCACACAACAATGTAAGGAAGGCATGATATACCAACAATGGTAATGTATAATATACCAACAATGGTAATGGACAATATACCAACGATGGTAAAGAAACACTGAGCACGTTAATAAACAGAACAGTAGTTTGAGTTAAAGACCCTCATCTCTATACTTTGACCAGAGACGATGTTTATAGAACAGTTTGAATTGATTAGTACTTTTGCATTGCTTGTGTTGTGAGTCCAGATTGTTCCAGAGTTTCACTCCACACACACACACACACACACACACACACACACACACACACACACACACACACACACACACACACACACACACACACACACACACACACACACACACACACACACACACACAAACGTTAACGTGTGGTTTGACCTCTCAGCAATGACAAATATCCAAAACCTCTCAAGTTATGAGCCCTGACTGGAGTTATAAAGAACTGTTGGAGGTTTGGTGGTAATACTTTGTTGAATGCTTTATATAAAACTATTGATGTATTATCTTGTACAAGATTATGAAATCTTAGCAACTTTGACTGCGTAAACAGGTTATGAGTATGTTCAAGAAAACCAACCTTGTGAATGATCCACACTGCTCTTTTCTGTAATATGATCAGAGGATTTATTGTGTTCTGGTAAGTATTTCCCCAAACTTCAACACAATATGTCAGGTATGGGAGGACTAAGATGCAGTATAAAGTACGGAGTGCATTTCCATCAATGTATAGTTTAATTCAGAGGGTTTTGGAGATTTTTGTTTTTATGTGTCTGACATGGGGTTTCCATGACAATTTACGATCAATTATAACTCCTAAAAATTTATTTTCACTAACAAATTCAATTTGAGTGCCATCAATACTTATTTTCTGTTCAGACATTATGTTGCGATTTCCAAACATCATTACCTTGGTTTTATTTATATTCAAAGATTATTTATTTGTGTCCATTCATTCTTTTATTGTGTTTAGTTCCCTGTTTACTGTGTGTACAAGCTCAAAATAATCACTACTGTAAAATATATTTGTGTCATCTGCAAATAGTATGAGTTTCAGGACTTTGGTTGTGTTAAATATATCATTTATGTACAGATTAAACAGTTTTGGCCCCAACACTGACCTCTGGGGGACACCACAAGCAATGCCAAGTACATCTGATGAATGTCGACCCATTTTTACCAACTGTACCCGCCCTGTTAAATAACTTTTTAACCAGTCCCCAGCTTCTTCTTCTTTTCCTTTGGGCTTTTCCCTTCAGGGGTCTCCACCAATATATTCACTATCTCTCCTCTGGACAAGTCCAAACCATCTCAGTCTGGCCTCTCTGACTTTATCTCCAAAACCTCTAACATGTGCTGTCCCTCTGATGTACTCATTCCTGATCCTATCCTTCCTGGTCACTCCCAGAGAGAACCTCAGCATCTTCATCTCTGCTACCTCCAGCTCTGTCTCCTGTCTTTTCCTCAGTGACACTGTCTCTAGACCAAACAACATCGCTGGTCTCACCACAGTTTTGTACACCTTTCCTTTCATTTTAGCTGAAACTCTTCTGTCACACATCACACCTGACACTTTTCTCCACCCGTTCCATCCTGCCTGGACACGCTTCTTCACAATGTCATCTGCAAACATCATAGTCCATGGAGATTCCTGTCTAACCTCGTCTGTCAGCCTGTCCATCACCATAGCGAACAAGAAGGGGCTCAGAGCTGATCCCTGATGCAGTCCCACCTCCACCTTGAACTCCTCTGTCACACCTACAGCACACCTCACCACTGTCTTACAGTCCTCATACATGTCCTGCACCGCTCTAACATACTTTTCTGACACTCCAGACTTCCTCATACAATACCACAGTTCCTCTCTGGGCACCCTGTCATAAGCTTTCTCCAGATCTACAAAAACACAATGCAGCTCCCTCTGGCCTTCTCTGTACTTCTCTATCAACATCCTCAAAGCAAATACTGCATCTGTAGTACTCTTTTTTGGCATGAAACCATACTGCTGCTCACAAATACTCACTTCTGCCCTTAGTCTAGCTTCCACTACTCTTTCCCATAACTTCATTGTATGGCTCATCAGCTTTATTCCTCTGTAGTTGCCACAACTCTGCACATCTCCCTTGTTCTTAAAAATGGGCACCAGCACACTTCTCCTCCACTCCTCAGGCATCTTCTCACTATCTAAGATCCTGTTGAACAACCCAGTCAGAAACTCTACTGCCACCTCTCCTAGACACTTCCAAACCTCTACAGGTATATCATCAGGACCGACTGCCTTTCCACTCTTCATCCTCTTCAGTGCTCTCCTCACTTCATCCTGGCTAATCTTTGCTACTTCCTGGTCCACAACAGTCACCTCTTCTAGTCTTTGTTCTCTCTCATTTTCCACGTTCATCAACTCTTCAAAGTACTCTTTCCATCTTCCCATCACACTGCTGGCACCTGTCAATAGACTTCCATCCCTATCCTTAATCACCCTAACCTGCTGCACGTCCTTCCCATCTCTATCTCTCTGTCTTGCCAGCCTGTATAGATCAGTCTCTCCCTCCTTACTGTCCAACCTAGCATACAAGTCATCATAAGCTTCTTGTTTGGCCTTTGCTACCTCTACCTTCACCTTACGCTGCATCTCCTTGTACTCCTGTCTACTCTCTTCAGTCCTCTCAGTGTCCCACTTCTTCTTAGCTAACCTCTTTCTCTGAATACACTCCTGTACCTCCTCATTCCACCACCAAGTCTCCTTATCTACTTTCCTTCCAGATGACACACCAAATACTCTCCTACCTGTCTCCCTGATCACATTAGCTGTAGTTGTCCAGTCATCTGGAAGCACCTCCTGACCACCCAGAGCCTGTCTTAACTCCTTCCTAAAGGTCATGCAACACTCTTCCTTTTTTAGCTTCCACCATTTCGTCCTCTGCTCTGCCTTTGCCCTCTTCATCTTCCTCACCACCAGAGTCATCCTACACATCACCATCCTATGCTGTTTGGCTACACTCTCGCCTACCACTACTTTACAGTCACTGATCTCCTTCAGATTACACCGTCTACACAAGATGTAGTCTACCTGTGTGCTCCTACCACCACTCTTATAGGTCACCCTATGTTCCTGCCTCTTCTGGAAGAAAGTATTCACTACAGCCATTTCCATCCTTTTTGCAAAGTCAACTACCATCTGTCCTTCTGCGTTCCTCTCCTGGATACCAAACCTGCCCATCACCTCCTCATCACCTCCATTTCCTGCACCAACATGTCCATTGAAGTCTGCACCAATGACAACTCTCTCACTTCTAGGTATGCTCTGCATCACTTCATCAAAGTCCAACCAGAACATCACACCTTCTACTTCTAGCTTCAGACTCATCACTCTATCCAACACTCTTTTTACCTCCAGGACATTCCTAACAAACTCCTCCTTCAAGATAACTCCTACTCCATTTCTCTTCCTATCTACACCATGATAGAACAACTTGAACCCTGCTCCTAAACTTTGATTTCTTTATGTGTGGAGTTCGCAAATTCTCCCCATGTCTGCAAGGGTTCTCTCCAGGTTCTCAGGCTTCTCCCACCTCTGAAGAACATCTGAAATACACATCCCAAATTGTCTGTAGGTGTGAATGTGAGCACAAGTGGGTGGATGATTGTGCGTCCATGCTATGAAGTGGCATCTAATCTACCGGTAGTCGACTGTGGCGGACCAACTGTGTCCAGCAAACCAATGACCCTTAGGTGAAATAAGTTGCTTGAAGGTGAGATAATTGCAATTGTCATATTCAAGAAGATGAATGAATAATACAGATGTGTGAATCCCACTGTGTGGCAACATGGGTGTCTGTGTTCAACAAGGCTAAAACAGATGTGATGCAAGGACCTCAGATCACTATTATCTTCACACGACAGTCTTCTCCTGTGTTTCTCTAGATAGCAGCATTAAATATACCAGTGCTCACTAGGAATCAATTACATTCATTTTCCGGCCTGACCAGCACCATGATAATAATTAAATATTCCATAAAACCAAAATAATAAACACATAATTGTCTTTATTGTACTCAAATGACCTCTTCTTAGACCCCATCCTGTTCACTCACATGTATACGTCAGCATTTATTGTACATAAAGCTTCAAAAGGCAAAGAGGACATCACTTATTTCCATTTAACAATTAATTTTTTACACTGATAAAGGTGTTTGTTCTGCAGCAAAATTAATATACAGTGGTACCTCTACTTACGAATGTCTCTCCTGATGAAATGTTCTACTTACGAAATCTCTCAGCAGGAAAATACTGTATTGCCTCTAGTTACGAAAGAAATTTCGACTTGCGTAAAGTAAAACTACAGTATCGGCTGATACTCGCAGCTCCCACAGGTTCCTGAATGCACCATTCTCATAGCTGCTCTGCCATTGGCTATTACCTAGTATCTTCCTGGCATCCCATTGGATAAGACGGACCTCTGTGTGGAGCTAGATCAGTGTCTATGCAGCGTCCTCGTCATTTGCTTCTCGACCCGTGAGGTGTTCTGATAGCTTTGCGCAAATATACTGTTAACTTTTTGAGTATTCACTATGGACCCCAAGAAAGTGACGAAGAGGAAAAGATGAAGAAAAGAGTTTTTTTGTCCGTACAAACAAAACAAGAGATGATAGAAAAGCATGAAAAAGGGATGCGTTTGGTTGATCTCTCCAAAGAATATGGCCGTAATGCATCTACAATCACCACGTTATTAAAACTAAAGGAAGTTTAAGGAGTTTAAGGCATGGCGTGGGTGGTTGGAGAAGTTCAGAAGGAGGACTGGAATTCACTCTGTTGTTCATGGTGAGGCAGGAGCGCATGAACCAAAGAGGGTAAAAAACAATGAGGACAGCAGTTAAAAGGTTAATGACCATCAGTTTTATTCTTTATTCTTTGTTTTTTACGTTATGCACAACTCTCATTGTGTAGTAATCTAATTGTAACATATTTGTTACATGTTTTGATGCATTTTTTTGCTTTATAAAACATTTATGTCTGAATTTGTGGGGGTTTGGAACGGATTAGGCACATACTCCGTTCCAAATCCGTTCCGGTTGGAAACGTTTCAAATCACAGACATCTCTACGCGTCTGTGGTTACCTCCAACCACAGATGCATAGAGACGCATTTGCATGGAAAACGCGTCTCTACTTACGAAATTTCTTCTGGAACCAATTAATTTTGTAAGTAGAGATACCACTGTACATGTTTCACAACCTTCAGTAAACAGCTATGAACCTCAAAAATGATACAAACACTCACACTCACGCACACACACTCCTGATATGTATCATACATAATGAGTCCATAATAATTCTGATTCTCAATAAACTAAATCTGATAATAAAGTAAAATCTACCACCTTATTGTGGTGGGGGAGTTTGAGTGCCCAAATGATCCCTGCAGCTATGTTGTCAGGGGCTTTATGCTCGTGGTAGGGTCTCCCTTGGCAAATAGAACCTGGGTGATGGGCCAGGACAGTCTCAAAACCATACGAGTACAAAATATCAAGGATCGTGAAGTCGCCCAGTATGGCGCAACCGTTGCCACACCCTGGAGCCAGGCCCGAGGTTGGGGCTCCTATGCGAGTGCCTGGTGGCCGGGCTCCATGACCCAATCCCCAGACAAAGAGTCTAGCTCTTGGGACATGGAACGTCATCTTGCTGGAGGTAAAGGAGCCAGAGCATGTGAGGGAGCTACCGACTAGATATAATCAGGCTTACCTCCAACCACAGACCAGGCTCTGGAAGCCAAACCCTTGAGTGGGGCTTGACGCTCCACTTTTGAGGTGCTGCCCTAGGTAACAATACCCAGCCTTCTTGGGGTGCCTGGCAGGGGTACTAAATAGTGGCCCGGCTGGGGACTTAATTGTTCTCCTGGGGAATTCAACGCTCACCTGGGCAATGACAGTGAGACCTGGAAAGGGGTGATTGGGATGAACGGCCTCCCCGATCTGAACACAAGCAGTGTTCTGTTATTGGACTTCTGTGCTAGTCAATGTTTGTCCATGACAAACACCTTATTCAACCACAGGGATGTCCATAAGTGCACATGGCATCAGGACACCCTAGGCCGGCGGTCGATGATCCACTTTGTTGCTGTATCATCAGACCTCCGACCTTGTGTGTTGGACACTCAGCTGAAGAGCAGGGCAGAGCTGTCAACCGATCACCACCTGGTGGTGAGCTGGATCCGCTGGTAGAGCAGGACTCGGCAGGCTCAAATGTGTTTTCAGAGTCTGTTGCGAATGTTTGGTGGATCCCTCTATTGGTGAGGTCTTCAACACCCACCTCGGGGAGAGCTTCTTCCAGATCCCACCGGAGGCTGGGAATATTGAGTTAGAGAGGCCCATGTTCTCCACCTAGATAGTTGGAGGCTGCTCGGAGCTGTGGTTGCAAGATTTCTGGTGCATGTCGCAGTGGTATCCCGAAGCCAGTGGTGGACACCGGATTTAAGGGATGCCGTCAAGCCAAAGGAGTCTTACTGAATCTTGTTGAATCGTGGGACTCCGGAGGCAGCTGACAGGTACAGGTAGGCCAGGCGTACTGCAGCCCGAGGAGTCGCGGAGGAAAAAACTCGAGAAAGTGTTGCCGGTGCACTGGCAACACTGTTTACAGTAGAGCTGCTGACCTCTACTGAGGATATTGTCGGGCAGTTGAAAAAATACTTTGAGGATCTCCTCAATCCCGCTGCCATGTCTTACACAGAGGAAGCAGATGCTGAAGTCTCAGAGATGAACTTGTTCATCACCTAACTGAAGTCATTGAGATGGTTGCCAAATTCCTTGGTGGCAATGCAATGGGGGTGGATGAGAATTGCCCTGAGTATCTCAAGTCTCTTGGAAGTATGGCGATCGGGGCCCTTGGCTGAGGTCCTTCCGGTCCCTGTAGTACAGTTGGAGCATGGTTCACAGAATTTCTTGGTGCAGCCAGGATCCGGAGGGAATCCGGTTTGGGAACCAAAGGATTTCATCTCTGCTTTTTGCAGAAGATCTTGTCCTGTTGGCTTCATCAAACCTGGACCTCCAGGTCCTGTGCAGTTTGATCTTATTGATAAAATATTCAAGAAATTTTGTTTATCTTATATTTGAAGCAAATTATGCTGATCTGATGGAGAATAAATTATTTGGAGTCAAGTGAAATTTTAACACTTTGATAAAAGAGGAGTTAATTAGCATGAGTCTTGTGATCAACGGGTCATTTTATGATGGCGTGACAACAGTTGTGTGGTTGCAACTGACCAACCAATACATTTTGTTTTTTATGTATATTTATTGTGATTAAGTTATGCCCAGAAAAAATTGATTAACTTCAATTTCAAAATATCATTAACAGATAAAATAGTAACCATGTTAGACTGAAGCAGTGTTCTTTTGTGTATGTATTTTGTGCGTGTCAGTGTGTGTCCACCTAAGGTTATTGGGGCCGTTTGTTCCTACATACCTACATCAGTCTGATAAAAAAATGTACACTAATTATTATTATATATTATTTGTATGAACATGGAGTGTGCATAAGATCATTTGATGCATAGAAGAACAGGACGTTCAGCAACATTAGATTCTGCCCGTTTGTTACATATATAAACAAAAAAAATTGAGTTTAGAATATCCAGATAAGGTGGCACAGACTGTAGACGTGGTTTGTTTTATGTTGCAGGGGGACATTTTTGCAGCTGACACTATTAATATTTCTCGTCAATTATTTTTATTTTCAGTCACCTTCATTCCATCAAATCCTTTTATACCATATCCAATAGGTAACATGTTTAAATTCATTTATCATTGCAATATTACACCCATCCATACCCTTATTACTTTCATTGTTTATTTTTTATTGTATTTATTTTATTCTCTATATCACTGACACCCTATTTCTCTCTCTCAAGGCAGATGACTGCCCACTATTAGTCTTGGGTTCTGGTTGAAGTTTCTGCCAGTTAGAGGTAAGGAAAAACCCTCTATCTCCCTCTATCCCTCTACCTCCAAAGTGCTTGTTCATGTGGAACAAGTTGGACTAGATATTTCCCTGTAGGTTTTTCCCTGCTGTAGCTGGAACCTCGAGATAATATTTTGTTATGATTTGGTGCTATATAAATAAAACTGAACTGAATTCAATTGTCACAAGGAAATACTTACATTATTATTATATACAGTAGACAAATGGATTTGAATGATTGAATTTAATATGTAGACTTGATGTTTCAACCTTGTCATTACCATGTATGACATGGGGGGGTGTCTGTTGTCTTTTTCAGTGTTGTTAGCTGGGACCTGGATTCAAACTCACATGCAATTCCCAGGAAACATTGCACTGGTTGTAACACAGAACAATAGCCAGTGCATGCCTCCTTTAAGTGAAGACAGGAAAACATTTGATCCTGAATGCAGCATCACAATCTCTGAAGATGCACAACTGCATTAATACTATTATTTGCTAATGCCAGCAGTACAGGAATACTGTTGTTCTCAACCTATCTGCCGCTCAGCGACACATTTGTTATTTTAGCGATGTTCTCACAGATGCTGCACAGACATTTCATTCTATTTCAGCAAATATATACTGTGCATAATGTATGAACTGCAGCAGCATCCTTCAGTGGCCGTGTTGATTGTTACTAGACAACTGACAGTGCAGCAAAACATGTTTCACTGTAAAAATAAATAGTCCATGGTAGGCTCAGATACATATAAATGTGTTCACATTTAAGTTGTCATCTCCTCTTCGTACTCTTTGACTCATTGCTGATACCCACAGTCATGAAACCAGGCAATTCAAGTTGAACCAGTCAAATCTTCATGCCTAGTTTGGCTTTCTGTGGAAAGGACACAACACATAGCCTGAGTGCAGAACACTTCTTCACTTCTTCAGGATATTGGTGTTAAAAGTGACATGGAGGATATAGAACTTATAAGACAGTTTTACATGCTGTCTCACAATCATCACAGACACTAGTGCATATAACCTTCACCACTTTTGTTTTTCTGACTGCATGACAGAAGTTTATTAGTTTAGTATTACTGCTGAGGAAATAAGTTAAAAGTAGAGCAGTAAAGGTCTATTAGTTAGCTCTTTGGGGGTTTGTGTGACTTGTCTGTGTGCTGTCATGCTTTCACTTATCATGCCTGTCAAAGCTCATGAAAGGTCTCTTGTATCTACACAGATGTACGAAGAATGAACCGACTCAAATTTATTTTGAAATGATTAAAAAAAAAAAACTTTAGATAAAAAACAGTGACTAAAGTCTTGCTTTCTTGAGTCTGTTTTGACATGTATGTATGTACGCAGTGTTCTACGCTCTTTTCTATTACATAACATGTTTAAACTCAAGGCCCGGGGGCCAAATGTGACCCGCCACATCATTTATTGTGGCCCGCAACAGCATAAAAGGTCAGTGTCTAAAAATAAATAGATCAAAAGTGTGCTTTGACCAAAACTGCATTTCCCACAATGCAGTAGTTCAGCCCTTTTTAACTCTGACTAAACGTTGAGAACAAAGTTAACGTCCTAACTTGTGTCTGATGTTATTTTTCTTTATTGATTGATAGTTTGATCCTTGATTGATGGAGTTCTGTGGATTTAATAACCTGATAAATTAAAAGGATTTATGTTAGAACAGAGAAACAAACATTTTTTCTGTGTAACTGTAATGTTTGTACCTTGAATAAGTCATTAATCCACGGTTATTTAACATTAAGGAGTAGTTACATTTAGTTACATTACCCTGAGTTACATTTATTAGTTACATCTGGCCCTGTGATTACAGCCTTTATGCTGAGGTGGCCCTCAGTGAAAATGAGTTTGACAATCCTGGATTACATCAATCAGTGACAGCTGGTTTATCATCAGCAGTTCATAAAGTTGAATAAAACATGATTTTCCATAAAGGAAGATCACAGATAACTGAAATCTTTTTTCTTTTCTGGAGATGATCTCATAAAGTTCATATAATTTTCTGGGCTTGCACCAGGAGCTCGTATGACGAAGCCACTGTGGCTCAGTGTAAAAGAATTGAGCAAGCCACAAAAAGCCACACTCACTGTCTTGTGTCCAAGACAGTGGTGCAGCGTGCGGACGACCGACGCTCGTCGTGAGGGGGCGTGGGGGGACACCCCCACACAGGGGAGGTCTGGGGGGCCTCCCCCAGGAAATTTTTTAGAAAATGGGGTTGTTTTCCTGCATTCTGAGGGCAAAATCTTCTGTTCAGTTTACCTACAAAAATACAGTAAAGTCAACAGTTGAAGCTGAACTATCTGTATTTCTGTCCTACTTTATAAATGTCAGATTCAACAATTGAAAACTTACATTCACTATGTGAAGATACAGTCATACAAAATATTACTCAATGTTTACTTGTAAGTTTTACTTGGACTAGAAGACTTTTTAACTTTGACCACCACCAACACCATTGGTATGTCATAGTTTAGTTTTATTTTTGGTTTTTAAGTCAATAATATTTTTCATTTCAATTTAAAAGGCATATAAAATATCAAGTGAAGTGAATCCACATTTACATGCATCGCTGGTTATTCCTGCTGGTCATAGGGATCAAAAGTCTAGTTTGTTTGTTGAAGTTTGTTATCGCTTGGGGATTTTAGCGAGTCCAAAAAAGTTGTAAGTTTTAGCCTTATTTTCCTAAAAATAAGAACGCCACTGTGGCTACACAGGTTAAAAACCTTGTAGCCAATCTGGAATTTCCAAGCCTATGGCGACGTGGCGAATGGCTAGCACAAACCCAGATTTAGATGATGATATTGGAGATAATACTTATGAGGAATAAGCTGCTTCCTACTTATTGTAAATTGTTAATCCAGGGATTCACCAGAAACTGTTAGAGATATCTTAACACTTCGTCAGTTGTATGTAACCAAGTAATTTACTAAAATATATTAAGTTTCTTAATCAACAAAAACAAACATGAGGTCAACTTACGATGCCAGAAGCATGTTTGGGTTTGATGCTGTATGCAGCCTTTTCTTTGGCCTGTCGGAAACATTCCTCTGCTGCTTTTAACCTGCAGTCATAAGAGTAAATTACATATGTTTTAAAACACATTTATTCACATAAATTAAATTCACAAATTAATCACACTCATACAAAAATAAAAAAAAAAGAAATCTGCACAACAAACTTCACGTTCAAAACAAATAAAAATAGAGAAAATAATATACAAACTAAACAAATACAATACAGAACATGACATCTTTAACACACCAGAAGTTCTTTAAAGTTTCTGCTCCATAACAAAGTAAATCGTGATTCTTTTTTCACATTTGCTTTAAAATTACTTGTGTACCTGCAGAACCTTTGACCTTTTTTTTCTGCTTAAATAAATTTCCATTTTTGCTTGGCCCAGAAGGAAACTTAACATCTGCCACTCCATTTTTAAAATACACTTTTTCTGCATTTAAAACCAGTTATGTAGACCTGTTTGTTAAAAGGAGAACAAACAATGGAAAGACTCTACCTTAATTTACAATTAAAATTCCTATAGCTACCTATTTATATTTACAAGGAACGTTATTAACCGGTTCGGGTACTACATTTTTTTGTTCTAACTGGTTCAGGAACGTCAATCCAAGACTTTGTTAACACTGTTCTGTTCGGAACAAACCGATTGGCAAAAAATTCTGGTTGAAAGTTCTGATTTTCACGGACCGGCCTTCTTTTGCTCGATAATTGTTAATGATGCCAGGACAGCTGCAGTCTGACAGTAATCATCCGCAGTGGTCTGATGTCAAATGCAGACATCAACAGACAAACAAGTTAATTCATAAATTAATAATCATCATCTCTGTAAACAAAATTATATATTTTAGAACAAAAATTATTTTTTATAAGAAATAATTTAAATAAAAAAACTTCAAATGACCGCAGATGAGGTTTATTTTAAATATAGCGACTTACAATCAGTGCATTCAAAGGAGAAATCTTGATCATTTCTATTTATAAGGGTGAACAAGTCAATCAAATAATAATAATGAGAATTAGCAGGAGCTTTTTTCTCTGCAACGAGACTGTCCCATCTTGGGTTAATGGGAGACAATGACACCTGTGTTCTGGTCCGGTCTACTCCAATCTGGTTTTCTTTACGGTCACTGCAGAAAATCCCACTTCACAGAGACAGGAGGTTGAAATGGAAGCAGGGATTAAGATACTTTTTGGGCAATCTCAGGATAATCTGCCTTGACTTTAATCCAGAACACTGGAACAGTTGTGGGCGTTTAATTTTTGGGGTAACGGCTGGTAACCTGTCACGTGACACCCTTACAATCATTTCATTCCATTCACCTGCTTTTTTCCCCACTCACCTGCAGCCACACCCCTAATCAGCCTCCACTCTTCATGTTCCGAGCTCAGCGATTGGTTCTCTGCCAGATTGTTCAGTGTTCACCCTGACTTTTGACCCTGTTTTTTGATTTCTGGACTCTGCCTTTTGCCTGCCCCTTGTTGGCTCTGCCTGCCTGGTTTGGTTACTCCTATGCCTGACCCTGCCTGATTCTTGTACCCTGCCTGTTTGCCTGTCTTTCCTCTGATTTGTCTGCCTGTTGGAGTGATTTATCCGGTTCCTGAATCCTCCCTGTCAAATTAAACTTTTTGAGACTCTTGATCCGCCTCCTTGTCTGTTTTGCTTTTGGGTTCCCCGCGCCAGTCTTGCTTGATTTGTGACAGAAAAAAATACGCAAAAAAATGGAATGAAAATGGCAAAAAGGATGCCACACACTACTCAGATTTCGTCACACAGCCTTCCAACATGCACCAAGAAAGAAAGAAAGAAGGAAAGAAAGAGTGTACCTCTCCTTGAGAATGGCTTTGTTCTCTTTCTTCCATTGCTCCTTGAAATCTGAGGAGAACTCGTGCCAAACGCAGAAGAGAGTGTTGGGTGATACCTCCTTCTCTCCTGCCTTTGGCTTCACTGCGTAGAACAGTGTGAGTTCAAGGAACCTGACAAAACACAAACATTTATTCGTGAATCCTCCCTTGTCACCCAAACATGAGTACTACAGAGACAAAACTGCATACTTAAGTTAAATCTGAAGGTCAGAATGCCTGCTTGTGCTACTGCCACACTACTGGTTATATTAGCATGTGTAAATCCTTTGTCACACATGTTCAAGTCTCCAACTGTCATCATCTGTGTGATCAGGGTTTAGTCATCTATGAGTAATAATGTCTCCAAAGAGGAAACAGGAGCATCATACGTTAAAAACAACAACACCCCCCCGTCTGTCCCATCCACTGGTACTGACGGTGCTGACAGTGATGTAGTATAATGGAGAACATTCTCACAGTTGGTGTGTGCTGCTGAGTTGAAGTTCCAGGCTCTCCAGTTCACTTTTAGCTGAGGATGAAATCAGAACACAATACATGTCCATCAAAAGAAGAACCATGATATCATTGGCTTTGCTGTCAGTTACTGCTGATGATCTTTGATTTGATGCCAAACACATGAACAGGACTTTGGTTCTATTGCTTGAGTGCTTGTCTTACACACTGATCTTACAGGCTGGGACGTTATGTAAAACGTCATTGAATGGGCACGAGGAATCACTAAGGCTAAACACACCGAGTGACAAGACATTGATAAGTGACACGGGGCAGAGTAGACAACTGGGGCCAGATGGAAACCAATCTGGTTCTCAGAGAGGAGGGACAATCCAGAGTAAAATTCAAACAACACAAGGAAAGGCACAACACAAGTCATGACAGGAAACAACCACATTCAAAATGGTAACTTTACTTTTTATTCTTAATATTTAAACATTTTAATACCTGGGACAAATGACCAACATCATTTTCCCTGTATTTAATATATAGGACAAGCATTTTGTATACTCATATGTCTGTGCTCTCGTCTTCTATCAGGGTATGCCAAGGTGTATTTTTAACACCGCACATAGTCTCACTGATTGAGTTCACAAATTCAAAGGCATAGTTCTTGCCTCCCCAGCTTTCTGCTACACTCATACACTTTGCCATGTGATCGTGGATTTGTTGAACTGACAGCACTGATGCATTCATTTTGATGTCAAGAAAAATATTGTCAGTGAGTACTTAAAGGGACAGTAAAGTTAATTTTAAGTGACATATATGTTATTCATCATTATGTTAAATAGAAGAAAAATTAAATGTTATATGTGTAGCATCATCCGTTTGGTCAAAAAAGCTTAAAATCTGCGCCGCAGCAGCTTCCGCATTCAGTGGTCACGTGGGGTCATAGGTCACTGGGGCCAAACAGCTTAGCAGCCATAAGAAACAATGCAATTCTATACGTGATTAACACCAACAGTATCATGGTTACCTGTGATTAACACCAACAGTATCATGGTTACCTGTGATTAACACCAACAGTATCATGGTTACCTGTGATTAACACCAACAGTATCATGGTTACCTGTGATTAACACCAACAGTATCATGGTTACCTGTGATTAACACCAACAGTATCATGGTTACCTGTGATTAACACCAACAGTATCATGGTTACCTGTGATTAACACCACCAGTATCATGGTTACCTGTGATTAACACCAACAGTATCATGGTTACCTGTGATTAACACCAACAGTATCATGGTTACCTGTGATTAACACCAACAGTATCATGGTTACCTGTGATTAACATTAACAGTATCATGGTTACCTGTGATTAACACCAACAGTATCATGGTTACCTGTGATTAACACCAACAGTATCATGGTTACCTGTAATGTAGCCGCAAGAGGGCACAAGCCAGTGTCTTATTGTGCTGGTCCCAAGCCCGGATAAATACAGAGGGTTGCATCAGGAAGGGCATCCGGCGTAAAACTTTTGCCAAATCAAAGATGCGAATCAAACATATGACTTCCATACCGGATCGGTCGAGGCCCGGGTTAACAACGACCGCCATCGGCGCTGTTGACCTACAGGGCGCCGGTGGAAATTGGATTACTGTTGGTCGAAGAAGGAGAGGAGGAAAGTGCGTTCGCACGAAGAAAGAGAAGAGGAGCGCCAAGAGTATAGGACTAAGAGTAGGGACGTTGAATGTTGGAACTATGACAGGAAAAGGTAGAGAGTTGGTCGACATGATGCAGAGGAGGAAGGTAGACATACTGTGTGTCCAGGAGACCAGGTGGAAAGGTAGCAAGGCTAGAAGTTTAGGAGCAGGGTTCAAGTTGTTCTATCATGGTGTAGATGGGAAGAGAAATGGAGTAGGAGTTATCTTGAAGGAGGAGTTTGTTAGGAATGTCCTGGAGGTAAAAAGAGTGCCGGATAGAGTGATGAGTCTGAAGCTAGAAATAGAAGGTGTGATGTTCAATGTTGTTAGTGGGTATGCCCCACAGGTAGGATGTGAGCTGGAGGAGAAGGAGAAATTCTGGTTGGACTTTGATGAAGTGATGCAGAGCATACCTAGAAGTGAGAGAGTTGTCATCGGTGCAGACTTCAATGGACATGTTGGTGCAGGTAACAGAGGTGATGAGGAAGTGATGGGCAGGTTTGGTATCCAGGAGAGGAACGCAGAAGGACAGATGGTAGTTGACTTTGCAAAAAGGATGGAAATGGCTGTAGTGAATACTTTCTTCCAGAAGAGGCAGGAACATAGGGTGACCTATAAGAGTGGTGGTAGGAGCACACAGGTAGACTACATCTTGTGTAGACGATGTAACCTGAAGGAGATCAGTGACTGTAAAGTAGTGGTAGGCGAGAGTGTAGCCAAACAGCATAGGATGGTGGTGTGTAGGATGACTCTGGTGGTGAGGAAGATGAAGAGGGCAAAGGCAGAGCAGAGGACTAAATGGTGGAAGATAAAAAAGGAAGAGTGTTGCATGACCTTTAGGAAGGAGTTAAGACAGGCTCTGGGTGGTCAGGAGGTGCTTCCAGATGACTGGACAACTACAGCTAATGTGATCAGGGAGACAGGTAGGAGAGTATTTGGTGTGTCATCTGGACGGAAAGTAGATAAGGAGACTTGGTGGTGGAATGAGGAGGTACAGGAGTGTATACAAAGAAAGAGGTTAGCTAAGAAGAAGTGGGACACTGAGAGGACTGAGGAGAGTAGACAGGAGTACAGGGAGATACAGCGGAAGGTGAAGGTAGAGGTAGCAAAGGCCAAACAAGAAGCTTATGATGACTTGTATGCTAGGTTGGACAGTAAGGAGGGAGAGACTGATCTATACAGGCTGGCAAGACAGAGATAGAGATGGGAAGGACGTGCAGCAGGTTAGGGTGATTAAGGATAGGGATGGAAGTCTATTGACAGGTGCCAGCAGTGTGATGGGAAGATGGAAAGAGTACTTTGAGGAGTTGATGAACGTGGAAAATGAGAGAGAACAAAGACTAGAAGAGGTGACTGTTGTGGACCAGGATGTAGCAAAGATTAGCCAGGATGAAGTGAGGAGAGCACTGAAGAGGATGAAGAGTGGAAAGGCAGTCGGTCCTGATGATATACCTGTAGAGGTTTGGAAGTGTCTAGGAGAGGTGGCAGTAGAGTTTCTGACTGGGTTGTTCAACAGGATCTTAGATAGTGAGAAGATGCCTGAGGAGTGGAGGAGAAGTGTGCTGGTGCCCATTTTTAAGAACAAGGGAGATGTGCAGAGTTGTGGCAACTACAGAGGAATAAAGCTGATGAGCCATACAATGAAGTTATGGGAAAGAGTAGTGGAAGCTAGACTAAGGGCAGAAGTGAGCATTTGTGAGCAGCAGTATGGTTTCATGCCAAAAAAAGAGTACTACAGATGCAGTATTTGCTTTGAGGATGTTGATAGAGAAGTACAGAGAAGGCCAGAGGGAGCTGCATTGTGTTTTTGTAGATCTGGAGAAAGCTTATGACAGGGTGCCCAGAGAGGAACTGTGGTATTGTATGAGGAAGTCTGGAGTGGCAGAGAAGTATGTTAGAGCGGTGCAGGACATGTATGAGGACTGTAAGACAGTGGTGAGGTGTGCTGTAGGTGTGACAGAGGAGTTCAAGGTGGAGGTGGGACTGCATCAGGGATCAGCTCTGAGCCCCTTCTTGTTCGCTATGGTGATGGACAGGCTGACAGACGAGGTTAGACAGGAATCTCCATGGACTATGATGTTTGCAGATGACATTGTGATCTGCAGTGAGAGTAGGGAAGAGGTGGAGGAGAAGCTAGAGAGGTGGAGGTTTGTCCTGGAAAGGAGAGGGATGAAGGTTAGCCGCAGTAAGACAGAGTACATGTGTGTGAATAAGAGGGACCCAAGTGGAAGAGTGAGATTACAGGGAGAAGAGATCAAGAAGGTGGATGATTTTAAGTACTTGGGGTCAACAGTCCAGAGCAATGGAGAGTGGGGAAAAGAGGTGAAGAAGCGTGTCCAGGCAGGATGGAACGGGTGGAGAAAAGTGTCAGGTGTGATGTGTGATAGAAGAGTTTCAGCTAAAATGAAAGGAAAGGTGTACAAAACTGTGGTGAGACCAGCAATGTTGTTTGGTCTAGAGACAGTGTCACTGAGGAAAAGACAGGAGACAGAGCTGGAGGTAGCAGAGATGAAGATGCTGAGGTTCTCTCTGGGAGTGACCAGGAAGGATAGGATCAGGAATGAGTACATCAGAGGGACAGCACATGTTAGAGGTTTTGGAGATAAAGTCAGAGAGGCCAGACTGAGATGGTTTGGACATGTCCAGAGGAGAGATAGTGAATATATTGGTAGAAGGATGCTGAGTTTTGAACTGCCAGGCAGGAGGCCTAGAGGAAGACCAAAGAGGAGGTTTATGGATGTAGTGAAAGAGGACATGAAGGTAGTTGGTGTGAGAGAAGAGGATGCAAAGGACAGGGTTAGATGGAGGACACTGATTGGCTGTGGAGACCCCTGAAGGGAAAAGCCAAAAGGAAAAGAAGAAGAAGAAGAAGTATCATGGTTACCTGTGATTAACACCAACAGTATCATGGTTACCTGTGATTAACACCAACAGTATCATGGTTACCTGTGATTAACACCAACAGTATCATGGTTACCTGTGATTAACACCAACAGTATCATGGTTACCTGTGATTAACACCAACAGTATCATGGTTACCTGTGATTAACACCAACAGTATCATGGTTACCTGTGATTAACACCAACAGTATCATGGTTACCTGTGATTAACACCAACAGTATCATGGTTACCTGTGATTAACACCAACAGTATCATGGTTACCTGTGATTAACACCAACAGTATCATGGTTACCTGTGATTAACACCAACAGTATCATGGTTACCTGTGATTAACACCAACAGTATCATGGTTACCTGTGTTTAACACCAACAGTATCATGGTTACCTGTGATTAACACCAACAGTATCATGGTTACCTGTGATTAACACCAACAGTATCATGGTTACCTGTGATTAACACCAACAGTATCATGGTTACCTGTGATTAACACCATCAGTATCATGGTTACCTGTGATTAACACCAACAGTATCATGGTTACCTGTGATTAACACCAACAGTATCATGGTTACCTGTGATTAACACCAACAGTATCATGGTTACCTGTGATTAACACCAACAGTATCATGGTTACCTGTGATTAACACCAACAGTATCATGGTTACCTGTGATTAACACCAACAGTATCATGGTTACCTGTGATTAACACCAACAGTATCATGGTTACCTGTGATTAACACCAACAGTATCATGGTTACCTGTGATTAACACCAACAGTATCATGGTTACCTGTGATTAACACCAACAGTATCATGGTTACCTGTGATTAACACCAACAGTATCATGGTTACCTGTGATTAACACCAACAGTATCATGGTTACCTGTGATTAACACCAACAGTATCATGGTTACCTGTGTTTAACACCAACAGTATCATGGTTACCTGTGATTAACACCAACAGTATCATGGTTACCTGTGATTAACACCAACAGTATCATGGTTACCTGTGATTAACACCAACAGTATCATGGTTACCTGTGATTAACACCATCAGTATCATGGTTACCTGTGATTAACACCAACAGTATCATGGTTACCTGTGATTAACACCAACAGTATCATGGTTACCTGTGATTAACACCAACAGTATCATGGTTACCTGTGATTAACACCAACAGTATCATGGTTACCTGTGATTAACACCAACAGTATCATGGTTACCTGTGATTAACACCAACAGTATCATGGTTACCTGTGATTAACACCAACAGTATCATGGTTACCTGTGATTAACACCAACAGTATCATGGTTACCTGTGATTAACACCAACAGTATCATGGTTACCTGTGAGGTGAACGGTTGTGTCAACAGAACAGCAAAAAGACACGAAGACAAGGACCTGTCGTTCTTTAGAACACCTTCTGGGAAGCTTGGAAGGAGATGGACAGCACGGATTAACCGGGTTAATATGACCAAGGATCTGTCATGATCACTTTACCTCGGAGGATTTCCAAAGATATTCAAAGGTAAGATCGTTTTCGGTTAACCTGTTATATTTATTCTGAATTCCCAAAGTTTAGTGGATAATCAATTCATGTCTGGAGCTACTGGAGATATTGTATAAATGTTTTTATGACCAGATTATCACGTGATTATGGCACTCATGAAAAATAATATCAAACGTGTTAGACAGAGAAACTGATGGTTCGTTTCCCCCGGGGCTTGTTAGTAATTTACAACAATTACCTCAGATTTCGGGGGGTTATCGCCTTCATTTGGTTTACTGTGTGTATGGAAAAGTTAATCGCGCTAAAGATGTAAACGCACTAGCCCGTCAATGGGATTTTCCATATTATGTTAGCATTGAGCGAACCCCAATTTATTACTGTTGGACTGTGTGGAATTAATAACTCTAAAGAACGACAGGTCCTTGTCTTCGTGTCTTTTTGCTGTTCTGTTGACACAACCGTTCACCTCACAGGTAACCATGATACTGTTGGTGTTAATCACAGGTAACCATGATACTGTTGGTGTTAATCACAGGTAACCATGATACTGTTGGTGTTAATCACAGGTAACCATGATACTGTTGGTGTTAATCACAGGTAACCATGATACTGTTGGTGTTAATCACAGGTAACCATGATACTGTTGGTGTTAATCACAGGTAACCATGATACTGTTGGTGTTAATCACAGGTAACCGTGATACTGTTGGTGTTAATCACAGGTAACCGTGATACTGTTGGTGTTAATCACAGGTAACCATGATACTGTTGGTGTTAATCACAGGTAACCATGATACTGTTGGTGTTAATCACAGGTAACCATGATACTGATGGTGTTAATCACAGGTAACCATGATACTGTTGGTGTTAATCACAGGTAACCATCGCGTATAGAATTGCATTGTTTCTTATGGCTGTGTTACGGCCGTAGCTCATCTGTTTGTATTGTGTGTCCCTCTGCGGCCCTGCCTCTGAGCCGCTGGCCCTGCCCTGCTCTGCTCCCTCATGCTCCGCCCTCCGTCAGTGCCAGGTGTGGTGTCTCTGGGACTCCTACCTACGCCTCGTCATCATGATCATCTCCTGATTGATGTGCTGTCTTCCTGCCTGGCCCAAGCCCTGCCACATCACCTGGCAGGGACACTTTAAAAGCTCTGCAAGCCAGTTAGTCAGGGCGACTGTCTGACTGTGGAAGCACGCCTTTGAGAGCTTTCCGAACTGTGACCGTACGATTTGTGACCTTATGATTTGCGACCTTGTGATTCTTGGATTTTTGATTGTTGTACACCCTCGTTAAAGAGCTGGTTGTGTTTTGTGTTCCATTTTGTATATTTTTTGTTAGTGAAGTTTGCATTGTTGAAATGTCTTAAAGAGTCCTAAGTTAGTAAAATTTTTTTGTTATCGTTGAACCGCGCCCTTTGGCCTTCCTTTGTTAATTAAAAACAATCTTGGATAATCCCTTGTACTTTGCGAGAATTTGATAATAAATGTTTTATGTTCCCTTTTTTTTATACTAGTTATGTTATTTCCCCAGTCCTCTAGCTGGGTCGTAAATGGCTGCTAAGCTGTTTGGCCCCAGTGACATATGAACCCACGTGACCACTGAATGCGGAAGCTGCTACTGCGGCGCAGATTTTAAGCTTTTTTGACCAAACGGATGATGTTACACATGTAAAATTTATTTTTTCTTCTATTTTTCATGATGATGAATAACTTATATGTCACTTAAAATTAACTTTACTGTCCCTTTAAACTTGCTCGGGGTCAGACTTTGTTTTGTGTGACAGCTCATTTCTCTTCTGTTGATGTTTTTGATCGGTCTCTCCCGCAATAATGTACCAATCCCCCGTCCCACCTTGCATCTTCGTAAAATTCCAACAGCTTCCAAAAGACTTTTCTGCTGAATGTGAGATAGTCCAACTTTCATTCAGTCCACATTTTTCCCTCAGAAAACTCTCTTGCTACTTTGACTTCACTGCATGTTTTGCAGAGTAGACCTTTCTCTCTCGAAAAAATGTCACCCAGTATCAGGTCGAAAATAAAAGGATGATAAGGACAGGGTAAGAAAAAGAGAGAGAGTGGCAGATGGGGCAGATAGAGTCAGTGTCTTTAGGGTTACAGTTAGACGAGTGTCTTTAGGGTTACAGTTAGACGAGTGTCTTTAGGGTTACAGTTAGACGAGTGTCTTTAGGGTTACAGTTGGACGAGTGTCTTTAGGGTTATAGTTAGACGAGTGTCTTTAGGGTTACAGTTGGACGAGTGTCTTTAGGGTTATAGTTAGACGAGTGTCTTTAGGGTTACAGTTAGACGAGTGTCTTTAGGGTTACAGTTAGACGAGTGTCTTTAGGGTTACAGTTAGACGAGTGTCTTTAGGGTTATAGTTAGACGAGTGTCTTTATGGTTATAGTTAGACGAGTGTCCTTAGGGTTACAGTTAGACGAGTGTCTTTAGGGTTACAGTTAGACGAGTGTCTTTATGGTTATAGTTAGACGAGAGTCTTTAGGGTTATAGTTAGACGAGTGTCTTTAGGGTTACAGTTAGACGAGTGTCTTTAGGGTTACAGTTAGACGATTGTCTTTAGGGTTATAGTTAGACGAGTGTCTTTAGGGTTACAGTTAGACGAGTGTCTTTAGGGTTATAGTTAGACGAGTGTCTTTATGGTTACAGTTAGACGAGAGTCTTTAGGGTTACAGTTAGACGAGTGTCTTTAGGGTTACAGTTAGACGAGTGTCTTTAGGGTTACAGTTGGACGAGTGTCTTTAGGGTTACAGTTGGACGAGTGTCTTTAGGGTTAAAGTTAGACGAGTGTCTTTAGGGTTACAGTTAGACGAGTGTCTTTAGGGTTACAGTTGGACGAGTGTCTTTAGGTTTATAGTTTGACGAGTGTCTTTAGGGTTACAGTTGGACGAGTGTCTTTAGGGTTACAGTTAGACGAGTGTCTTTAGGGTTACAGTTAGACGAGTGTCTTTAGGGTTACAGTTAGACGAGTGTCTTTAGGGTTACAGTTAGACGAGTGTCTTTACGGTTACAGTTAGACGAGTGTCTTTACGGTTATAGTTAGACGAGTGTCTTTAGGGTTACAGTTAGACGAGTGTCTTTAGGGTTACAGTTAGACGAGTGTCTTTAGGGTTATAGTTAGACGAGTGTCTTTAGGGTTAAAGTTAGACGAGTGTCTTTCGGGTTACAGTTTGACGAGTGTCTTTAGGGTTACAGTTAGACGAGTGTCTTTAGGTTTATAGTTAGACGAGTGTGTTTAGGGTTACAGTTAGATGAGTGTCTTTAGGGTTAGTTAGACGAGTGTCTTTAGGGTTACAGTTAGACGAGTGTCTTTAGGGTTACAGTTAGACGAGTGTCTTTAGGGTTACAGTTAGACGAGTGTCTTTAGGGTTACAGTTAGACGAGTGTCTTTAGGGTTACAGTTAGACGAGTGTCTTTAGGGTTACAGTTAGACGAGTGTCTTTAGGGTTACAGTTAGACGAGTGTCTTTAGGGTTACAGTTAGACGAGTGTCTTTAGGGTTACAGTTAGACGAGTGTCTTTAGGGTTACAGTTAGACGAGTGTCTTTAGGGTTACAGTTAGACGAGTGTCTTTATGGTTATAGTTAGACGAGAGTCTTTAGGGTTATAGTTAGACGAGTGTCTTTAGGGTTACAGTTAGACGAGTGTCTTTATGGTTATAGTTAGACGAGTGTCCTTAGGGTTACAGTTAGACGAGTGTCTTTAGGGTTACAGTTAGACGAGTGTCTTTATGGTTATAGTTAGACGAGAGTCTTTAGGGTTATAGTTAGACGAGTTTCTTTAGGGTTACAGTTAGACGAGTGTCTTTATGGTTATAGTTAGACGAGTGTCTTTAGGGTTATAGTTAGACGAGTGTCTTTAGGGTTACAGTTAGACGAGTGTCTTTAGGGTTATAGTTAGACGAGTGTCTTTAGGGTTACAGTTAGACGAGTGTCTTTAGGGTTAAAGTTAGACGAGTGTCTTTATGGTTACAGTTAGACGAGAGTCTTTAGGGTTACAGTTAGACGAGTGTCTTTAGGGTTACAGTTAGACGAGTGTCTTTAGGGTTACAGTTGGACGAGTGTCTTTAGGGTTACAGTTGGACGAGTGTCTTTAGGGTTACAGTTGGACGAGTGTCTTTAGGGTTACAGTTAGACGAGTGTCTTTAGGGTTACAGTTAGACGAGTGTCTTTAGGGTTACAGTTGGACGAGTGTCTTTAGGGTTACAGTTGGACGAGTGTCTTTAGGGTTACAGTTGGACGAGTGTATTTAGGGTTACAGTTAGACGAGTGTCTTTAGGGTTACAGTTAGACGAGTGTCTTTAGGGTTACAGTTAGACGAGTGTCTTTACGGTTACAGTTAGACGAGTGTCTTTAGGGTTATAGTTAGACGAGTGTCTTTACGGTTATAGTTAGACGAGTGTCTTTAGGGTTACAGTTAGACGAGTGTCTTTAGGGTTACAGTTAGACGAGTGTCTTTAGGGTTATAGTTAGACGAGTGTCTTTAGGGTTACAGTTAGACGAGTGTCTTTCGGGTTACAGTTGGACGAGTGTCTTTAGGGTTACAGTTAGACGAGTGTCTTTAGGTTTATAGTTAGACGAGTGTGTTTAGGGTTACAGTTAGATGAGTGTCTTTAGGGTTAGTTAGACGAGTGTCTTTAGGGTTACAGTTAGACGAGTGTCTTTAGGGTTACAGTTAGACGAGTGTCTTTAGGGTTACAGTTAGACGAGTGTCTTTAGGGTTACAGTTAGACGAGTGTCTTTAGGGTTACAGTTAGACGAGTGTCTTTAGGGTTACAGTTAGACGAGTGTCTTTAGGGTTACAGTTAGACGAGTGTCTTTAGGGTTACAGTTAGACGAGTGTCTTTAGGGTTACAGTTAGACGAGTGTCTTTAGGGTTACAGTTGGACGAGTGTCTTTAGGGTTACAGTTAGACGAGTGTCTTTAGGGTTATACTTAGACGAGTGTCTTTAGGGTTACAGTTAGACGAGTGTCTTTAGGGTTACAGTTAGACGAGTGTCTTTAGGGTTACAGTTAGACGAGTGTCTTTATGGTTACAGTTAGACGAGTGTCTTTAGGGTTATAGTTAGACGAGTGTCTTTAGGGTTACAGTTAGACGAGTGTCTTTATGGTTATAGTTAGACGAGTGTCTTTAGGGTTACAGTTAGACGAGTGTCTTTAGGGTTACAGTTAGACGAGTGTCTTTAGGGTTATAGTTAGACGAGTGTCTTTAGGGTTACAGTTAGACGAGTGTCTTTAGGGTTACAGTTAGACGAGTGTCTTTAGGGTTATAGTTAGACGAGTGTCTTTAGGGTTATAGTTAGACGAGTGTCTTTATGGTTACAGTTAGACGAGTGTCTTTAGGGTTACAGTTAGACGAGTGTCTTTAGGGTTACAGTTAGACGAGTGTCTTTAGGGTTACAGTTAGACGAGTGTCTTTAGGGTTACAGTTAGACGAGTGTCTTTAGGGTTATAGTTAGACGAGTGTCTTTAGGGTTACAGTTAGACGAGTGTCTTTAGGGTTACAGTTAGACGAGTGTCTTTAGGGTTACAGTTAGACGAGTGTCTTTAGGGTTATAGTTAGACGAGTGTCTTTATGGTTATAGTTAGACGAGTGTCTTTAGGGTTACAGTTAGACGAGTGTTTTTAGGGTTATAGTTAGATGAGTGTCTTTAGGGTTATAGTTACACGAGTGTCTTTAGGGTTATAGTTAGACGAGTGTCTTTAAGGTTATAGTTAGACGAGTGTCTTTAGGGTTACAGTTAGACGAGTGTCTTTAGGGTTATAGTTAGACGAGTGTCTTTAGGGTTATAGTTAGACGAGTGTCTTTAGGGTTACAGTTAGACGAGTGTTTTTAGGGTTATAGTTAGATGAGTGTCTTTAGGGTTACAGTTAGACGAGTGTCTTTAGGGTTACAGTTAGACGAGTGTCTTTAGGGTTACAGTTAGACGAGTGTCTTTAGGGTTACAGTTAGACGAGTGTCTTTAGGGTTACAGTTAGACGAGTGTCTTTAGGGTTACAGTTAGACGAGTGTCTTTAGGGTTACAGTTAGACGAGTGTCTTTAGGGTAAAAGTTAGACGAGTGTCTTTATGGTTATAGTTAGACGAGTGTCTTTAGGGTTACAGTTAGACGAGTGTTTTTAGGGTTATAGTTAGATGAGTGTCTTTAGGGTTATAGTTACACGAGTGTCTTTAGGGTTATAGTTAGACGAGTGTCTTTAAGGTTATAGTTAGACGAGTGTCTTTAGGGTTACAGTTAGACGAGTGTCTTTAGGGTTATAGTTAGACGAGTGTCTTTATGGTTATAGTTAGACGAGTGTCTTTAGGGTTACAGTTGGACGAGTGTTTTTAGGGTTATAGTTAGATGAGTGTCTTTAGGGTTATAGTTACACGAGTGTCTTTAGGGTTATAGTTAGACGAGTGTCTTTAGGGTTATAGTTAGACGAGTGTCTTTAAGGTTACAGTTAGACGAGTGTCTTCAGGGTTATAGTTAGACGAGTGTCTTTATGGTTATAGTTAGACGAGTGTCTTTAGGGTTATAGTTAGACGAGTGTCTTTAGGGTTACAGTTAGACGAGTGTTTTTAGGGTTATAGTTAGACGAGTGTCTTTATGGTTATAGTTAGACGAGTGTCTTTATGGTTATAGTTAGACGAGTGTCTTTAGGGTTATAGTTAGACGAGTGTCTTTAGGGTTATAGTTAGACGAGTGTCTTCAGGGTTACAGTTAGACGAGTGTCTTTAGGGTTACAGTTAGACGAGTGTCTTTAGGGTTATAGTTAGACGAGTGTCTTTAGGGTTACAGTTAGACGAGTGTCTTTAGGGTTACAGTTAGACGAGTGTCTTTAGGGTTACAGTTAGACGAGTGTCTTTAGGGTTACAGTTGGACGAGTGTCTTTATGGTTATAGTTAGACGAGTGTCTTTAGGGTTACAGTTAGACGAGTGTCTTTAGGGTTATAGTTAGACGAGTGTCTTTAGGGTTACAGTTAGACGAGTGTCTTTATGGTTATAGTTAGACGAGTGTCTTTAGGGTTACAGTTAGACGAGTGTCTTTAGGGTTACAGTTAGACGAGTGTTTTTAGGGTTACAGTTGGACGAGTGTCTTTAGGGTTACAGTTAGACGAGTGTCTTTAGGGTTACAGTTAGACGAGTGTCTTTAGGGTTACAGTTGGACGAGTGTCTTTATGGTTATAGTTAGACGAGTGTCTTTATGGTTATAGTTAGACCAGTGTTTTTAGGGTTACAGTTAGACGAGTGTCTTTAGGGTTACAGTTGGACGAGTGTCTTTATGGTTATAGTTAGACGAGTGTCTTTAGGGTTACAGTTAGACGAGTGTCTTTAGGGTTACAGTTAGACGAGTGTCTTTAGGGTTACAGTTGGACGAGTGTCTTTATGGTTATAGTCAGACACACTCCCCCCACATCTCCCCAGCCACAGCTGCTCCCCTACTGCCATCTAGCAGACAAAAGCACAGCATCCAATCGCTCAGAGCCAGATTCATCTTTCAGGCCTCAGACTCTTTAACCGCACATTGTAGGAAGCAGTCTATTAAACTGTACATCATATCAGTTATTTCTATTTTAAAATGCTTGATGTGATCCAATTGTTTTTTTTAATCCTGTACTATGGTTTTAATTTAAATGAATGACAAAAACAGGGAAGTACAGTAGCACAGGGCTGTTGTACCTCTCACCAGTCGTCAGCTGGGATAGGTTTTAGAGTGACCTTGATACACGAAAATCACCTAATTTTTGTGTTAATGTTTTACAGAACATCCCTCCTATGGGATTAGAGTTGCACAAATAATTCATTAATTAACCATCAAGAACTTCTCATGGGGTGATGGTTAGTGTTTTGTTACCTTCTGCTAGAAAGGTGTCCATCTTGTCTTTAAAAGGCTGTAGGTGTTCCTCGTCTGAAACCTTGCACACCTTTTCCACTTCTGACGTACATGCTGATTAAATAAGACATAAATTATAATCAAGAACATTTTGAATAAATAAAAACATTATTATTACAGTACAGTACAGTATTATTACAGTCCTGGATGACTGAGAATCTCTACGGATAAGCATTACAGCATGGATAACATATTCATCAATAGTGGATGGATAAGTTTATTCTCCTTGAGTTTGGTGTAAATAATATATTTTATTTACAATATTGTAAAAATATTACAGTTAAAAGCCAGTTAAATCTTGATTCCTGGAGTTTGAAATCAGTCAGTCAATCAATCAAATTTTATTTGTATAGCCCAAATTCATCCATCTGTTTAGGGGATGCTGCAGGATTTTTGGGGGAAGCAATGCTTAAAGCTTAAAAAAGACTCACCAGAAGCCACAAACTGACATTTCTGGCTGTGACATAAACTGTTGTCATGTTTGCATGCATCTTCTATCTGTAACACGCATGTGTTACCTCTCAGGTCCTTCCGGAGTCGAGCCAGATCTTTCTGAAAGTCTTCAAACTTCATCTGTGACGCCTGGAACAGGTCGTGAGGCTCAGGGAGGGGGTAGGCACACGTTTCTCTACCAGCATCCTGGTGATGGACAGACATACACTCATTATGACAAACACAAAACATCCAGGCATGTTTTTTAGTGTTTCATGACCCTTGCAATCATTGCTGATAATATAAAAGATTAAAGGATAATAAGTAAAAAGCCTACCTCATCAAAGTGTCTCAGATAATAAGCCACAATATAAGACAACAGACTTTTTATGGTGTCCTGCAAATGGAAAAAAAAACAATCATTACACTTTTAACTGATTCCTGTTTCCAGTATTAGTATTTGTTTATTAGTTCAGACCAGAGAATTGAGCCACAGCATAATGGAAAATGTAAATTATTATAATTTTTAATTAGTAGTAACAAAGGCGGCACAGTGGTGCAGCGGGTAGCGCTGACGCCGCACAGCAAGGTGGTTCCTGGTTAAAGTCCCGCTCTGTGTGGAGTTTGCATGTTCTCCCCGTGTCTGTGTGGGTTCTCTCCGGGTTCTCCAGCTTCCTCCCACCTCCAGAAACATGAACATCAGGTGAATCAGTCAGCCCCAAACTGTCGGTAAATGTGAATGTGTGTGTGTCTGTTTGTCTGTCTATATGTGGCTCCGCGGTGCACTGGCGTTATGCCCGGAGTGTATCCTGTCTCATGCCCCCAGTCGGCTGGGATAGGCTCCAGCAGCCTGTGACCCAAAAAAGCTATTGCTTTGAATGAAGAGCTCCAGCATTCTATTAAATGTATTATAGCTGAAAACATGCATTTTTTACTTGTTTGACTCAAACTCTAGGCATGTTACTGCTCTTTAAGGTTAAGAAGCGTTACTGTCATCATACATGGTTCAATGAAATTGCAAGGTTAGAATGGAGGGTTGGTCCTGATGATGGGGGAGACCAGAGTATCTGGAGAAAACCCATTGAGACATGGAGAGAACAAGCAAACTCTAAAAACAGAAGGGCCATGTTGGTGCCTGTAAGCGTATGAATTTATATCTCGTGAAAAAAAGAATTTCCCCACTGAGGGAATAATAATAATGACATTTTTCTTTATTTCTAAAACTCTCATCCCAATTTTGATGATTGTACATAAATATGGCATCAAATATAACTGCAAACTACAAATACGATTGTTGTTTCTCAGATACATGAAGTCTTGTCATCTTAAGAAATGTTTGTGAACCAGAGCAGATATCATTTTAATCTGTTTCAGCATCTCTGTGTCTTTACTCACACTGCTCTTCACATCCTTCAGCTTGGGGAGGATGTCCAGAGTAAAGCCGTCAGCTTGACCCCGGGTTCGATTTCCACCATTCATGAAGTTACCAAAGGCCAGAATCAGTCCCAGAATCCGCTTCACTGTCTCGCTGTCCTGCAAGGTCTGCAGAGGAGAGGAGTGTGTAAATGTGTGTGCAGGAGTGTGTAAATGTGTGTGCAGGAGTGTGTAAATGTGTGTGCAGGAGTGTGTAAATGTGTGTGCAGGAGTGTGTAAATGTGTGTGCAGGAGTGTGTAAATGTGTGTGCAGGAGTGTGTAAATGTGTGTGCAGGAGTGTGTAAATGTGTGTGCAGGAGTGTGTAAATGTGTGTGCAGAGCGGAGCTGCATGTGAATGAGATGTGTGTGAATGAGATGTGTGTGATTCAGATATGTGTGAATGAGATGTGTGTGAATGAGAAGTGTGTGAATGAGATGTGTGTGAATGAGATGTGTGTGAATCAGATGTGTGTGAATGAGATGTGTGTGAATCAGATGTGTGTGAATCAGATGTGTGTGAATGAGATGTGTGTGAATGAGATGTGTGTGAATGAGATGTGTGTGAATCAGATGTGTGTGAATCAGATGTGTGTGAATCAGATGTGTGTGAATCAGATGTGTGTGAATCAGATGTGTGTGAATGAGATGAGTGTGAATCAGAAGTGTGTGAATCAGATGTGTGTGAATCAGATGTGTGTGAATGAGATGTGTGTGAATGAGATGTGTGTGAATCAGATGTGTGTGAATCAGATGTGTGTGAATCAGATGTGTGTGAATCAGATGTGTGTGAATCAGATGTGTGTGAATGAGATGTGTGTGAATCAGATGTGTGTGAATCAGATGTGTGTGAATCAGATGTGTGTGAATCAGATGTGTGTGAATCAGGGATACAAGCTGCTGCTGAGGGAAACAGAACTACTGTTTTTGAGAGAAGTCAGGTAAACCCGATGAAGCCTCGTGATGGGAGGTGATTGTCACTGCTGCCAGTGTGAAAACATTGTGTTGATGGTTCAGAATCATAGATCAAACAGCGTGCTAAGGCAGCCGCTAGTCAGGACCAAAGAAATACAAATTCAGCCACAGTAGCATGAAGGAAAAAGAGTCAATCAAGTTTTTAAAAATTCTTGAAATTCTCTGAAATTCTTCTTCTTCTTAGGGCTCTTACAGTGTTTGCCCCTGCTGACATTTACAGCCCCAATTTCACTGCACAGCTGGTGTGATTCAGTGCTTTATACATAAAGTTGACTTGATTTGACTGCTGTTCTGGATGTTCTTAGAAACTGATCAAAGGTCACTGATCAAGTGTCGTATTCTTCTTCTCGTCAAGGATCAAATTATGAGGAGCAAATATTGACCGTAAACTAATCCGAATTCAAAGCAACTGTGTGAATTATGAGTGACAATAAACTATACGTACGTGTTCTGATATGATTATATGTTTTATTTGTATTTATTGTACAGTAACATGATATTATTATTTAGAGTAGCAATGATATTTAAATGACCTCAAATGTTGATCATAGATTGAAATTTAATAAATAACTTCCAAACACTTCAGCTTACGAACAACCTCTCGGAACCAATTATGTTTGTATGTTGAGGACTACCTGTATAGCATATTTGTATGAGAGTGGGAATTTTGATGTCATTTAAAATGCTACAGATCTTGCCATAGTTCACTTTGTGTTTATTGATTAAGCCTTTTTCAGCAATCAGAAATCAGTCTTACATTTTTCAATAGTTTTACTTGCCATGTACTTTATAGGAGTTAATTGTAAAGAACAGCTAAAGGAAGACAGAGACATTGGCCAACTCTCAAAATATTGGCTACACTTTGTAAACCTTGATTTTAAGGCCTGTTTCGGACACATATAATCCACCTGACACCTCGTCATTTTACAGCAACAGAGATTCTTGCCTGTCACGGGTTTTAAGATAAACCCTACAATCTCAACAGGCCTCTAGACAAAGAGCTTGATCTGTAGTTTTTCTGTAAAGTGTGACTGACCTTGCAGAGCCTCTGCAGTGTGTCCAGTTTCCTGGTTATGGACGACATGCACTCACAGAAGCTGGACTGGAACAGGATGCAGAACACTCTGCCAGAGAAGTTTGGGATCAAGGAGAGCTGGTAGAGAAATCTGCAAAGCAAGAACCAGAAGCTGTCGTCTCTGTGTGTCTGGTTTAGTCTCTGCATCACGGACTGGGTAGTGTGTGTGTCGTGTGTGTGTGTGTAGTGTGTGTGTAGTGTGTGTGTAGTGTGTGTGACAGAGGAACAACTCACTGCTCAGGTTTGTCAAGGGGTTTGGGGTTCTCCTTGTCTTTTGAAGACTTCACATGCTTTTCTATCTTGTCCAACTCCTCCTGCTGTGCCCTCTGGGGGAGAGACAGAGGTGAGTGACTCCACCTGTGTTCATTCATTATAATAGTACAATAGTACACATAATAGTACAATAGTACGCATAATAGTACAATAGTACACATAAATGTACAACAGTACACAGCAAAAGCAGTCAAGCTTCACATTTATTTAGCAAGCAAGTCCCAATCCTTAGTTCTTCAGGAGAATGCTGACTGTTTCATGGACAAAGATACTTCAAACATAATTTCCTCTATATGAGCATGAAGGAGTAAATAATTACTAACTTTTGGCATAAAGTTATACTCTACTCTAATATTTCTTTTAATCACTGCTGCAGTTACAAATGCTGATTATGTTCATTACCAGGCCAAATCACAGCAAACCTCCTTCCTAGAAACAAAACACACCACTTTACATTATTGTTGGCACAAGAAAAGTCATGAACTATAACCGCACTTTAAATTTATATGTAGAAGTTACATATTTTTCTATAATATGCTGTGTAAAACACAGTGACACTGCGGTTATTATGAAGCTTTTGAAGTGAAAGGTGAAAGGTGAAATGTCTTATAGTGTGTCCACAACGTTAGCACCATTGGTACTGTGAGGCAGTATGGTCTTGCTTCAACTGTGAGACCAAATCCACTTTTAGGCGTAGCGCTGAAGCTGATTTTACCAATACTGAAAAGAATCGCATCCTAAACAAACTAAATGTTTCTTTAGTTTGGTTTTCCTGGAGTCTGTTCCTGTGGTTCTGTTTGTTCTGCCTGGGTGTCGTCATTAAATTATGGATAAAAGATTTACCTACGGTGTCCTAACCAACCAACCAACCAAACACACACACACACACACACACAAAAACGGTGTTGCTCACATTTTCATACAGAGCCTGCAGGGTCTCCAGGTCAACGATTGTATTGTCCAGGTTCAGGATGGCTTAAAGATCAGAAGAGATCACAGGTCACAGCGGAAAACTCTCTAATCAACAAAAAGGTTCTTGAATCAAATTGATTAGGGAAAAGCAAAAGGTAGAAGAAGAGGATGAAAAACAAGAAGTACATCGGTCAGTGGGAAACCGGCATGAAATGGTTCTTTAAAGTCAAAGCTCAGTCTGGTCACGGGTGATTACAGCCTTCAAATAGGGAAGAAATTTAAATATATTGATTCTTTTCCACAATGTTGAGAAATATGCAATAAAAAGAAAAAACAACAACAGGAAACACATGAGGGTTCCATCTCCCTCTCAATGTTCCTACAGAATAATTTGTTGGTAACCATTATCCATTTAGTGGATTTTGGTATCAATCTTTTTCAGTACAGTATTAGTAATAATCTACTTTAATCATAGTGAAATCTAAACGTAATGTAGTTGATCAAACTGTGTGATTAGTGACTGATTGTTGTTCTTGTGGTTCTGTGGAGCGCTGGCACAGCGTCTGGAGCGCCCCCCCCCCCCAGACCCATAAGCCCACTGGGATAGCAACCCCCGTGACCCACGTAAGAGCACAAAGCGGTTCAGACAATGAGTGAATAATTAAACTCATTTACAGCGTCTCAGTGTCATTAATGAGTCATCATAAACAGAGATTTTTGTTTTTAATTCAACTTTTAATTTGACCAATCAGCAGCTGACCCGACTTAAGATGCCTGGTCATTATTATACACCAGTGATCTGATGAAAGTCGGACATTATTATACACCAGTGATCTGATGAACGTCGGACATTATTATACACCAGTGATCTGATGAACGTCGGACATTATTATACACCAGTGATCTGATGAACGTCGGTCACTATTATACACCAGTGATCTGATGAACGTCGGTCACTATTATACACCAGTGATCTGATGAACGTCGGACATTATTATACACCAGTGATCTGATGAACGTCGGTCACTATTATACACCAGTGATCTGATGAACGTCGGACATTATTATACACCAGTGATCTGATGAACGTCGGTCACTATTATACACCAGTGATCTGATGAACGTCGGTCACTATTATACACCAGTGATCTGATGAACGTCGGACATTATTATACACCAGTGATCTGATGAACGTCGGTCACTATTATACACCAGTGATCTGATGAACGTCGGACATTATTATACACCAGTGATCTGATGAACGTCGGTCATTATTATACACCAGTGATCTGATGAACGTCGGTCACTATTATACACCAGTGATCTGATGAACGTCGGACATTATTATACACCAGTGATCTGATGAACGTCGGTCACTATTATACACCAGTGATCTGATGAACGTCGGACATTATTATACACCAGTGATCTGATGAACGTCGGACATTATTATACACCAGTGATCTGATGAACGTCGGTCACTATTATACACCAGTGATCTGATGAACGTCGGTCACTATTATACACCAGTGATCTGATGAACGTCGGACATAAAACAAGCAAATAGCATTTCTTCATAGTTTATGTTGAAGACATTGTGTGGTGAATTCTTTGCACCTTCATCGCTACTCCTCCTCTCCTGTGTACCAAAGACATGAGCATGACTGTAACACTCTGTGTAAGCCGTTAATAATCTATTGAACATTATTCTCACCGTGGTTGATGTCCTTCATGTCCAGGTGTAGGGATGACATGAGTATTCCTACTGCTTGAGAACGCTTGTTGTTTAAAAGCTTCACAACCTACAAAACACACAAACGAGACATCAGATTCAAGAAAACTGGGCATGAAAATCCCCTCAGTGTTGGTCAGATAATATCAATGCTGTAGGAGGTAGAGGCAATAATGTCAGGACTAACAACCCTTTGCTTTGTCACTGAATGCTGTTGTGTTGCTTTAATTGGTTCTAACCAATGAAAAATAACGTTTAGGCTTCCAGAATAACTCTTGTTTACCACAATAAGAGCACAAAATTTAATGTTTAAGATTTAAGAAAGGAGAACAACACTGGATCAGAAATATAAGGCTGGTTATTGCTGTCCTCACAGTTGTGACAATACTAATAAATAAAACAGGTTTACCTGTTTGGTCTTGGACTTGGTGATGGTGTCAGACAGCGGCTGCTTTTTTTCCTTCACAGCAGACTTGGAGAACAAATCTACAAACTCCTCAAAATCTATATCAGGTTCCTCAATATTCTCCCAAACCGACGAAGAAGAAAGCTCCCTGACAATCACAAAAACACAGTCAAGGATCAGTATTTAAAAATGGTTATATTATACTGTCATCAAAATATGAACGTTTTTAAAACATCCAACAGTGAGTCAACATGACAGAATGAGTGACCATGGGTATAAAGGAGAGGATATCATTCATAATATCAGGGGGGGAGTCTGTATTTGTGAAAACTTAACCAGAAGAATTATTAAAAATTATTAATTATTCAAAATTCAAGATGTTCCTAAGAAACAGCAACATTTCCTCATCGTTTTTACACGTTTATTTCCCTTAAAACTGAGTTTCAGTCTTCAAAATGAATGTGAATGTTTGACCCTATTATGGAGAACGTGGGCTAACAGGAGTTTGTTTGTCACCACTGGTTCTTTACAGACACGGTGAATAATGCCTCGTGTGTCACAGAAACGCGTCTTCACAAAAGTTGTAAAAAAAAAAAAGTACACGCACTCTTTTTTCTATCACATTCAACTTTCACTCTTTACAAAAATAATGAATTTATTTTCTTATAGCTGGATTTTTTTAAGCTCTGATGCTCTAATAAAAAACTGTGAGGAAGTGTTTTTTGTTAGACATGTCCCTCTGTGATCAGGCTGTTCCATTATAGACAATAATACAATATTTCTCTTATTTATGTTTAAATTTAAAGAATTAATTCCACAGCCCTTTATGTTTACACCCTATCCTATCAAAGACAAAATGCCCCAAAAGACAACTTTAAAAAAGTGTTAACAAAATAATAATAGCACTGTAGTCTGCTCACATGTGGAAGAATGTTAGAACCCCCCAGGCTGCACATGAACAGGGTTCACTGAATTTTACTGGCGGACCTAAACCGGTGCATGTAGATCACGTGTCTCCCTGTTCGACTGCAGTAGTGCAACACACTGAACAGTTAGCAACTAGAAAGTATTAGGATAAGGCTTCTCCTGAATTAAATGATTTTCAGAGTTCTGGCTCCTTTTATCTCGACCCCCGTGGGGGTTGACCCCCGTGGGGGTTGACCCCCCCGTGGGGGTTGACCCCCCCGAGGCAGCACACGTATGAAGCACACTACATACATGACCCGCTACAGGTTCAATCACCACTCATTAATAATTTGCTCCATTCATCTTGTTAAAATCAAGGTGTATATTTGTCTCAACATTTGCTTATTGATCAGGGAGTTGATCAATATATTTTAACTCCTTGGTGCCCATGATCCTGTTACATTCTCCCTTTTTCATTCATTCATCATCAAATACCCGTTTCATCCGCTATCGCGGGTCGCTGTGGTCTATCCCAGCTGACTGGGGGCTTGAGGCAGGGTACACTCTGGGCACAGCGCCAGTGCACTTTTAACCCCCCCCCCCCCCCACACACACACACACACACACACACACACACACACGTAAACAGAACATGTTCGGACTGAAAACGTAAATGAAATAAAGCGAATTCTGTTACTTTTTGGTGTGCAGCTGGATCCTGGTCCAGTAGAGGGGCTTCATGGGTCTGGGGGGCTCCACCACAGCCTTCCTGGGGGGTTTCTCTTGGGTCAGACTGAGAGCATAGAACCCCAGTGGTAGAGGGGGGGGCAGGGAGCCCAGGGGCCCCGGAGGAGCCGGGGGAACACACACTGCTCCTGGTGGAGGAGGTGCTCCACCTGGTGGTGGGAGTGGTGGGGGAGGAGGTGGAGCAATAGTGGCAGGGGGGGCAGGAGGAGGGGGTGGGGGTGGAGCGAGACTGCTGGTCAGTGGAGGTGGGGGAGGGGGAGGGGGAGGAGGAGCAATGCCACCGGGGAGTGGAGGGGGAGGAGGAGGAGGAGGAGCTGATGAACCAAAGGCTAATGGAGGTGGAGGTGGGGGGGCCGGCACTGAGCTTCCAGGTAATGGTGGTGGAGGGGGGGGTGCTCCAGTCTGTTCCTGTGAGGTATGACCAGGAACTGGGGGGGGTGGAGGTGGGGGTGGGGGCATGGGGGGCTGCAGCTGACAGGAGCACTGCCTCGGGGGGGGCTGCAGGAAGCCGTTCACCTGGGGGGGCTCACCACAAGGCACTCTGAAGAGGAAGCTGTCCTCCATGGGGGAGGTCTGCACAGACTTGGCCTCCAGAGGTGGAGGTGTTTCTGTGGGGGGGTGGGCATCAGACACCTCCTCCAGCAGGTCCTCCTGGCCCCCACAGTCTCTGTCAGGGGGGTCTCTGTCCAGCAGGGGGGGCTGTCGCTCCAGCTCAGCGATCTTGGTTCTGAGATCCTCTATGGTTTGTTCCAGCTGCTGGATGACGTTCACGTGTTTCTCCTTCAGTTTGGTGGAGGGACACACAGACTCCACCTGCAGGGGGGGGAGATTTCACACTCACTATGGTTCATCATTCATTCACTCCTCGGTCACACCTGATGTTAAACTGCATTTACACCCACAGCTGTCCTGAAACAGACTGATGGAAACGTGACAGCCAATCAGCACCAGCGGCCTCTGATCACCGATCAATCACACACATTCACACAGCAGTGTGACGCATCGTGGACACCACATCTGGACGGGTGGGATTCCAACCACCAACCATCCAGACTTTGCACAACCTTCTCCCTGCTGTCCTCATGAGTAAACTTGAAATGTGAATGAGAAACGTTAGACATACTGTTTTGTGTATTCCACTATATTTATTAAATGTTTTTGTGTTTTCTTGTGAAAGAAAATTCATTATATCTGAGAATTCATTATATTTGAAGAAAAGTACAAATTTCAGAATATATTGTCTAATTAGATTAAATAACTGCATTACCTTATAGTGGTTTGTCCTTCCAAATACTTCACATTTGTTGCAAATTACCAACTAGTATAAAGTTATTATTCTCATGTTGTACTTGATATGATATGCACACATTTTAAATGAACGTTGGGATAAAGTGGGAGCACCAGCGTAGCAGTGGATTCCTTTCCCCCTAAATTCCAGTCTAAAATGTAGATTCTTCCACATTTGTGCTCAGTGTACATTTTACGTTACATTTTCACTGTAAAGAACTGAAGTGTTGTGGACCAGAACAATAAATGTTCACTGACTAACGTCAAACGTGGGCGGCGCTTGTTTTTGACTCGTCCAATCTGAACAGTGTGGGAACAAACCATGACGTATTCCAGCTAAAACACGAAACAGTCATTTCAGCTGAGAACGAGCAAAGACCTCCTGATGGACTGTGTGTGTGTGTGTGTGTGTGTGTGTGTGTGTGTGTGTGTGTGTGTGTGTGTGACCTGCTCCTGCAGACACTTTGACTCACGGTTCACGGTGGAAACGACTGACCTGCTGGTTCTCCCTCTGCTGTTGCTTCACACCCAGGACGGCTGCGTGTTCTGGACAGACAGGAGCAGGTTAGCGTGTGTTGTGTGTGACACACACACCTCACATGTTTCACAGTATCCTGTAGCATTTTGCTTCATCTTGTTCAAAATACATTAGACTCTGTTATTGTGACGTTTTCTGGAACAGGCCTGCAGTGAAACATCACTCCACCCCCCATGTAGGCTGACAAACTCACCTGGGGCCACACCTGTCACCTGCTCCCAGTCAACACAAATAGACAGCCCAAAATTCACAGAAATTATTACTCACCAGGATCCTCTTCAGTTCCAAATCATGACGATGAAGAAAGTCCATTGAGACAAAGATAGAAAAAGGAGAATTAACAACGCTGCTGTCATTACAGTGGAGAGAAGTTCTGAGTGATAAAGTAACACAACTAAAGTGTTCTTTCTGCTAGTCAAAGCTTTTAACCTTCACTTAGTTGAACTTTTTTATAAGTTTAATAAATGTTTTAGCTGAACTTATTTTCTTTGTGTCCCAGTAAAGCGATAGAAAGAACGTGATTATCCACAAATAACTGTGACTGATCTGTGTCACCTTTCCCTCCTG